>OW388289.1:103365165-103867665 GCA_936450465.1 Gibbula magus | reverse complement strand
GGGGCCTATAGTAAACGAAGCAAGTATTTTATCATTTGCTGAGAATGCATACATGTATGTTCTGAAGTTAGCTGTGTAGCTACCAAACACAATTCTGTACTGTTCTCTTCCAAAGTCACCAGAGTGCCGTCCCACGCCTTTGTAATAAGTTGGAGTTTGCGTATTTCACTGTCGCTAGTGTGGTCGTTCTAATCCTGCTTACAAGGCTCAACATCATGGAAGTAAAATATACTACAATAAATGTAATAATACTATAATTATGAAATGTAATACTATAATTGTACTTACATCTGTCTATCCGCAAAATGTATTTGTAATTGTACTCTTGGCGATGAGGCCTTTAATACTGAATAAACTATACTACTATACGTATTTCGTTATATTCAAACATTAAACACATTATTTATTATCATTGAAGCCGACAAGTCTTTGATGACAAGAACTGATCCCTTGCCTGTCACATGTCAATGTAAACGAGAGTAAGGGCGAGGTAATTACACGGCAACGCGGAGTTGATCATTACAGACTCTGAGTATCTTAATACAAACTGAAATGAGTGTTATGTTTCAGGTCGTGTTAGTTCGATCCACTTGTGTGAACTTGAAAAAGCGATGACATTCTCTTTTTAATTAGTCACCAATCAACACGCTGTAAAGATGGGTCGATCATTTGTTGCAGTCGACCAAATTCAACGTGAACGATAGGCGAGAGTAATTTACCGGATCCAAAGTGGCAAAATTCATTTGTATCTCTTGTTTATAACACGTCCTCCAGTCCTTATTCGATGTAATAAAGCTTCAACCTAATATCATACACTCACGGAACAAACCTAAAAGGGCATAGACGTTCTTGGTATGTATTGATATCTACATATTTTGTAATCAAAAGCTTATGTTCGCCATAACTAAAAACGAGTAGGAAATCGAAGATGAATTGAATTTGTAAAATACAAATACTTTAGGACTCTGTATTTCTACGGTATTCTAGTCTGAGGTATTTCCGTCGATACGATTAACTGTTGCCGTCCTTTGGGGCAATACAGTGTTTCAAGAAATAAGTTATAGATCGTCACTAGAGCTTTACTTTGCTGTTATCAAACATTTGGACATTTAAGCTTTTTTTTTCATCTTTGTCGTGTATTTTAATTTGTTGATCTTTGGGATACAGTCGGATAAAGCTATTCGCATGAGAAATAACACGTTGCCAGTTGTAATGTTAGCGTTGTAACCTTACAGTGGGCTACTCAGATAAAACCTATGTGGTATACTGCAGTCCCTTGACATACTGATATGGAAAGAAAAAGGATTTGATTGCAAAAATATCCTGCTGTTTTGATGAGCTTTGAAGTTAATTAAATTATAGCTAATACATGATATAATGCTTTCTATAGTAGTAGGTCATGCTGACTTCAGTTATGAAAGTATATTCTAAAGAGAAATCGATTCGCTACTAGGTTTTAATTTTGAAATAAAATCTTTCTTACAGAGGAGTCACATAAACCAGCAAGTCCTGTAAGAAAAACATTCATAAACATAAACTGGTCACACGCACCATCATGAATATATCTCCTAATCTCACTTTACATATAACAAAATTATGGGTGGACAATCACATGTCTAAAAAAGAATAATGAAATTTAAAAAATCCGCAAAAGCTTTAAACTATTTCTTTTAACCCCAACATGCATTCTACATGGTACATTTAGTATCGTCTATATACTTGATACTTGTATAATATTCACATATTGCTATTATAATACATACTTATCTTTTACTTATGAGAGTTAACTGTATATATCAATACATAATGCGTTTATGTAAGATAAAGCGATGGACATGTTCAAAATGCATGATAAATTTACAAACAATCAGTGCAACTTCAACAAACACGTATTAATTAAATACCTATCTGTTGACTAGACCTACTATGCCTACCTCCTCTCTAGGTATGCTATTTCAATCTTAACACAGACGAAACTTGAACAGTGGAGTAGGGGATGCGTAAAATCCCTATCAAAGGGCTGTAAGTCTGCATGGTCTCGTGACGTCACCACCGGAAACCTCACTCTCCTTTCAGTTGCAGAGCAAGACAGTCGTGTGTGTTTTCGCTCTGACACTGGGTATTTTTTAGCGCCTTTTTTCGCTAACTTGCTATCTACTTCTTATTAATTTAAGAGGTAGTATCAACGCCTTAATCTACGTTCGTCGTTAACAGGTTAGTTAGACAACCTGTTTTATGTAGGTGTTGAGTTACAAGGGGCCTTGTTGACATGTGCTAGGTGTGTGCTACCTGTCGGGTGGCTGCATGCTTTGCACGTGCAATTCGTGTCTTTTGTTTTTCTCTCGCCTTCGTCGGGTGACTGCTCGGTTCGCACAGCTTTGGTCGTACCTTCCGCCAGTCCCTTTGTCTTCTAGATCAGGTGAATCTGCTGATAGCTCGCCACCTGCTTCGGTTGGCTTTCACCTTCGACTCATCAGTGACCTCACTTAAGCAGCTGTCACAACCCGTCGTACGTGCAGCTGCGTGCTGTCTACCGACAAAAACGTGGGGTAAATTGGGGAATTCGTGCGTCCTCGGTACCAACGCCGTACCAATTTTGGACAAATTTGGAGCACGCAGACTCGTCATAGGACTTTTAGTGCATGCAGACAACCGCACACACAACGCACCGACATCGTGCGTTTTCAAGCTTACCCTATCACACTTTCTCTACGAACGATGCACGTTGCACGTGCTTACAACGTGCGTTGTACGGCCTAGTTCGTGCTTACTCGGCACGTCCAAAGTTTAACTATCAAATAATTAAAGAAAACTCACGTCGCTCGTACCGAGTAAGCACGTACAACGTACCGAGTAAGCACGTTCCCCAATTGACCCCACGTTTTTGTCGGTAGACAGCACGCAGCTGCACGTACGACGGGTTGTGACAGCCGCTTTAATCCAACCTACGTTTTCAGAAAAACGTAGCGACCCTGGCCTCCCCAAAAAACCTACGAACGAATGGCACGCACGATGGGTTGTGACAGGGGCTTTAAGCTCTCGTCGTCTACGTTTTTGTGAGCTGTCACTCGCCGTTGGCATTCGACTCGACTCGCCTCGCCAGTCATTCGCTTCGCCAATCACTCGCTTCGCCAGTCATTCGCCTTCGGGTTTTGAATCGATTTGACTCGCATCGCCTGTCTTATCCGAATCCGGTAGGGGTTCGAGAGATTCACTCTCTCCCCCTTCGCATTCGGGTTCTTGTCCTCAGACTCGCGCTTCGTCTCCCCCTTCGCCAAGGGGGGAGGATGACAGGCGTATGTAGCCTCAATTGCCTTTGTACCCGACTCCATTTCAACTCGTTCCGCCTGCTCTTGATCAGGGTTCGTCTCATTTGATTTCCCCCTAACCGCCCCAATGGTAACTGATGCGCAGCTTACGCATCTCGACAGAGAGGCTCGCACAGTGTTAGGGTTGGGCAGCAACGTGGCGTTCACCTGTCAGGCGATGCTTGCCTGCGCCAAGCAGGCTGACATGGAGTCAGGTGACCCGGTGCTTTTCAAAGCATTAGGCAATTTGGCCGCGTACCTTGCGCAGATCATGCTATCAGCTTCGCGGATATCATCGGGGATTACAGTACTGCGTAGAGATAACTTCTTACATCGTTCAGGTCTCAACCCCGATCAGAAATCCTTCCTCCGACTGGCCCCTGCCCACTCTGAATCTCTCTTTGGGGGTCGTATCCCCGAGGTTCTGAGGGCGTGGCAGGAGGCTCAAAAGCAAAACCTCACCAATCGTCTTGTGAGTCAGTGGCAGACTACGCTTAAGCGTCCTCTGACTTATTTTCGTCAGGGTCATGGTCACGTCAGAGGCCAACCCGACCCCCATGAAAGCCAAGACGGACTTTAGGCAGGGAGGGCGTGGCCGCGGATCCACCGGTCAGTCCCCCAAGTCCCCCCGTCCCGGCTCCGGTGGCCTACCCCTCAGAAGGGGAAGCGGAGGAAGTGACTCTTGGTCACCCCTTCTGCTTCCTCCTCCACTCGTTACTGGGTCGGAGGGCTCGGTGGGGGGTCGGCTTCAAACCTTTGTCAGCAACCGGGTGCAGTTAGGGTTAGACCCTTTTGTTTGTCGGATTCTGGGTCAGGGATTCCGTATTCCCGTCTTATCTCCTTACCTGTGCTCCAAGGGAGCGTCCTTTGTCAAGGGGCCGGCTCCAACTAACCTTGGAACAGGTGGAGATCTTTATCTCCAAGGGGGCGGTGCAGGAGGTCCTGACCCCGCATCTAACTCCGGGGTGTTACTCCCCAGTGTTCGTCATACCCAAAAGGAATTTCGAAAAAATGGCGGCTCATTCACGAATTGAAGGTTTTCAACCGCTTCTACCTCGTTCAGCCGCCATATTTTCGACTCTTGATGCTTCCCTCTGTGATGCGATCTGTGGAGCGCTCAGACTGGTGGTGTCTCTCGATCTCCAGTATGCATACCTGCACATTCCAATTCACTGTCAGGATCGCAGGTATCTCCGCTTCATTCTGGACGGGAGACACTTTCAGTGGTGCGTGGTGCGTGCTCCCGTTCGGGATCTCGTCCGCCCCCTGGCTGTTCACACGTGTGACTCAGCCCATCGTCCAATTCTTGCACCAATGCGACATTCAGTTTCTAATGTATTTGGAGGATGGGCTCGCTCACGACCGTTCTCCCGTCGTTCTCGAGGCACAGCTCAGTTTAACAATAGACCTATTCCGTCGCCTAGGGTGGTTAGTGAACTTAGAGAAGTCGGACTTGGTTCCGGCGACTCGTCTGAAGTTCTTAGGGCCTATCCTAGACACTCAGCTGTTCCGTGGGTTCGTCACGAGGAAGTGGATGGCTCGTTACGATCACTTAATTGATCGCGCGCTCGACGCGTCGCTCTCCCTACGTCAGTGGCAAAGAGTGTTGGGGTTGCTAACGTCAGTTCAGGACCTGACCCCCAGGGTGAGGTTGTTCCTCCGCCCATTACAGGTGTTCCTGAATCCCCACATCAGGAAGACGCATTGCCGTCACGCCATAGCTCTGACCCCAGATCTCCATCACTTCCTAGCTTGGTGGCGGGTGAACGAGAGCGTGTTCTCCGGGGTTCCACTTCGCCCTCGTCCCCTCTCAGCTCACCTGTTTGTAGACGCTTCCACCCAGGGGTGGGGGCGCATCTGGGTCACGAGCATGTGGCGGGAGTCTGGTCTCTGTCAGATCAGAACCAACACATCAACGTCCTCGAGTTGGACGCAGTACGTCTAGCCATTCAGCACTGGCAGACCCCCTTGCGAGGCCAGTGTCTACTAGTCCACACGGACAGTTCAGCTGCTTCTTGGTCAATAAACAAGCAGGGGTCAACCAGGGCAGAGTCTCTGCTACGCGTGCCGCTCCAGCTCTTCGAGCTGGTGGACGAGGTGGACCTGGACATTCGAGCAGTGCACATTCCAGGTGCCAAGAACATCTTGGCAGGCGCGCTGTCGCGACCAGATGCCCCTCCCCCAACGGAGTGGCAACTGAACCTGGTAGTCTTCAGTCTCCAGTTCGACACCCCTCTGATAGACCTATTCGCGACATGTCTCAATCACCAATTGCCAACCTATGTCTCTCCAGTACCAGACCTGCTAGCGATGGGCTTAGATGCGCTCTCGTTAGGGTTGGAGGAGATGGACGCCTATGCTTTTCCGCCGCCGGCCATCCTCTCCCAAGTGGTAGCCAACATAGGGACAACTCGGGTTCTTCGACTTCTTCTGGTCGCCCCTTGGTGGCCAGCCCGACCGTTGTTCGTTCCTCTCCGGCGGCTCTGTCATCAGGAACCTGTTCCGATTCAGCCACGGAGAGATCTGCTCCTCAGCAGGCCAAGTGGAAGGTTACACGAGAACCCTCAGGTGTTCTGCCTTCACGCTTGGCTTGTATCAAGAGAGGGTTAAGGAGCAGTGGTTACTCAAGGTGCGTCGCCAATGCCATAGCTACCTCTCATAGGAAGACCACTAGGAAACTCCATGATTTCCAGTGGCACGCCTTCGCCTCCTCTGTGCTCAGAGGGATTTCATCCCGGCAGAGGCCTCAGTTCCTCAGGTGGCGGAGTACTTAGTGTACCTACGCAACACCAGGCATCTTAAGGCGTCATCAATTAATACAAACATGTCTGCTATCCTCTCCGTTCTCAGGAAGAGGTCGCCAGGGTTAGATGTGTCGGTCCTCAATGGCCTCGTTAAAACCTTCCGTTCTGTTGACGGCAGGACGAAGCTTCGTCCACCTGAGTGGGACTTAGCAATTGTGCTCAACCATCTTCGCTCCGATACGTATGAACCGCTCTTCGACATACCCCTCCTCCCTCTCACTATCAAGGTCATTTTTCTGGTGGCCATTGCTTCCGCAGCTAGGATTTCTGAGATCCATGCTTTGCAGGCGGACCTTCTACGCTTTGAGGTCAGGGAGGGGGGGGGGGGGGGGGGGGGGGGTCAGCCTTTCTTGGTTTAGCTCCCGACTTTGTCTGCAAAAACCAGGCAGCTGATGAGGCTGGCCGTACTTTATCTATTCCGGCTCTGGGTTCTGACTCAGGAGAGGTTGATCTCTCTCTGTGTCCGGTTAGGGCTTTGATGGTGTACGCGCAGCGTACCCGCAGGCTGAGGGATGGCAGGCGTCGTCTGTTCTTGCCTCACTCGCCGAGGAGCACCAAAGAGCTAGATAAGCGAGCGTTGGGGGTGTACCTGAGGTTGGCGGTCATTGATGTGTACAAGGCCGGACTCGTAGGTTAGCTTACACTCAGGGTTTGTTGCTGCTCACGTCTCTACCACATATCTACTGACCCGCCTCCATGCAGTAGGATTCTAGGTATAGTAGGTCTAGTCAAGAGATAGGTATTTAAATAATAGTACGTTTTGATTAAACGTAATTATTTATACTTACCTGTTGACAAGACCTACGCGCTAGGCCCGCCCTTCCTCCCCGCTTGGTCTGTCTTGCCTTGATTGGGACTGTTCGGAGAGTGAGGTTTCCGGTGGTGACGTCACGAGACCATGCAGACTTACCGCCCTTGGATAGGGATTTTACGCATCCTCTACTCCACTGTTCAAGTTTCGTCTGTGTTAAGGTTGAAATAGCATACCTAGAGAGGAGGTAGGCATAGTAGGTCTAGTCAACAGCTAAGTATAAATAATTACGTTAAATCAAAAACGTACTAGTTTTTCGAGTAGTCGAGGGTCAACAAAAATAATTTTTGAAACACTATCATTTCTTTCTTCTTCTTTTTTTTATGTATTGAAACAACACATGTTTAAAACAATTGTCCTTAACTAATCGCAAGGTAGAAATTGATAAAGGATTCGTCCGGCCGTAAACATTTAGCTTTTTCGTCTTCCCCTCATGGTCACTTACTATTGGCTCTAGAACTGACGTATGGTCTACATACCTCTTGGCCAATAGGGATTATCAATTTTACATTTGGTTATTCTGTAGCAAAAGCCCTAGAAAGCTGAAATTCTGTGTACAAACTCATGTCCTAATGGGGAATTTAAATAGTTGATTTGTTCACTCTGTTGCCCCTGAGAACACGTTTTTCATCTGCAATGACTTCACTGATCATAAAAGCGATGCAATCAACAATTAGAAATGTTTTTCATCTATAAGCCTAATGTACACAACACAATAACCCAATCACTGCATAAAGTCAGGCCATGTCATACAATAAAGGAATGTAGAAAGTAGAAAGAAGAAAAAAGAAAAAAAGAAGAAGAACAAAAAAGTATTTTATTTCTGTGTCACTGGCTTACATACATTTACATATGGTATAATAAAACAATATTCACATGATATAAAAACATTGCAGATATAAAGATAGAACCCGGCTTACAAAGGCATATGAGACGACATATTACTTTGTTCATATTAAAATATACTAGATAAATATGGATATAAAACATTGGATAAAAGAATGGCGTAAATATAAAAGTTAAGTGGGGCTCAATCTCCGTCTGTACATATTATATGTTAGGGAAGCCAGTGGCTTACATTACCTACTGCTAGATAATAAATATACAGCTTGATCAGTAAGATAGAGATGTAGATATGAAGGATCACCAGGAGATACAGATTTTCAAGATTCATACCTTAAATCTGAGTAGAAATTACAAACGATGAGGAAGCCAATTTCATCCTTTATTATTTTACTGCTACACTATTTACACAATTTTGTTCAAGAGGTACTTTAGTACGAGAAAATCTACCTAATTCTATTTCTAAGGGAAGAGTGCCACATCGTAATTTACTGAGTATACTGAGGTGTGAACGCTGAAGAGAAGCAGAAACATAAGATTCAGTAATAAGAGAATATTTAAATAAGCAGGAAGTCGGCAACATATTGCCATTTTTTACACTGACCACTATCATTTCATTGTTGAAATAACCAATCCTCTGTATCCTTACTCAATTAATAATTCTTAGCAGATGTAAAATCGCTGTGGGAGACTAACACAAATATCATGTATAGGTAATTGCCAAGACTGTATCATAAGAGACAATTAAGGGACCATCTGCTAACGGCACTGGGAATTCTAAAAATGATTGGCTAAATGTAGCCGACGCCAAATACGTAAAATTTCAATATTTAGTTTTTATGTTGGGAGGACCAACCCATTTAGTCACGTACGGCTAGGTTTGGGGTCTTACTACCTACACCTAAGAAGAAACGACATGCCATATTTTGAACGGCGTTGATACAGCTGAACTGTCTAAAGGCCGGTTCACACTGTGACGAATTTGACAAAAGATGGAAACACGAATTTGAAAATTTTCAAATTCGCAAAGGATCGTAAGCAATCGGGCCATTCGTAAACGCATCTTAAGCATTCGTTTGGTCATCGGCGGAATTCTTCTCTGTTCGGCAGCAACATCGGGAGAGCGAGCAAAATATTTGACATGTTAGTTTCGTGGTGCATTCGTGTCCTCATCGTGCCCTTCGTACATCTATCGAGATGACATCGTATGATTCGTATCTTCATCGTATTTGTCTTCGCCTGTCCATCGGGACCATAGGGCATATTTCACAAGCGAAGGCCATACGAATGTAACACGAAGATGACCGAAGTCATAAGAAGACAACGCGACTGCGATCATACCTTGCAAGAATGCACACGGTGTCGTATGTCGTATTGACTAGGTTACGAGGGCTTTTACTACATCAAAAGGTCTATGTCAATATGAAACATGTAATGATATATATATTACATATTATAACCTGTGTAATATATGTAACAATACCTCTATATATCACAATGAGTATGAAATATATAGTACCACTTAGGTATACATGCATCTGGAAAATGTATCTGTACTATAAAAAAAACCTCATTAGCACATGTATATAAGCATGCATTATATTAAACATGGAATGTATTCATATATATATATATATATATATATATATATATATATATATATATATATATATATAAATATATGTGTGTGTGAGTGTAATGAATATATTCTTACTTAAGTTCCATCGTGATAGCATCGTAATGCTAAACGATGGTTATACGCAGGTAATCACGAGGATTGAAGATAGTCGCGCTGCCTTCTTGTGACAATCGAGGAGCAAAGTGTTTAATATTTTGGCGATGGTACCGATGGACAGACGATGATAGTACGATAATGAAAAGAAGTAACACGATTGCATCTCGATGGTCGTGCGAAGGGAAAGATTGAGACACGGGCTGACCACGAAAATGAAGATTCGCACGCGGGTTCGGAAGTTTTTTAACACACAAAGATTTTCGAACGTCCGCCGATGCTGCAACCGAAGGCGGAACGGTGAATAGAAAGGGTCACGTGATTTCCTGCTGTCATGGCAACTCACGCTAGACTATATTGACTATATGTTTGCGCCATTACTCAGTAGTCATCCTAATTATATAATTAACTCATAAGCGTATCCAGAGTGGTAATGGGGTAGTGGGGATTCAGGGGTTCGAAATTTTTTATTTTTCTTTTTTAAAAAACATTTAAAAAAATTTAAAACTTCAAAAATGTTGTATGTAACTTTGATATGTAGCACCTTGCACCAACTTCCATATGATATAACATATTTTAAAATGCTTCTCCATGGTGTATAAAGGAGTAATCAGAGTTAAAAGAAAAAAAAAGTGCGGTTAACTCATTTCGGCAATCTCTTGTTTTTATAGCAGTAATC
Source organism: Gibbula magus (assembly GCA_936450465.1). Lineage (NCBI taxonomy): Eukaryota > Metazoa > Mollusca > Gastropoda > Trochida > Trochidae > Gibbula > Gibbula magus. Next base: position 103,857,488 of record OW388289.1, on the reverse strand, counting down.
AGATGTATGCTTCTCTGCCATACTAAAACAAAGTCTATATTACCCTGTTCCAGTACTTCCTAACATTTGAAATTAAGCTTTCCCGGGCCGACACCGAGAGGCCAACCGTCACAGCAACAGAGTTATATAATGTGGATGTCACGTGATGCTTGTATCACCAAGCTCATCTTCGCATTCTCATCGCATACTCGTCGAACTCTTCATACGACGTCGTGTTGCCATCATGCTGTCATCGTGGTGTATTCGTACAGACTATATAAAGTTAGGCCAATGCAACGATCAACCCGACATTCGCATTGCATTCGCATTGTAGTCGTGTGTTACGTCGTATTACATCGTGTTACGTCGTATTGCCTTCTGACTGCATCGTACCTGCTCCGGATTTTGATAAGGTTTTAACCAAAATCGAAACCAAATTCGTGCGAAATGAGAATTTTCTAATTCGTGTTGGCATCTTTTGTCATATTCTGGACAGTGTGACCCGGCCTTTATACCCCACGACGCGGAACCGTATTGACAATAACGTTTGGACCAAATTATCACATTGTTGAACATATTTGTTTCATTTTAGTGGGCTGAAAGATTAAAGACTACCTTAGATGAATTAATCCACTCTAATCAAACTGGTTTTATACCGGGTAGGACTATAAGTGAAAACACAAGACTTTTATATGATATTTTGTTTGAAACAAAGAAACAGAACATTCCTGGACTGTTAATTCTGATTGATTTTGAAAAAGCATTTGACACAGTTTCTAAAGATTTTATCAATCTAGTTCTTCAAAAGTTTGACTTTGGCCCTGAAATGATTAGATGGATAAATATATTGACTTATGAAACAACATCTTGTGTCATTCAACATGGTAATCTATCTGAATGTTTTGCAAATGAAAGAGGTTGTAGACAAGGGGATCCTTTGTCCCCTTATCTGTTTCTTTTTGTGGCTGCGATTCTGGGCTGTATGACAAGAAATAATGAAAATATTAAAGGTATTGTTATTAATAATAATGAATATAAACTGGATCAATATGCTGATGACACTGAACTATTTCTTGATGGAACTGAAGAGAGTTTGTACTCTGCAATAGACACAATTAATACATTTTATGAAATGTCTGGTTTGAAAATTAATTTAGACAAATCAAAAGCAATCTGGATTGGATCAAAAGCTAAATCTAATGAGAGGATATGTAAAGACATGAATATTGAATGGGTATCAGGTGCATTTGATGTACTTGGTATTAAATTTACACCAGATCTTGAAGAGCTATGGGTAATCAACACAAAAAAGAGACTGGAAGACATTAATAGACTCCTAGCATCGTGGAGGAAAAGACATTTAACTTTAATTGGTAAAATAACAGTAATTAAGACTCTAGCATTCTCCAAATTAGTTCATATTTTCAATTCTCTGCCCAACCCTCCAACAGACTTTATTACTTCCCTCAATAGAATATTTTATAAATTCATGTGGAATGATAAAAATGATAAAATAAAGAGAAGTACTCTGAAACACAACTATGAGGAAGGGGGATTGAGAATGATTGACATAGACATTTGTATTGATGCATTGAAACTTTCAACATTAAGATTTTACTTGAAAAACTTTGGAAAAAAAAATCCATGCAATATACCATTTGAAGATATTTTTAATTTTGGTGCTTATTCTGAAACCCTCTTTAATATTGAAAATCCTTTTTGGCAGGATGTTCTTAAAGCCTGGAAAAGGTTTCACATGAAACATTATGTTGACTCAAACAAGATTAAAGATATTATATCCCAACCACTTTGGTTTAACCACAATTTTAAAAATTCATTTCATTTTATACAGAATTGGGCAGAGAAAGGAATTGTGAATATTAGTGATATATGTGATGAAACTGGTCTTTTATCAATAAAATCTTTAAAAGAGAAATACGGTATTAAAGGTACATTTTTGGATTTTAGTTACTTACTGCATATTATACCTGAATCTTGGAAACATGCTCTAAACCTTTGTTCGTCCATCCCAATCAGATGCATACATGTTTCTGAATGCCAGTTAAATTTAGTAAAAACTTCAAAAGGTTGTAGATTATTTTATGACATACTTAATACCAAAGGCAAATACCCTAACAGGTGTAACAAATGGCAACTTTTATTTCCTGAAACAGACTTTGATTGGAAAAACATATTTACAATATACAAAAAAGGATTACAAGATACAAAACTTTTAGATTTTCAATACAGATTCCTCCATGGTATTATTTACACAAAAAGAGAATTACTCAAAATGAAAAAAGTTGATAATAGTATATGTTGTTTCTGTAAAGAAGTAAATGAAAGTGTTTGTCATGTATACTGGGACTGTAAGGAGACTCAGATATTTTGGACAAACTTGCAAAATTGGATTAACAATTTATATCCTAATCCTTTGATGTTTTCAAAAGAGCTGGTTTGGTTTGGTACTCTGCATCAAAACAGATTACTGAATCATATCATCATTGCTGCAAAAAGACATATCTACATTTGCAATATCAATAGTATATCTCCCAATTTTCATTTATATTTAAAAACTCTTAAGCAAATATTCTTTGTGGAAAATCATATTGCAACCAAAAATAATAAAATTGAAGAATTTACTCACAAATGGAGCCTTCTCTTCCCAGTACTTAGATGATTACAAAGTATGTTCATTCATTACCATGTACCTAATTTATGCTGCAAACATGTTTTATGTTTTATATGCCTCATTACCTGATGTATATACATGTAATCTTTGGAACCAATAAAAAAAAAAAAAATAAATAAATAAATAAAATAAAATAACGTTTGGACCAAATTATCACATTGTTGAACATATTTGTTTCATTTCAGTGGGCTGAATTGACTCTTCGGATATGTCTTATGTCGTTTCATGAGTTTCAGGGTCAATGTTTATGACGCAACAATTCCTTAACAAGTCCACAAGGTACAAGGTACACAACGTCGACAATTAAACATTTCGATGTTGCAAAACATTCTGTACTAAAATGTATTTTCACGTCCACTATTTACGGCATAGTATTTTGTTTTGTAATATTGCATTGTTTCGTTTGGTCAGTAGTTTTACACACTGAGCTGGTTCATTCCCTGAGGAGCAAGTTACGTTATGATGTGCGTTTTGAGAAGCATTAGGCAATAACCATGTGTACCATGTAATCTATGGAGTCTGATTGAATTACTTGCGTTATTCACTTGAACTGAAGAATGGTGTCGACGTGAAAGACATGCGTCTGGTGGCGTAGACAATGCTTACAACACCTGGACAACATCGGAATTAATTAATGACGACAGGGTCTGATCCTACACCGTGTTCTCCTATGAAAATGTGTTGTTACATTGCGCTATATCGATACACCGTACAGCATTCACGTGCTTCCACAATGCGAACTCGATCAACAATTTACTGAACGATCCTTTATTATTATCCTCCATTCCATTCAGATTATGCATCCGGTATTGTGCTGGTAGTTAACAGTTTCTTGTTCATATATCCATGTCATATTAATTGTACCCAATTTACTGCTGGTTTAACAGAATCCTATTTCGAATTCACTAACTAACCAAATGTGACATGGTGATTCTCATGTACATATATGTACTAGTGATTCTGAATCAGGTATTGTAAGAACGATTCAAACTCTCAGGTCCGCAAGTTTACCAAATAAGGTAAGTTAAATTCATTTCGTGATATGTTGCTGAGATGGCTCATCGTGCTATGGTCTTGTTTACTTAGATATGTCTTAAAGCTTTAATGTCAATCTCGATACTTACATAAGTATGTATGTACAACTATTTATATGATCCCGTATCTTTTGATTTGAAAGGTTGTGTATCCAGAAATAGAGCAATGGTCCTAAAATGAGAGGGATTCACATATTTGTGCAGAACATCAAATATGTAATCCTCAGACAATACATTTCGTCATTAGTTCATCATATGGAGCAATAATGTTGAACACATTGTTTGTAACGCAATTAGTATATATAAACATACACTTGAATTTATTTAAATGTCATCGCTTAAGTGTTGAATAACTACGTTATTGTTTGACATGTTCATTAATATCGGGTTATATCGCGCCTTGGAGGACGACAAACTGCAAAGGTATAAGAATACCGTAATAGATTCAGTCGCTGCAAATAAGTGATGTCAACTTGTGCTTCTGCCAGTTTGAGCGTTCCAATTACAAAATAAATTAGTTTTCCATTTTTTCTCATAAACACCAGAATAGTCTCACTTTGCCTCAGGCGGCTGTGTTCAGACTCCCAATGAAATGGTTATGACTGAGGTCTAATTATTATATTAGCTGATGTTGTTACATATTTGTTAAGGAGGTGCTAGTTTACTGCTACTAGAAACATGGCTATATCTGACAAAAATATATTTTATTTTACGTGAACTGGGAATATGTTCAATAGTATTTCATATAAGTTTTGAAAATGGATATTTCAGTCTTCTTGTACATTTAACATGTTCCTCACGTGATAAACCCTGATAGCAGTTATTGCTGGTGGTATATATTCATGTTTAAGCAAATATGTTTGTATAATGGTTTAACTGGTTTACCTAAAATAGATAACAGACATGTTATGATGTAAATACAAATGTAAATAGGTTAGATACGGTTGTTAATGATGAATCTTGGACGTCAATCTGAATAAAGATACATGATTATGTTGTGTAACTGAGTAGCATCATGTATGTTGAGTGAGATCTAATGTACGGATATAAACAAGATAAATATTGTTTGTGAGAATGCAGCTACGGGTGAGCCAATTTTTATACAAAGCATAAACTCGCCATTACGTGTATGCAGGGATATTCAATTATTGAGGATAATTGTTAATAAAGGTACAAAAACAAACAGCATTGTATTTGGCAAAACTTCTATTTATAAATATAATATTATGCTGTCAGAGAAAATGACGTTATGGTTAACATTCAGTTGAGAAATGATTAGGTTTCCTTGGAATTTATCTTTGTAATCTTTGTTTGTTGTGCCACCGATTCTAATAGTTCTAAACGATTGTCTCAATAATGTCGCAACGAACGCGAAAAGTAGTCCGCTCACTTTACAATTTTCCATAATAAGAAGACAGTTGAGAGTTCCACAACATAATCTGATTTGATGCCTCAAGATTTGGCAGCTTTATTGTCTACTGTGAAATATTCAGTAAGATCAACTGGGTCAAACACACATCATAATATCCTCATATTTGTGAAAGAAATTCATTTATAAGAAAATTACTGAAATTTGAATTGTTGAAATTTGACCACTTCTGTCTATTTCACTATGCCAAATTTCATAAACATGCATCAATGACTATTTTACTCATGGAAATATGATGTTTCACTGCATTCATTTTAAAACGTGTTCTGAAAGTGAATTTTCCAGACATCCTGACATCATTTATTTATATTTTTTAATTAAAATCTGAATACATTAGAGTCAATTATTATACACAAACTTTCTGTTTCATAGTACATTCCTTTGCAATATCAACTTCCCTGACTTCTAGAATCAGCCTCTGCTTCCCTGGTATTACACACGTGCAATGTGGCGACGTAATTATACTCTCTTGTGTCTAGCTACCAGGTGAAAATTCGATTTCTGCTTCAAGTTATTGAATTGCCCAACTGAACCATTGTTTTTACTTGATATTCCTTCAACGATCTTCAGAATTCTTTAGCTTACGTGTTGACGATACAAGTAACAGTTGCTGTGCCTATATCATTTTACTAACTGGTTTAGATAACCACAGGTTTTAATTATCTTACCTATTGTATAATACGTGTACCTTTAATATATATATTTTGGAAATGACAGGCAACGTTTAAAGTGATCAGCTTTATGTATGTTTGGCAGCTATTTAATTTATTTGATCAAGTCCACAATGCATTGTTTTATGATGGACAAACATTAAGTTTATACGTCTCATGGTCATAAGAGCATTTACACATTTTGTCGACATAAACTTATTTCGTGGAACAAACAACGTATAACTTAAATGAAGGACCATTGCTGACAAGCCCATTTTCAAGACTTATTTGAAGTTAATAAATCCACTATTTCTCTCACAGAATCTTTTGTCACCGAGCGTTTATTGTTCAAATGTTTTTCACTATCACCCTTGGATATTTCATCAGGATAACTATATACTCACTCCTGATTGGTGTAAGCAAATTGAAAGACTACTAAACGTGGTCCTGCGAGCCTATTTAAAGGGAGTTTAGAACCTGCATCGGTTTGCATTGGGCATTATATTTTGCAGTCCAAATAAGCCAGTTTTTATTGACAATATAGCCACGAGGTGATACAGTGAAGAGCATGTTAATATTATCTTATAAATAATTTGGAATGCCCCCACCTTGTCTTTCAATGTATACATATATCATCAACATACAAAAAAAAACCTATATCCATTTACTTTAAACAGTTATTAAAAATACCCCGTTTACATGTAAATAATCTTATACTGGTATGCATATTTGTGCATATAAACGAAATTACATAGTTAGGTAAGTGAATTTACTCTAGGATTATATTTACACCGCCTCGAGAGGTGGTGTAAAAGTATATTTGCGTTTTTGTATGTCTGCATATGTGATTATCTGTGCCTCCCTGCACTTACACATGTGCAGTACAAAAGAAATTCATTATTTTCACAATGGTCTTTTTGAAGTAACAGAACATAGGGTCCTCGGCCCTGATCTCATTAGGCCTTGAATAAGAAAAAATAAAGGTAGAATAGTGTACATTTTGAAATGTACGTGTACTTGTCAGGTGTTTAACAAATCTACGATATATAACCCGCATTCTTGACAAGAAATGAAACATGCGTGTCACGATTAGTCCCGGTGACCACAGTACAATCATTTACAGTATATAATTCCCAACTACCAAGGTGTACACACGATCTCAGCTTTCTAGTGGCTAGTGTATTTAGTTTAGTGTTTTTAGTGTATGGAATTTTTGTAAATCAGTTTTTTCCAAATTTATCTGCACTTATGTTTGCAGATGACATTTCCGCATTATCTGGCACTTGTAATTTGCTTCAAAAGAAATTAAATGTTTTGGAAAGTTTTTGTAATAGTACAGGAATGAAAGTAAATTTAAATAAAACTAAGATTGTGGTTTTTAGAAACGGGGGGCCTCTTCGGCATTACGAGAAATGGTTCTATAATGGTTCACCTGTTGAAACAGTTTCTTTTTATAGGTACTTAGGGTTAATGTTCACCCCCAAGCTAATCTGGAGTAAAGCCCAGACATGTCTTGCATCCCAAGCTTGTAAAGCTATTATGTCTTTAAATGGTTTTCAGAGGAAAATTGGTAACATAAACTGTACTGATTTATTTAATATCTTTGATTCAATGATTGTGCCAATTCTTTGCTATGGGTCTGAAACTTGGGGAACACGTTATTCCAAACTGAGAGAAGCTGTGCAAATAAAATTTTGTAAACAATATTTAAGGGTAAAAAGAACTACATTAAATGGTATGGTTCTTGGTGAATGTGGAAGACTCCCATTGCAGCATGTGTACATGCCAAGAGTGATTAAATTTTGGTGTAGAATTATACATATGTCACAAAATAGACTCCCCCATCAATGTTACTTAATGTTAAAAACACTAGATAGTTTAGGTTATAATACCTGGGCAACACAGGTTAGACAACTACTGTTTCAATATGGTTTTGGATATGCTTGGCTAAGCCAAGAAATTGGAAATGTGGACTATTTTATTTATTTGTTCAAGCTGAGGCTAGGAGATAATTTAAAACAGTCCTGGTACTCATCAATAAATGCATCTCCAAAATGTACATTCTACAAGGAGTTTAAATCTCTGCTAAATGTTGAAAGATATTTGTTTTGTGATATTCCTTTGAATTTAAGAATTGCCATCTCCAGATTTAGATGTAGTAACTTTAACATTGCTGTTGAATGTGGCAGGTATAGTGATATTGAATATAAAGAAAGAATATGTCCTTTCTGTAATATTACAGGTCAAGTTTATATAGAAAATGAATTCCATGTATTATTTATCTGTAAAACATATGATGAACTCAGAGCTAAATATCTTCATAAATTTACTAAAACACCATATTTGAAGCATTCCATTGTCAATTTGTTGCAAAATAAGAATAATGAAATTATATACAGTGTTGGTTTATACCTATATCATGTCCAGAAACTTATTAACTCCAGGATTTAGAGCTACAATGACTTGCTGCGCACACTGTTCAATCCATGATATATGCCTGTATTATGGGCCGAAGGCCTCTTTACTGAAATAAATCTGTCTGTCTGTCTGTCTGTATTTAGTTTTGGGAAAGAAGAAGGTTTTCACTGAGTGGCACTTGTGGCCCTTTCATTGGACTAATAACCTACAATTTATATTCCCAATTGGCAAAAGTGTGTAACACAAGATTTCATCTTTTATTTCTTAGTTATGCAAGAAACGATCATTGTTTTAGCGCATAGACCTTGTCAGTACTTTAGGCGCCACATTCACCAAATGTGTTATACACAATAACCATAGACTAAGGAGTCATAACATTCACGTTTCTAGGATTTATCGTTTTGGAGAAGAAAACGAAAGTTGGTTTTTAGGTCATGGCTCCTGTGATCCCATCAGGCACAAATTTCACCCATCATTTATAATAACCACTGCCCTCTTTGTTACCATTTTACAGTCCCAATTGTCTAAGCAGTGTGAACACAACATTTCGTCATTTTTAGCTTAGAGTAGAAGACTTTCTTTTCTTCAGACTATTAATTAAAATTAAATTAAATTAAAAAAGTAACGTATGAATAGGTTTAAGAAAAATGTTCCATATCGGCCAATTAAAACATTTGATATGTGAATGATATATGTTGCAAGTAAACGTTCAAAATAAAGCGAGGTAAAACAAACTTTCTGCCATGTATACAAAATCAGTCAAAATTTTACAGATCCCAACCTAACAACCACACTTCATCTTAAATGTATACGCGTCGGGTATTGAATACTTTAGTTTAAGATTCAACTCCACATGACCAAGTGTCTCAATAGCTACAGTAAAGTACACTAATATGACATATGTAAAACTTTTTTATTGTCATATGACTAACGATCTTTAGTGCTTGCGATCCTTAGATAGTAAACGTCATTACTCCCAAACCTGACTTGGATATGAAGACTGTCAAGAGAGAAACCTGTTAGTGTCATGTTGCGAAATCTACTGCATTTCGTGATTGAATCAACTAGTACCCCAAGTGTAATACCTCGTATAGCATTGGGAAGCAATGCTCCACTATTTAACATTGCCTATTGTCTACTAATTACATTTACAGTTCGAGTGATGACAATTCGGAAATATCCTGATTAGTGTACTGCATTACAAGAATACGATCTCATTGAAAGACATGTGTTCATTTCAGTCCAGTGTAAACTGATGTTGCTCAACACTAATTTCCAACTAGTAGAGACTTATTGAACAAGAACATTTTGCTCTTTAACAACAAAATTTAACATGAGGAAATACAAAATTACGTGTATGTTACACATCAAGTACAATGCATGAATTAATGGATGAATGAGATACCTTTATTTCCTTCAATATATTGAAGACTACATAAATACATCTCAGAAACTCGACGATATATGCATGTGCATTTTTAAGAATAACCTCACAGATAGACGTATAGGTGTACTAGACCTGATAAGCTCACAGATAGACGTATAGGTGTACTAGACCTGATAAGCTCACCGATAGACGTATATGTGCACTAGACCTGATAAGCTCACAGATAGACGTATAGGTGTATTAAACCTGATAACCTCACAGATAGACGTATAGGTGTACTAGACCTGATAACCTCACAGATAGACGTATAGGTGTACTAGACCTGATAACCTCACAGATAGACGTATAGGTGTACTAGACCTGATAACCCCAAAAGGATAGACGTATAGGTGTACTATACCTGATAACCTCACAGATAGACGTAAAGGTGTACTAGACCTGATAACCTCACAGATAGACGTATAGGTGTACTAGACCGGATAACCCCACAGATAGACGTATAGGCGTACTAGACCTGATAACCCCACAGATAGACGTATAGGTGTACTAGACCTGATAACCCCACATATAGACGTATAGGTGTACTAGACCTGATAACCTCACATATAGACGTATAGGTGTACTAGACCTGATAACCCCACAGATAGATGTATAGGTGTACTAGACCTGATAACCTCACAGATAGACGTATAGGTGTACTAGACCTGATAACCCCACAGATAGATGTATAGGTGTACTAGACCTGATAACCCCACAGATAGACGTATAGGTGTACTAGACCTGCAGTCACCAGGATATGACACGTTGCGTGGTTATGTCTGTAACTACGTACAGCCCCACTCATAAAGTGACAAGTTGTCTATGATTTGTGTGATTTCACTTATCAAGGTTGTGAACATGAGTGCATTGTCATCAAAGTCCTCGAAATTCATGTAACATTCGAGTGTCAAATTATCAAACAAACGTTCACAAAAGGCATTATGCCACCTTAATGTAAACGCGAGTAAAGGCAAACCCCTCAACCCCCACAAACACACATACACCCAGCAAAGCAGAGTCAATAAAGTGTAATGTTATACAAAGTAAGAATTGTGAGTTATTTTCAGATCATTCTTGTTTTATCCGCTTGAAATAGAATCCCCTTCCTAATTAGACCATGGTCTATCTGTCTCAAATAGCAGGTCGATATTGGCAGCTACCTCGGGCTACTGCAGTCATTGTGAATTGAAGTGAGACAAATGAGAATTACCGTTGTAAGTAAGCACCTTCTGGAAGTCTTTAATTAATCTCGTCTTTGTCTTGCATTTTCTCGAAGCTTGAGGATAGTACATTAACTAGTAAATTAATTAGCAATGCAACTGGAAATGTTTAAAAAGGAAGATGTATTGCCTGCTTGATAAAATGGCGAATATGAGAGTGTGAATTGTTCATATTATATTCAAGACGGGAAAAACATACTTTTAAAAGACACGAAGTCACATGCGGCAAATTACTTAATTTACATTAGGCTTCCGTTGACCCGGCATTTCATTCGTTGTACAAAAAAAACCCACCAGAAACTGGAAAAACAGAACACGGCACCACATAGTCGTAGGACACATGCTTCCTGTCGGGTAAAAGAGGATAGAGATTTGTAACCTAAATGAGGTTTAATATCGGTGTACATAGGTGAGATTGCAATGTGTGTGCGATTGCAACCATGAGTGCACACCATTCGGAGCGGACAATACAATAGATGATCGCTCAGTAGACTGTTGACCAGGTTAATATTATGGAAGCTCGTTGATGCTGAAATGTGCATCGATATTGCGCAATATAACCACACGTGTTCATGTACGAAATGGACGTATGTAGCCATTTATTTGTCCAGATACTGTACAGGTGTTGTAATCATTGTCTACACTTCCAGACACATCTGCCTTTCACGTCTACACGCGTATTTAGTTCGGATGAATAACGCAGGTAACTCAATCAAACTCGGTATATTACATTACTTGCACATGGTTGTAGGTCATCGGGTCAACATATAGCCTAACTCTCTTTTCAAACCTCACATCATAATGTGATTATATCCTCAGGGAAATATCAGATAGAACCTAGTGGTGCCTTCCTCCTGTACCGAATATATTAATTAGTTCTATTTAGACCTAATGTGTTTGTGAAATTAGGGCCCCTGCCATGGGTAATTCGCGAAACACACATGCGTTATCCTACGTCATTTTCTTCTCATGCAGGTCACTTTCTTTGTTTATATAATATCCCTCGGCTGTAATTGTTGATGTTGTAGACGAAAGCAGTCCTAAGCACTCATACGATATATTAGATGAATATATTCCACACCACAATAGAAACATGCACGCTTAGTTATGTAGTCATGTACATATATGTACATTATCTGTATCTTTTTTAAAAGTATATTTAAAATTCTATAGCAAAACACAAGTTGATATGATTCGTTAAACGATGGACGCTTACTTGTATGTTTAAAAGTGAATCATTTATTAGTTGAACAACTAAGGTAATCAGGGATAAATTCAATTTGTCATTCGGAAGGTAGTTTATAGTTACATATTCATTTGTAATATATTGTTGTTAAGTATGTCCGTATTGGCCCAGTTACAGGTCCGAGGTCTGTTGTATTGGCCCGAGACGAAGTAAAATTAGCTGGTGTAAATGTAAAGTTTCCTTAACTCATCTTAACTGATTTAAGCAGCTTTTCTGCGTAACATACTTTTCATTGTTCTTGTTTCTGTATATAATCCATCGCCATTCCTGCTTTGTGGTGAGCTGTGAATGACATTACGATCTTCTGTTGTGAATAGATAACCTCAATTTCCCGCTGTGGATTAAAATATGAAATAGAAATTTCAAAGCTCACACCACATCCAGAACGTGACATTTATGTTATTGCTATATATTACATGTCATTATGGCGAGGAATCATCTGATTAATGCATTTATATCATCAGAACACACTTACTGGTTTTATAACAAGGAACTGTGTGATACATTATACATATCCAATCAATATTATTCTGATAATGTTTATCTTCTTTACTCCTTTACACACATTGTATGGTTATCTTAAACATACGACCGCATCTATTTCTTTGCGATTTCGCTATATGAAATCGTTTTATGATCGACGCCAATATGTCTAAAGGCTTACAACAAGGATTCTATCCACTGAATAGCAGCTGCTGTTGTCTAACTTGACTGCCTATGAAAGTGGTAGCAGGATGTTTATTCTTATTAATATCATTTCAGTCGTTGGAACTAGATATTCCACGCAGTGTTGACCTCATTAGCCTCATTTAAGATAATTACGTTGACATGTAAACCAGTCATTTCATGCTGGGCGATGCGTTATTACCCATATCATTTCATCTTAATGTAGCACTAAACGCTACAGTTCACCCCAAGAAATCCGTCTTCATCGCATCAACTATTTAGCTATAGTGCTGGAACCATGTCTGAGATGTCTTTACGGAGCATGTGATGATCTTGACTAAATCGGGAATACTAAACTAATAAGTTATTGAAATTGCCCAAAGGGTTGCAAAGGTTAATTGTATTGACGGAAATAACATAGACGAATGCATCCTGAAGTACCAATGAGACTATGTGAATATCACAATTACAGAATTTCAATCATCTTCAATCCCCCTCTCATTACAAGTTACGCGTCCGTCTACGATGAGATCTCATCGACAACAACGAACATATTAACGGTGAAAATACTTTGGATTTGTAAATATTATTATCAACCAAAAGTTTGTAGATTTTGCTGCTAACGTTGCTCTGAAATCGATATTTTCATGGTTGAAAATATATTATATCGACTGAGGACTTGAAAATAAGCGATACAATTTGATTCTTGCATTTTTTTTATTTTAGTTTATGCCTCCCTTGCACTTTGAATTTAGGAGATCGCACAACTACAAATTATCCTCCCTCCAACTATTCACGATTACACAGGAGGATGGATCAGGATCGACTTGAGAATAACTTACAGTCATTATCGCGTGAAAGACGAGACTGTTTCTGTTGACTCTCCTTTGTGTTGTAATTAACTCGCCCTTACACCGTGTTTACATTCATCTGTGACAGCAAGGGTTCAGGCCCAGCAATATTAAAGTAGAGCATTCTGTATATAACGGCAAGGGAGGGTGTTTACTATTATTCATTATGATATCATGTTGAGCTTTGTGAGTATGATCAGAAGTTGATATGTACATACTTGTACCCTCCATTACATACTTGTTATTCAAACCAGTTGCACTACTGTAGCTTATAACAAACACTAAGGACGAGAAGCGGACAATAGTATTGTTTATTTATAAGTTATAAATCTGCACTGATCTAAGCATCTAGTTAATAGTCAAACCGATAAACAGTATCACTGTATATGAATCGTGTGACAAATCACATTGAATAAAGTACGTATCTCATGTTAGAAAAATATTTCGTTGATGTGGTCTGTAACTGTCGCGTTACTCTCCACTGTGCTTAGTGTATGTAGAAGTAAGAATGCAAGAGTAGAATGTAATGGGGCGTACGGTATTCTTGATTTGGTAGCAGTTTATATTTTAAAGTCATGTGACACCCTTTTTCATAACACATTACTCGTAATAAATACGGTTTAACCCGAGTCTAATTTTACTGCTCCTAAAAGTGTACCAATCATGGTTCAAATGTTACCTCAAAGACATGATAGTAAGACTTGTTTGTTACCAGCTAACATATAGCCTCAGTTCTATTGAGTGTTGTAATATTGATATAAAAATGGTCAAACAAGATAATCGAGCTTGCAATCCTTGAGTTTATATCACATACGTCCATAATATAATATTGAATAGAACTTAAATATCTATATAAAATAAGTGATGCCCGTTAGACAGGAGCTGTAATATTAAATGTTATATGCAGACAAATCATTAAATCATTTTCTAAAGTAAAATATTAAAAGGCAATAATAATTGCGAAATATCCCACTTGTCAATTTAGTGCATACTTATCTTTGCTCACTGCAGATATTTATAGGCAAGACAACCGAAAAGAAAAGTGTTGATAGGGTGTCTGGGACGTTCAAGTATATTCAACATCACAAAAGGCAAAACCTATTAAATTTATCCAGGGTGTATTGATTGTATATTGTTTTGGCAAAAGTTAGAAAAAATTAACATCGATGATGCAACCGGACCGGCTGTAGGTTTCACCCTGTTCTGAACAAGTATACAGTTAAGATATAAGTAAATGTGTTATCCGGTTCCTGATTGATCACCACCTCCATTGTTCGAACTGAATAAAAATCTAGTTTATTGTTTCAAAATGAATGAGTATATATACAGCCTTCAGTTTGACGGTTCCATAGTACATTGTACGTGTATAAATATACCAGATCTGGGTTTCTGTTTCTGATAAAATGACACAGTGTCAGTTCCAATATATACGAGAGAAAGAGGGATCATTGTTGTTTGTGTCATATTCATTTACTCACACATGGCTATGATATCAACACTGTGTCAATCAACCAAATCAATCTCATCACTGATGTGATAAATAAAACCTGTTCTGTATAAGAAATTTCTTCGTCGTGCCTAAGAACGTTAACTGGAGATCGAGGGCAAGGTAATGACAAGGCAAAGTAGGGTCAATAGAAACAGTGCCGCTGTACACAAGGAAATGATTGCAGTTACTAAGCCGTCTTTGTTCCATCCCCTTGCTTGTGTGATGTTAAATAGTGTTTGGTGCTTAGTGCACCATGTTAATGTCTTACATAACAGGTCGCTTTGGAGCAGATATCTTGGGCTGCTGCAATTTCTGTATATGAGTGTGAGTAGCAGTCTTGGTCAATGTGGAAATAGGCCTTGCATCAGTCAATCACAATCAATTTATGAGTCAATATTACCTACAGCCATGGTGACTTAAGGAATATTGTGAATTGAATATTTACCAATTGCCGGAAACCATCATTTCTTGTAATTGTCGTTCGTGTTTGTATAATTGTATGTAAATGGAAGAAGAGCAATCTCTGTATCGTGAACATACACGATGTTTCATAGTATATACTTACTACTTTATCAGATGAACTGTAGGGAATTCGCTATGGATACGTATGTAAGTTACGTTATGAATAGATGATATAATAAATGTGTGCAACGAAGTCTTGTCATTTTATTCTTAATCTTAGGCCTAATTTTTTTTTTTTTAATTCTTGTCTTTACAGGCTGACAAAAATGATCCGATGACGCGATTTCTTTTTTTTAACGACATTTTTTTTTTGGGGGGGGGGGGGGGGGGGGGGGGGAATGAAGAGATAAAAAACAAAATTTATACAATTATTTATATCAATAAAGCACAAACCCTTTGAAATACGTGTTACTATTCCCAATAGTCAATGATCTCACCCCTACACTCAATCTCAACAGAAACGAGTGACATTTTCTATGTCCAATGTTTACTGAGGCTAATAAATTGTAGTTATCTGGCCCTTACTTTTGTCAAAACCTAGAAAAAAAGACCTGAGACGTGGGTTTGAAACTGAAACAAGATTCCTTCCGCCCGTCCTTGCATCCGCCCTGTAGTGGAATAGTCTGATGAAGCGTTAGAATTATGTCACAGACAGACTTAGATACCGCATATGAAAGGTTCTTGCATATATATAGAACATGCTAATTGTGCACGTGTTGGGAAGATTCCCTTTATATAAAAAAATGTCTTTAAATTTGTCCCATTATATTGTAATCGTTGCTTGCATTAGGACCTACTACTAGGTTGTAATTCAATTGTGTCTATCTCTTTAGTGCTTCAATTAAAGTTTTATGTCAGTCCGTTCTGACTTCATTCCTGTACAAAGAATTATCAGACTTATTTTCGAGACATTCTGGCGTCATTCACATAGGTTTATGAATTAAAACTCAGTTACATAAAGGCTGTCGAACGCTTCACAGCAAATTAAATATTTAAAAGAAAAGTAGTCAAACTGATTTAAGAAGAAAATTCTTGCATTGTGTAGTTTTGTATAGACTTTCATAAAGCTTTCGTGTTTTTAAAGTTTGATAAATAGTGTAAGCCAATTGCAAAACAACTATCATTACGTATGGAGTATGAATTGTTAGAATTTGTGTTGGATCGGACTATACTGCTAACTGATAGAAACTTAAGTAGACAAGACACAGAAGTAAAGCTAGTTATATAGGAGGAAGGATCATTGCATATCGTCTAATAATGAATTAATTATATAATAAATTTGGACCGTAATTTACATAAGTTTCCGCTTGTTGGCAAATGCATTATTTTCAATGATGAATACATAATAAATTCCTTTACATATATATAAACATATATATACACACACACACACACACGCCAATTCCCTCCTACATGTTTCAACTTTATCCTCAGTAAGTTTACATTACAGTGATTAACTAACGCCGATATCCTCCTACATGTTTCATCTTTATCCTCAGGGATGTTTACATTACAGTGATTATTAGATATTTGTCCTCTCGGGGTGACTTTGTTCGTGGTGTACCTGATCGTGGTCTGTCAACAGTTGTACCGGTCTACTGAAAACTTGTAATAATGATTACATTTCTTTTGCGATATTGGTATTTGGGGCCTAATATCTGTCATGCCCATGACTCTTCTCCGATGGTATTTAAAAAACAAATGTATTTCTAGTTATTTATCTTAATAGTGAGTCAAATGATCGCGAAATCACCTCAGATTTCGAATACACTCAACCGCAAAAGAAACGTCCCCACATATTCGTCAGTCTAGAATTCGAAATACTGCTGCCAAAGAAAGTGGATTTTTAATGCATTTTATAGGGACATGATTTGTAAAGATTTGTCAGAATATAATATTTATATTTTTTATATCTGTTCATGTACACTTGGGGTGGAGAAATCGCTTTTACAAAATGTTTTTTTTGGCCAGAACGTCATTTAACTTAAAAATTCATAAAATGTAGAATTTTGATTAATAAGTGACGCCGTCGATATAAATAACCTTCTTTGACTTTCATTGTTGACGCGTCTTTGCTGTAGGAAGTGATAAAACAAGCCAAAAGTCCATTTTTGACTCTCCAATCTCGCCCAGGTGATTTGAAAACGACGATATTTGAAACGTGTGTTTCTCAGAAATTTGAACAGATAATGTTTTGAAATTTCAAATTAAGTTCAGTGGCTTCTGGAGACACGATGTTTCTCTGTTGCAGTCGTGTTTATCGTGGATTGAATTAGCTTGTGTTTTGTATGGCGGCGTTTATTTTACGGTTGAGTGTATGTGAAACGCTGAACACTGGTCTTGCCATTTTCCATTAAGGTTCCATATCATTCCTTGAAATTAACGATTTATTACAGAAGCTTCAGAATAATTGTATCAGAGTGAATATTAAAAAAGTTCCGAATTAAGAATGGAAGTGTTTGCACAATTTCAAATTGCAATTAAAAGTATATTGGGCCCTTCACCATCTGAACAGGAATGTGGCTGTTTTCTCATAGAAAGACTATGGCACAAGATAATGCTCTGCGGAAGATCTACACCAGTATTGACTTTTCGTTATGTCTGCATGTTGTTCAACACGTAATAACACAATTTGAATGCTCTGATATAACAAATTTGCTCAATAGAGCGTTATCAGTAATTATGAAATTGTTACAGTGAACTCGCGTTTCTGTTGCTGTTCAGTATATTCATAGTGACAAAAATATATTTCAAAGTGACTGTAAGAGATGTCATAGAATAGAGGGTATCACCCCGTTGGAATATTTTAGTTCATGAGTTTCATGTATACTACAACACAACAGCGAGCTAATCGTCATCTTCGATTTGTCAGTTTCCATTGAAAAGTAAGATAGAAAGGCTACTCTGAAAATCTACAATGCATGAAGATATAACACAAATCGGAATGTTTAGTATGTTAACTTAAATCAAACTTAAGTCATCATTATACTACATAGAAGTGCATTTTAAACGGGTCATACTTTCAAATTGGAGACCCTTAAAGGCAGTCATGAAAGCCATTCCACTTTTAGTTTTTCTGCAGATAAACCAATGCATGTAATCGGACAAAGTGTATTTAGTTAATAAAAAAAAAGAACAGAATGTTTAAAAGTGCAATTCATGAAGTGGCTTCTGACAATTCCTCCAGACAGGAAATTGATTGTTGTATTCTCCAAGGGTATCAGGGAAATATTAAATCATGTATGAAATCCTCATTTGCCATCACAGCCGGTGAGTAATATTCTCTTGAGTATATATTGGTGCATGAAATATCTAACCTCATTAGTCCTGGTAAGAGCGAGTTAGTGCCATGATTGCTTATAAGTCTGGCACACAAAGTAGATTCCCCTCTTTGGTTCGGTAAGTTTTACCAACATTTGAAAATGTGAGCAACATAACTAGACACGATGTAAAGACATGGATATCGCAATATGCAGTTAAATAAGTAATACTGTATAGGACCATAATAAATGGTACACAGATGGCTTGTTTACACATTTTATTTG
Source organism: Gibbula magus (assembly GCA_936450465.1). Lineage (NCBI taxonomy): Eukaryota > Metazoa > Mollusca > Gastropoda > Trochida > Trochidae > Gibbula > Gibbula magus. The sequence goes on along the minus strand of OW388289.1, from coordinate 103,838,381 downwards.
TTTTTCAAAAATGATCAGACAAGTGATTCGATTTGATCAATTAAAGTGCACACATACATATTATCAAGTGTTGCTTTGCCCGGGGGAAGGAATGTATGTCGAAGGTATAAGGGAATGATTGTCCTTCATGTTCCTATGGAGATTCCGTTGGGCTGTGGAAGAAACGATTCTTCAAGATCGACTTTTGATTATTGCATATTTTGTACAAAAACCGGGTCTATGTCACGGATCACTTGAAGGTACATCCATTTTGTTGTTGGGGGTCACATATTGCAAACGTTAATAATGGTGTTACTTTATCGAGAAGTAACGACTTTTACCGAAAACTACCATTTTGATGATAGTAGACTTAGCATATTGATGATATGAGAGTAAAAGTAGTGATTTCTGATTGAAAACCGGACAATGCACAGCATGTGGCGCGCGTCAATGCGTCAAACGTAATTTTGGAATCTTATTTATATCAGACAAAAAGACAAATGTGAGTTGATAATGTTTAATAGGTCAAATAACTACTGTGCATGTAAATGGGACGTGCAGTTTCGGTTTCTGCACATGAATAATGATGTTATTCAATTGTAATTGGAAATAGTAAGTATGATATATTTGGTGATTGGGGATAAATATGCAAGCTGAGTGAATTTGTTTGTATTGTAAACAGCACATATGGTGAGTTGGAACGAATTAAAGTCACATAAAATGTTATGAAACACAATGGATGCACCTTTAAGCCTATTATCCATGACCATAGTGGCATTTGTTAATGAACAAGAAAGTCGTCAACAATATAGGACTCGACATATTTCTCAAGGCTTATTTGAAGACAGGAGCTGATAGTTCAGATGGAACTTATAACTGGAGCCAGAAAGTTCAAGTTTTCAAGGTCAGTGGCCATCATGGATTGCAAAGGACACCTAAATTGTCACCTGAAAACAAATGAAACACATATGTATGTTAATAATAAGTGCAATTCCCTAAACTACATATAGAAAAGTTTGGAATTGATACGAGAACACTAAATTGTTACTTGATATTTTTTATTATTATTTGGAAATAGGAAGTTTTACTATTTCAATTGTTATGATGTTTCTAGTCCATCAACATCTAAATTTCACAACGTCTCACATTTTCTTTGATTTGTACTTTCTTTTCAGTTATGTTGCTCGCAGGTATCTTTGTCATGTGCCCCGTAGTGCAATGAATCATTGACTCAGCCATATGTTGTATAAAACATTGCTAAAACAGTTTTGGAGAGAGAGTTAATAAAAATACTAAAAAATACATTATACTAATATACACAAGAGTGAAACACAATTAAATTTAAACAATTACAATATGAGCTTGCATTTACTTGAATGATTTGATCGATGGTTTTTTAGTACTTTTCCATTTACCATGACATTTTTTAAACGACTGAAAAATGTGAAAAGACTTCTTCAATTGCCTACTTCGTTCCTGTACTTTAAGAGAGCACATGTGGTAGCATCTGGCTCGTGTATCTACTGTGTTGAAAATTGAGATGCGAAAACACATTTTCCTTCCAACTACAGATAAGAATGTGAACACCATATGCATAGTCAATGCTGTTACCAAGGGCGGTAAGTCGGTGGTTTCATGACGTCACTCCCAGGAGCTTTCACTCTCCGAACAGGCCATTAAAAAAGGAAAAAGGCAAAACAAGCGGGGAGGATGGGAGGATGGGAGGATGGGAGGATGGTCTAGTCAACAGGTAAGTATTAATAATTAAGTTTACTCAAAAACGTACCTTTATTTAAATACCTATCTGTTGACTAGACCTACTATGCCTAGAATCCAACTACACGGAGGCGGGTCAGTATACAAATGGGAGAGACGAAAGGAGCGAAAAGCCCTGATTGTTAGCTAACCTACGAGGCCTCCAAACTGTGGTGAGGACAAAGTACAGCCCGGGAGATACTATCTCTACCGCCAAGCGGATCGAAGAGACCACCCTGCCACTCAAGCTTCTGACAAACACATCCCCAGACCCCTTGGGGAGGGGGAGGTAAAACCGAAGCAATAAAGAACAAAATAAAACAAACGATGCAAGAAAGACTAAGCAATAACGAGCCTACGAGCCAAGCCTACCAGTGGGTGCGACATAGATCGGCAGCTGTCCTGGCGCCCGGAGAATGGACCCCGACGAGCCAGAACGAGACTTGCAGGAGAGACTCGACCCCGGTGGACCCCTGCTTGATTATCTTGTCTTGTAAAGGAACATGTCAACACTGAACCACCAGGATGATCACATCAGCCCCGAGGCCGCTGATGAGCAAGCCTCTCTCTGATTGAGTCCAAAAGCGTAAGGTGAGATGACGAAGGCTATCGGAGGGTCCGAAAAACCGGAGGGTACGACTGTTTACATAGAGTCGGATATCGGAGGTCCCTCCCGATAAGCAGAGACCCCAATAATGGAGGGTCCGACTAACATAGGGTCAGACTACCGGAGGGTACGACTTTCACAAAGAGAGTCGAATGTCGGAGGGCCCGATAATCAGATACCCTAAAACCGGAGGGTCCAACTAGTGTTGGGTCAGACTACCGTAGGGCATGACTATCAAGACAAGTTGGATATCAAGAGACTTAACCGGAAGGTCCGACCAACGTAGGATCAGACTGTACTATCAGAAGACCCGACTATCGGCAGCTCCGAAACCGGAGGGTCCGAAGACGAGACGCTAGTTTAAGATGAAGGTGAAAGTCAACCGAAGCAAACGCTGGACTATCGGAAGACACACCTGACACTAGAGACGAAGGACTGTGGGAGGGTATAAGGCCGCACCAACCAGTCAGTCGACGCGAAGAGGGGAGAAATTCAAGAGACCAGGGTTGCACGTGCAGAAGCGAGCAGCAAAAGCTTGTAGAGCACAGCCTAGCACATGTCAACAAAGCCACTCACTTCAACGCCAACAATAAACAGGCTGCCTAGGGCAACCTGTTAACAGACGAAATAGATTATAGACGATGAATAACCTCTAGAACGTATAAGTAACAAAAGGTTAGCTTAAGCAGCGAAGAATAACGCTAACAAATACCCAAAGTCGAGAGCGAAAACATAATGCGTCTGTCTTGCTCTTCAACTGAGAGGAGAGTGAAGGCTCATGAGGAGTGACGTCATGAGACCACCGACTTACCGCACTTGGGTAGGGATTTTACGCATACTTGAAGTTTCGTCTGTGTTAAAGTTTGAATTAAGCATGCCTAAGGGGAGGCAGGCATAGTAGGTCTACAGATGGGTATTTAAATAATAGATAATATATGAAATATTAACTATATTAGCATCCGCATTAAGATTGAAACACAATGTTAGTAAAGCCAATACCATATGCGCTTGCAAATCCATGCATTGAATGATGTGATGGATAGGTCTTATTTTCCCATTTACGATCCCATTCTGATATTGGAATTGCTTACAAAAAGGTGAAAACCTGTCCGAATCTAATTAGTTTAGACTGCTTCGATTGACTATTTCGTTCACGTACTTTAAGAGAGCACATGTGGTAGCATGTGGCTCATGTATCTGCTATGTGGAAAATTAAGATGCGATAACACATATTCCGTCCCACTCAAGGTAACAATGTGAACGCAATATGCAAAGTCAGTGCTGTTATTTTCAGAGCTCCAGCGCATAAATCTGAACATGATATTAATTTGGAACTTGTGTTGTCGTTTTACACACCTTTCTATATGGGCACGAGACTGACAACATAAAAACAATTTCAAACTGTTGTGAAGAAAAGTAGAATCATTCTCTTTTGTTGCAGAATTGAAATAACATAAAAATGACATGTCTTTATTATTTCGCTCAGGACTAGTTGAAATAAACAATACACTTCACGATTGCTTAAGAGTAATGTCTGGCACACAAAATAGAATCTCCGTCTCAGTTATGGAAGTTTGACCGACATTTGAGCTCTTGTGAAAATGATATAGACAACATGGAGAAATGTACATGTTATTGATGTTATACAATATGTTAATAGGCAGCTAGTACATGGGATGGAGCTACAATATAAGATTGTGCACAGTGGCAACGTAACAAGTGTTAGTTTAACTAGGTGCATGAAAGTATGTTAAAGGTGTAAGGTTCTGATTGTCTTCTTATTCCAATGAACAGTCAGTAAATTATATTCAGAAATTATATTTTTTAAGATCGACGTGTGACTTTTGCATTAATTTTACAAACAACTGGTCTCAGCTACGGAACAATGTCCACTATAAGTCATTACCATTTGTTCATAAACAAGATAGTTCCCGCGCACAGGGTCAACGATTTTCTCGTGGCTTATTTGAAAACAAAATGCTGATTTTACAAAAGAAACTTTACAACCACACCCCAAGTTAGTAAGTCTAATGTACCAATATCAGTTAAGAGAAAAGTCGTCAAATATCCGAACTCGAGCTTTAAATGACATGTAATGTTACATCTATTGGACTTTTATTTAGAAATTTAGAATTTAGAAAACTTGGATTGAATTGTAAGAGATCAATTCCTTTATCTTTTAGTATCTACATATTTGATACATCCTGTATCTTTTAGTGTCAACATATTTACTATATATTTCAATATCATCCATAAATTCTTACTCTTTCAATCTAAACATCATCGATATAATCTTCACATCCCGACAGTTATTATATAGTACCAATTCTATAGATTTGTTATAACTTATTTTCATTTGGTATTTGTAGTAATGTCCTTATGACATTTGTAAAATGTCCATATGACATTTATAATTGAATGTTCAGCCTTTGATGTCTTATCATAAAAATTGCAGAAGATATGATGACTTCATCAACTTGATATTTAGAAAAACGGACTTCGAAAGAGCCACACAGTATTCTCTGATAAATTATAAAGCCATGACCCATACCATAACCATTAGACCTGAGACGGTTAATATCGGTATATATTCATGGTTCCATTAGAGTAGTTACAACTGCTCTCTGAAGGCTCTTATTAGCTTTCAAAAGCAGCTGCGCCAACATTGAGTGGTCAAACTACTTCAAAGCTTCTTTCATGAACATGTGCGAAGCCAAATTTAGTTTGTTGTCGTTAAGGGCTTGCATACATTTATTGCAAAATACTTGTTCATGTATACATCTTTTTCAAATTTCACATCATTAAATTATACTACACTAATCCCACTTGTTTTTCTATTAAGGTGCGTACGTGCATGGTTTTACTTTATATAATTGTTTACTTCCTTCCACGGACTAATTGGAAATCGTAAGAGTTCAGTAGTGTACTCCTCCTCTGCAGATGACAGTAAAGTGTGCTTCCAAGTATGAGGTGACCACTTCGGTACTGGCAATACAAGAAATCAGTCTTGGTCATTTTGGTAAATCTGATTTTCTTTTACAAGACGTTGGAAATGTATTAAGGTTTATATTTAAATGGACTTACGGTGTTACAAGTTTGACGGCTAGGCGATTTCTGAGATCCAATATGTGTGGCCCAATTGTATAAGAAGTCTCATTAAAGAATAGTGTAATCCCTGTTTGTAGAGAAGTGTTGTCTGTAACGCTCAATCATGGCTAAGATGCTTACAAAAAAATATAATCATAAAACCAGTCATTTCGTTTCGTATGAAGTATATATATTTGGTCTAAGAGTAAATGACGAGTCCGAATGACGGGGGCTCCATAATGACTAAATGCAAATGAAGTAAGAGAAATTGATCACACGTAATGATAAAAATAGAAGAGATTATTGTCTGTATATGACATTTCATATCGGACATCTAAACAACTTTTTGGCCGGATAATGTACCTGAAACCTCGTAGATGGCGAATTTGGTTGCAGTTCCTTATAAAGATCTAACCCTAAACTAATTTTGTTTTAATTTACAGAAATTATGCATCATTATTCCTACCTTAGCAAATAGTTATTTGGTTGACAAGGACAAGTTTGGCTGCAGAGGTTTTCAAATTTACTTAGTTTGACTAAAACATGAATAAATGAACAGATTCGATTCGGCAAGTTCTCGCTCGCTTAGTGTGTGCCGTAATAAAACCGTAACGGATGCTCTCATTTGCTCATTCCGTATCAACCACTTCCAACCAAACAAATTAATTAATAGTTATTACTTCTGATTGTTTTTATTCACGTTGGTAGAGAGAAATTATTTCTTAAAATAACGTGTATTTTGATGTTTGAAAACATTTGGTTGCAGTTTGAATCATATATTTTTCAGATACTGTACCTTTAGATTTATTATGGTTATTTGTTAAATTGCGATGTCAGTCATATAACCTTCAAGTACAGAATCGAAGTTTAAACAAAGCCACACTATTAATTTCAATGATTTACTTTGCACGCGCTGTTGTTTACATGAAATACAAGATAAATACCATCTCATTCTCGTATGTCCGTATATTTAACATCTTAGAAAATTGTATGTACCTTCATTTTACATCAATAATCCCACAAGAATGACATTCTGTGAGTTAATATCCTGTGAGACCTTGCCATTAATTAACAAGAGTCATCATCAGATGACATATTCCACCGGTCCGACATAATTTGTAAAACACATCTTTGACAGATAATTGTATATCTTCTACTTCAGTTAGTGGGTAATACACATGATGAGTTCAGATATGATAAAGGTTTTGGAGTTCTGCTCCTAAGCAGACCTATTTCTGAACAAAGTCCAAATCAAACACATTTCTATGAAAACGGTAAATAAAATCCAACACATTTCCGTGAAAAAAAATCCAAAAAAATCATAAATGTATAAATATCAGAAGGCACCTCTTCAGAAGGTTGGGGATACACATGTGAAGTTTCAGAACGATACCTTGAGCGGTTTTTGAGTTCTGCTGCGGCAACAAACCTAATCCTGCATTTTCGACACGTTTCGATGGATAAGAAAAACAATTTAAAAAAATTCAAAAACCTGAAAATATCAAAAGGCACCACTCCAATAAATAGGTAAAGCACGTGCAAAGATTCAGAAAGATATGATGAGTGGTTTTTTAGTTCTGCTCCGGAACAAACATACATGTATCTCTGAACAGAGTTCAATTTCAACACGTTTCCATGGAAAGGAAGAAAACTTAAATTTTTAAAAAATCTGAAAATATCAAAAGGCACCACTCCAGTAAATGTGTAATACATATGTGAAGTTTCAGAAAGATATGATAAATGGTTTTCGAGTTCTGCTCCGGAAACGAAATGAGGACGAACGGACAGACGGACGGGGTGATGACTATATCCCACGTAATTACATACCATTGGGATAAAAATGTTGCTATCTTTTTTAAAAGACCTCAGGTTCCTCAGAATCAACACTGTGACGTCATAACCGCTCGCGCCTATCGAATTTCCGTGGTTATATAGTCAAGCATTAATCGCTAGATTCTTTAAATTTGAACGGCTTCCTCCGACATTTGATGCGTCGGCACATGTACGAAAACTCTTATTTCAATAACGGGAAACATATAAGCAGAATAAAGGTATGCGGGACACTATTTTGTGAATCCGTATCTGTAATATCACTCGCGCTCACGACATCAGAGCTCATCGAATGTCAACTTTAGGAATAAGCCTTTTATTATGTACTCCTTCATGCTTTTCTGTTGATATAAATGTAACAAATAGCAGATACCATGAACTATGATACTTACTTATAAAACATGATACTTCTCATTATGAATGCATTGTGGTCGAAATGGTGGAAACTATTTGTTTGAAAGTTGCATTCATGCAAGTTTGTTTTATTTCAAACATGGATTGTTAAACAAGGCACAGTTGAACCCGACCTTATGTTAATAGAATGTTATTACCCTTTACATAAATTTGTAGAATTCTGATTGGTCAATAGCCAATGTATACGAAACCGTGCAGGTGGATTTGCCGGGGTATACCATCCGTATGACCGGTGATGACAGGTTGCTCGACTCGGAAGGTAAGAATCGAAATTTACCGTGTCAATAAATTAATTCAACCAGATGAGCGTTTGCGGGACACCGCAAAAGCAGAGCAGCTCCGAAACTTAGGGTCTCGCCTTTCCCTGTTCCGCCTTCTCGTCAGCGTCAATAAAATGGGAATTCTTGTTCATTATTCGAGTTATTACCAATCATCACTGGGGGCAATTTTCACAAGTTTGTTCTTAAAACCTATTTCCTATTTCAAAATTTGATCAAAGGATTAACGTGGCCTTAACCAATATCTCATGACCTTTGACCTTCAAGGTCACATCATCAATGGTCAATTTTCATTGTGTATAACAATCATGCAATGACTCAAAGTGTTCATAGTTTAAATACAGCATATTCACAAAAGCATGTTTAAATTGTGACCTAGCTGTGACCTTGACCTTTGACAGATTTTAGCGAAAACCTGGTCAAATCTTGGTCTTTTGCCATAGTTCATATATACCAAATAAGAGCATGATAGCACAAACAAGTTTGAAGTCAGCATGTTTATAAGGATTGTTGTAGTGATTTCAGAACTCGTGACCTTGACCTTTGACCTTGAATTTGAACATGTCAAAAACAATTCCCCCAGGGGTATAAGTAAGAAGTTATGTATATGAGTTCTCAAAACTTTCTAGGAAAAAAAGTTATAGCCAATACAAAACGCGGCGGCGGCGGCGACGGAAACTGCGCAAAAACTGATAGCAGATCCTAAGGAACTGCTAATAAAAACATGCGTCTTTCTAGTATTCCTCATCTAATAATAAACTTAAAATCGGTTATTTTTAGTCGCAGAGTAATCTCTCTTGATACAAAGCGGTAAAACTCTATGCAGCGTTTTCGCTGTTTCACAATGTTTTTATCACAAACGGAAATAGCTATATAGCCTATTTATTTGATCGGAAAATGAGTGAAATAAGTACAGATAATTGATTTAAAGTGTAATAAATTCGTTACACGGTGGAAATAAAAATAACTGATACTAATCAAATTAATCTTTCCTGTAGCGTGTTTTAGAGCTACATTAAATGATAAATTAGCAAGACATCGTCAGTAACAAGATCTTCAAATAGCGACACTTATGCAGTTGAGAAAGCGAGCAAACGAAATGACGCAATGGTAAAACCGAGCATAACGTTTTGATGCAAAATAAGAAATACATATGTCATATCATCTGTACACCTACATGTATAACTAGAATGTGCATTCCTTACCCGAATGAGACAGTTACCCTCCTCACCTGGAACACTTTATTTTAATAAATACAAGTCCTCAAGCTCGTCATTCACAGCTGCTGACAAACGGTAGCCATTTTGAACGTCGTGTGATATGTTTATGAGGGTTATTCCAAAAATGCTAAATTCAGGAAATACGAATCTTGATTTTGTGAACGCGAATGTTGGAAAAACAAAATTAAAACTCCCTTAATAAATTACCCATATAATAGATTGTTTTAAATGGTTAAATTGAAACCTGACGCTACGCGTTCGGTTTCAATTATTAATTTACCCGCTATCAATCCAGTATAACATGTCTCTGATTTTCATACACAGTAGGTTTATCTCCTAAATATACAAGGGTCTTACAGTTCCGTACACCCTGTCAAAACACCGTGTAACTAATAGTATTATACAGTATTTAGTAAAAAGGTTTCTAGTGATCTATTTATTTTTAGTGGAACACTATCCTTTCCGTTACAGTCGAATGTGTCCATTAACACAACCCCGCTGAGATATGGAAGCTTCAGTTCAATATCAAACTGTTACATTCATGGACGATTTCAACATTTATGATCAATTCTAACAACATCAAGCTATAATGCATTGAAGGGAAAACCTCATTTACATCATGGATAAACTTTTTAGATTATTGCCTCTTTATCGCCTACAATATTAAGAACTAACGTGCTTTAAATGTCAGCGCTATAAAATAGAACACGATTAACTTCATCTTATGAATGTGGCCTGGATTAAGAAATTTAATGAGGAGAGGCAGATAATGTTAAAGATCCATTGAAATCCACTCAAATGAAAGTCATTATATCCTGATAACTCATCTGGAAAGAAGCACTGGATAAAGGAGTTTAATTTCCTCGATTTCATGAATTTATGAATTGATGCTTTTGGTATAACTTTCTTTCTATTTATGGACCTTGTACATGAAGTTCTTCTGAAAATATGTAACCATTTGTATTGGTCGCATGGCTGGGCTCAACTGAAAAATTATCTAAATCATTCGCAAAACATCTAAACAATGCAAATGTGAAAGATTTGTTTATAGTTGTATTGAGTTGAATACATGTTGTTAGATGGTTTAACAGAAGCAAATGACGTCCAGTAGACAGATTGTACAAAACAAGAAATGATATCAAGAATACATTTAATCGTCTGTGAAATCGTTATTGAGATTTCACAAGGTAGGTTACACTCTCTAAATATCTAACCTCATTAGTCTCGGAAAGAACGATATGCTGTCACAATAGCAACCGCGAAACCGTCAATAGTTTCGGTGTATGTAACCATTTTGGGAGTTCCCATTGAGATATCTCATACATTGCACAATATGCTACATATGTTGGTACGAAATTTAAAACTCAACGAGTCTTTGAGATGATTCAGTTGAACTAGCAGACATAGTATCTCTTGGCGTCATTGAGTTTTTTGCCATATATATATATATATATATATAAATAATTATACATTACCTGCAATATAGCCATATGATGCGATGTGATATACTGTTGTGATCGATGAGCATTATGTTGACACTGTACCATTTATCATGCTGATGGAATTAAGCACCAAAAGGTGAATGGCTTTCCCAATCTCATTAGTATAGATTACACGAACTAACTGTTATGTTCGCGAACATGATGGTGGCTGCACCTGTGCTAACGCTCATTTCATGCAAGCACCTGTTAATTTCAAAAGAGGAAAATAACCATTGCTTTCCCACTGGGACCAACATATTGCAAACAACTGAACCTATTGTACTCAAAGCTAATAAGGAGTTTCTGAAACATAATTGGCGGACTTAAAACGGTTCATGTTCTCTGTTTATTTAGGAATTAAAAGATTAAGTTACGGTGTATTGTTGTGAACAGCATAAGCTATTACAATTTTGATCGGTACAGTGGACAACTTAAATTCTAATTATATACAGTCTTTTGGAAATAGTATCGAAAACAATAAGAGGACATTTAAGCAATAGAACATCAAGGGCAAATTAAGCCCATTCAGATATACACAGCGCAGTAACGTTTAGTTTACCTGAGGTCTCCATTAGGGGATTCAAATTTGTAGCAATCATGATTCGTCACGATTTCAGTCTGTAAAAATATCATATTTTTTCTAACAATTTGATTTTCGATCCATCGCGATTTACCCAAGATCTATAAAGATATTCAACTATATGTTGCCATTAGGTTCCTTTATGATTATAATGAGTTTAGTTTACGATATGTTACGATTTCTCATAGCTATTACGCACCTTAACATTCATATATAACAGCTGCCTTCCAATGAGATATAGTATGACAAGGAGGCTCAGTTTATATTCATCTGCGAATCATGTCGCTACGCAAAACAAATCCACGATTTTTACTTTGTTTTACGATTAGCAATCCGAATTTGCCTCCTTTGCGCTGTTAGTCGTTGACTATGTTGTTGTATTCCCCAGAGTATGTTACGTTTATTCAAGACAGCGATAAGCCATATGATTGGCAAGGCTTGTTAAAACGAGAAAAAATCATACCGCATATCGTAAACGTAAGTAATAGAAAATCCTAGGAGAACTCATTTCTCCTGATAAGGATTATATATTAAAGTCATTGGCTCTGTAGCTCATCAGGTATTTTTGTATTAGAGAAGAAGATGAAAATAGGTTTTAAGGTCGTGACCCTGTGACCCTATTTGAGGCCACAGGGTCATCAAATTTACAATTTATATGTACACAACATTATAGCTTTCTGGACATTTTGGTACTGGAGAAGAAGATGAAAATGAGGTTTTAAGGGTTACCAAATTTACAATTTAGAATCCCCACTGGCCAAGGAGTCTGTACATGAAATTATAGCTCCCTAGAGCCAGCAGTTCTGGAGAAGAAACGAAAAGCGAAAGTCTAAAGACGGATGGACGGACGCAAGACATCATGCCGTGCCAATATACGCCCATCGGGCCTTTCAGGCTAAAAATTAAAAGACAACTCACATATTAAGATTACGAGTATTGAATGGATCATTTTATGAACTATGATTGTTAATTAACACTAACATTTTATTGATAATATATGTACGTGTAAATACCATGCGTCAGTGAATGATTTCACATAATGGAAAATGAAACATTCACTCGTATCTGACAAATCATCAATTCCCCCTTTCCCGTGACTTACAGGCCTAGAAGGTTAATCCTAATGTAGATTCGGTGTTCAATTACATTTACAACTTCTCGCGGAAGGATGTTATTAGCTTTCTATGTCAGTTGCGGTAACATAGAGTGGTCACTTTGTGGAAACTGATTGAAAACAATCGAAACCATTCCCCATATGCATAAGCGCGGTGAATTTGTTTGTTTACTTATTTCCATCGTTGTGAGCTTGCATAGTCTTCTTAATTCATTACCTACCTATATACTCCTTTTTGATTTAAAATAAATATGTGAAAAGAGCGGAGGCGTACATATATGCATGTCAGTGTCTTACAAGCTCATTTACTGGGCTTGAAATCTTCAGACACAGAGAGATTAATAATGAAGTCCAAAATTCCATATTCATCTATGTTTCAGGATAAATATTTTCCACAAAATTTGGTCGTACGGTTTGTGTACAAATGTTTAAAATTTATAGTCATCGGGTTGGTTGTAACAAGAAGCAGGGTATTTGAAACAGTTAATACAGAAACTGATATTCACAAGGAAAGTTTATTGACAAATGTTATCGTTATCATAGGGAAATATGTTACGTCTGATACGTCAGAATCGCACTTGTGGCAATACTATGTTTAAGGATGTTGTTCAGAGGTACTTTCTACGTGTGACCACTTCAGGTACTGTATGCACTGTATCCAACCCTCTCCTGGTCTGCTGTTTGAGAAGGCTTCAAGGCATATAAGACAGAAACAATCATCTTCATCCGATGAAGAACTTGTCAACTTTTGCTATTTCATTGGTTTAGATTAATTTCGTTTTGAACTAACTGTTGTTGTATTATTAGGTTTGCATTCATGGCCCTTCTGTTATGGCTGATTTATTTCGTTTACGACCTCTCGGTGATGTTTTTTGTAGACCTGCTTTTGGAAAGGGTCTGACATGTTCTGGCCTGAAACAAGACGAGTTGCCTTTTTCTTCAGAGGGCGTTTTGTTGCCATCAATGTGGAGGTCTTGAACGTGGTCGTCCTCAACTTTGTGACTAAAGGATAGACATCATTGTAACGATCATCACAGTATGCAAGACATATCATATCAGTAGTCTCTGCATTCAACTGGCAACTGGTGGACGCTAGCAGTAACTGTGAAAGCGTTACAAAAAAGCAGGTAATACAACGTCTACTGCTTCTGGGTTGTGTCTCCTCTCTGTGATATACTCAAATACGTTTTCTATGAAGCCCGTTTCGCATCCTGCAAAATTTGCACAATGCTTCATGTCTCCATCAAATCATTTCACAAGGAATGAACATATTTCACCATAAGTAAGTTCCCTGAGATGCTGAGCTTGAGGGCTTCTCCTTGTGGCCTTAATGAGACAATTGCATATCCGGGAATAGGTCCTATGACCATACACACGTTAACTGAGGATCGATGGTATTTGTTTACTGCCTGATCTGATTTAGTCGCACCGACTTCAGAAGAAGTCTTGGGATCAGGGCGATCTGTCACAGAGGATTGAGAAAATCTACATCTCTAGACATATGATCATTGAAAGGAAAATCTGTGTTACATGAAACCCAGCTGCACGTGGCCATGCTCAACTCATGATTTCGGGTAAGTCATAGCTGGTTATACTTTTTCCCCGACTTGTCCATTCATCTTTGGCTGCATACGTATACTTGTTATAGGACCAAATATAAAGCGGTCGAGTGGCTGAAGTTTGTGAGAAGTGTCAGGTGAGAAATACAAAAGGACTACACCATTGTCTTTGGCATTGTTTATAATAGCAATGTCCAGATTTGACTCAGATTGCCAAGGAGAAGTAGGACAGGTTTCTCTTTAGATGGACGCATATTACCTTTCTTACAAAGTGTTGCAGGAATTTAAGAAAATTGTCAATTCATCCAGCCTGATGGACGTACACCTCCTACACATCCTGGAGGTCCTACCCGAAAGAAATAGTGTACGTAGTAATGTCTCGGGAAGATGAGCATAGGTGGGATGAAGGTTCCAGTGGCGCAGAATGCAGCACACATAGAAATAAGAGCTCCTTTTTTCAGCAGACGTTTTGTGTGCTTCCTTCCTCGCTACCATATTCCTGGGTTTTTGCACGATTACTACACATGTTTCATCGACATTCCAAATGTCTCCTGCCTCAAACTTCTAGCGACCAATAATTTCAGCATATCTGATGGACAAATCTTTGACATTACTCTTGTTGAAGTTGGTTGCCCTGGCCATACCGGTTGCCTCAGGCACTTGATTTGATGCAACTCATTAATTCAAGCTCTTCGTGTTCAAAATTGAGAAATTTCGGGACTCACTCCAATTGAAAAACTACTGTCTGTCGATAAAAATATTGTTGACGACTTCCAGCTTCCGGTTTAAGCATGGACAGCGCTAACCACCTGTGAAGATGATATTTACAATATGCTGGGCAACGCTCATGTCAATTGCACTAACAACATGACCTTCATGGACGTCCATATAATCCTCTCAACGGTACATTTTATTAAGAAAATACGTTCAAAAACACAAATGTATAACACTTCTTACTCATGGTTCATTTTTGGACTGACGTTGCGTTTTGAATGTAATTGATTTAGCAATATTGCTGTGCAACTGATCAACAGAAATCAATTTCGTACACGCTGGTATTTTTCATTTGGGTTATACTAAAATAGGAAGTTTTGTTAGCATGTCCTTGAATGGTATGTGCTACAAATTCCAAACTGCTTCTAAAAGTGGACTGCTGAAGCAACATATATGATTAAATAAATTGATATCATTGGAATTAATATGCATGAAAGATACTCACGTTCACAATATGCTAATAAGCTTATATTTTACGATTATGCTTTCATTATTAGTATAGGATATCGGCCGAAGACTCAATTAGTGTGACTGAATGAGGCCGAGGACGAGGACGAGCTGGCTTTACAAACTACAATGTAATGGAGAACAGGTAATTTTAACTTAGACAAAGTCGTTTGGAGTCCCCGTGTCATGGACAAATATTGCGATGAAGGAAGGTTACATAGGCTCGTCGCATCATTTATATCGGTATTGTATTTCAAGTGCCTCGATAAGTTTGTTTTTCATAAATGTGTTTGACACCACAAAATTGCGAACCGGTATATATGCTATAGAGGATATTCATTATAAACCATAGGAGATATATACACACATAGTTGTGTCTATTGGAGTAAACACACTGGCAATATCAAATTAGTTGTTCATACACCTTTGTTTTATCACTTGTAATTTTCAAATGACTTTATCGATATCATGACATTTGGGGACGATAACTACATTGTAAATGTTAAACTAATAGTTACTACACTAATGTGTTGTTTGAAAAGGTGCAAGAAATAAATATCGATAAAATATCAGTTTGAAACTAAATCATCACACTTCTTCCTTTCAGAGAAAGAGATAATAACTCATGTTAATGAGCGAGTTCAGTAAAAATGGTAATCTGTCTAGACTGAAATGGAAACGCAGTCATTTGGTTGTAGTTTCAACATAAAAATCCTTTCATGTAGGTTAAACATTTAACTTAAGACTAATACATATTGTGAAACAAGTAACTCTGTACATTTGATATGGCCCTGGGTATATGTTAAAGACAGACAGAAATATGTCGCAAGTCAGTTACATGAATATACTATATACATT
Source organism: Gibbula magus (assembly GCA_936450465.1). Lineage (NCBI taxonomy): Eukaryota > Metazoa > Mollusca > Gastropoda > Trochida > Trochidae > Gibbula > Gibbula magus. The sequence continues at coordinate 103,822,398 of OW388289.1, read as the reverse complement.
GTAAGCATCCGTGAATAAAGAATATTGACATCCAGCCATAAAATGACTAATGAGACAGTAAACAATACAACATTAAATATAAAACATATAAAAACATAAAACATATATATTAAAAATACATGTTCAAACAGATAACAATATTGTTGTTTCAAAGTGTTTCATTATTTAAACATATGAAAGGATAAATGATATATAACATTTTCGTAATATAAATACATTTCATTGTGCAACTCTCACAGCTCACGTGGCAGTATTGAGAAACGTTCACATTTCAAGATTTACAATTGAATACTTATCCATTGATAAACCTCGACCACTGTTGTTGCGTTTCGTCTGTTGATATAATGAATTAAGCACAAATTAACTAATCTTAATATGTATAAAGATGTAGTACCTAAATCATATGATTATGAAAGGAGATATCTGAGGTTTCACTATCTTTGTTAACACATTGGAGTCAAACGTTAAGTTCTTTTCAAATCAACATAGATCGTGTCAAAAATATTTCAAACGTCACAAAGAGAAGCTTTTTATTTGTTCTGGGATCTCATAACATTGTGTATTTGTCGTATAAAAGAACTTTCACTTAAACGTATTTAGCTCTGTTTATCTGACATATCTCTGCGAATACAGAGTGGTTAGCGCGTGGAGTTTCGGATCAAGATGTCCTGGGTTCGAATCCCGCTAGAGAATGGGGCAACTTTGCGCTAAAGAACTGTTCTACATGCGGTATTGTTTGGGTGCAATGCTACACTGAATTTTATTACTGTTCTACCCATGGTTCCCTAGTTGCAACCGATACCAGCAGGTTTCACCACAATGCATAGCTACAGTGGTGTCGTGGGCTTTCCCCTTGCAGCAGCATCAGCAGCCGTAATAGAAGTAAAATACTCTTGAAAGCGACGTTAAACCCGAAGTAACCTTATCTCACCTTGTAAAGGTTCTTTGACTTAAACTTGTTTAACGTCGTTTATCTGATATATTTCTGTTATATATACGTCGTTTATCTGATATATTTCTGTCATATATATATACATTCATATAATATCAAATTCAAATCTTTGTTAATTTAATAGTAAATCATCATGACTACAATTGTGTTTTTAAAATAGTGTTTAACAATGTGAACATCGCAAACAAAATTTCTTATTGGCGGAAAATGAATACACGCATTCCTTGTTTGGACACTTAAAGGACTCTATAAATAATCATGTTAATGAGACAAGACCTCAGCTCTTGCCTCTCATCAGTGTCCTTGATTGCCTACACACCTGCCCACTGGGACACTTGATGTCTCCCAACTCGTGCTCTATTGTCAGTACCAATACCTGATGCAGCTGAGTAGGAGAAGAAGCCCGGTGTAAGCCAGGCTCACATGCCCATTGTGTCGAGATCTCCTCTGACCTGTGTGTACTTCCTCTTGTCTCAGCTGCAAACCTGTTGTTGGCTTCGACACATGATCGTTGATTTCCTAAATCTGTGAAGTAATAAGTAGAAAAAGTGCATTTGTTCAATTTGCATTAGGAATTCGAAACAATGTTGAAATACCAATATGCAACCACGATAGTGAGACTGCGGATGTAATTAAAAGTTTATGTGTTCCTAATACTGTGTTCATAATATCATGTATTTGATATTTCATGTCGCATCTACGTTATAAGTAGTGGTGTTAAGTAATTCACAGAACATTTACTATATTTGACCATGAAATGACATTACTGTGTCATTCAACTTGGATTGTAAGAATTTGGAAAACACTACTTTTTTTGTATTGTTAAAAGAGTTGTTTAACCTGCTATAACAAGTAGCTAGCGTCATAAAGCCTCGGAGTGGCCTAGAAATTAACCTATTTCAAGTTTCTGGTAAGTGCCCATTTTCAATGTTTACTTGCAGGTAAATGAGAATGGGATGAAGACCATCAAGACAAGGCGTCTACCCTCAAAATAATGATTAAAATACACCATTCACACAACAACATCCACTTCGGGGTCCTTAGATGCACAGTTTCATAGCATTTGTTTAGAACACTGAGTCTATGAAATAACAGCTGGCCCCCTTCCACTCGGGAATTGTGTACACAATAACCCTACAGAAAACGTGTATTTCGTAGTCTGGATTGCAAAATGGATACGTTCGATTGATTGAATATTTGTCGTGGACAAGTTGACATTTTGCGGATAGAAAACTCCATCACCGTTTAACCGAGCTTTAATTCACAATATATAATCATTGACGTTGGTGTAACAAGAATTATGTGTGTAATCTGATTTTGTGAAACGGTAGTATCAATTTTGTTTCAATGTGATAAGAAACGATAACATGATCTCACGAACATGATCTAAAATGATCCATACATTAATAATTGATAAAGAGAATTTTTTTATACATTATCAAAACTGAATCCGAGTGCTCAAAAAAGTCACTACATGATAAGAGCTGAGTCCATCAGAGTCGATTATAAACTTGGTTGTGCACATTGTGTAGCCATGTAAACCGAGCAGAACATCAGGTGTCTGATGTATTCACAAGATAGCTTTGAGTGATTGCCTTTGCCCTTCACATGTGATGTTTTGATGTACATGATATTATGCGAGGTTTCCTACAAATCAATATCGTAGGTGTCGTTACATGTGTGCATACGATATGATTGTATAATGTCACTTTGTTAATTTAAATGAAGTTTGATTTTCCTCCACTCGTCGTTAGACAGTCATAAACACATTCTTTTAGATTAAATGGTCCATCATTAACTTCACATTGAGGTGTTTCAAGCACAGCAAATAGTGTTTTGTACGGTCATTTTAATTGTGTTACTCCATGTTAACAACGAAACTGTTGTTTTCATTGGCAAATCATGATTATCAAAGTTGTGATGTAAACATTTCTCATTGAATGTCCATTCACACCCTAATATTACGAGTAACGCCATTACGCACATATGGTCTTAAAGGTAATCTATTGAAATAGTTGCGCTATCAGCGGACACAGCACGACTCATATTGGAAACCCCAATGAAGATACGGAACTCGGTCGAACTGTGTAAGACTGAGAGCACATTGCTTGGCAAATTTGAGATAATAACTTCTTGGCTTGAACACATTTTTGATGGGTTATTTACACTTAGGTACCAACAAAATACTTAATGAGATGTGCGAACTGTATTTCTACAACAGCAGAACAACATGCAAGATAAAAGATGTTGTTTGTTACAATCCCTTCAGAAGCTATAGTAGTCGACACTTGGTGACGCTGAAGCCCTTTCTCTCCGAGTATAAAATTGTTCTTAACTCCTTAAGTAAAGCGACGTTTAATGTAGTTTCGATTCTTTAAAGCCTTTAACTACGGGAAAATCACTTAAAATTAGTTTTCGATTTTCTTTAATGTTAAGACCCTCATCAACAGATCATGATTTGTTCTTTCCAATAAAAACAAGGTCGCCCACGAATAAAAGCAAAGACAAGTAAACATTAACGCTTGGGGTTTTCCTGTCGTCGTAAAACACCACTTTCTTCTCATGAAAAACATTTACAATACAAGAGAAGCGCATAGCTGTACAACTTTATCTCAACAGAATAAAGATTAGTTTATTAATTTCCCCAGCTACTACACGATTCATTGTCAAGCGGTTTCACCAGTCCACTCTGGTGGTCGCGAAGGCAAACAAGACGAGCCGTGTGTAGAGTCGACTGACTGGCGTATCGGCCAGGGAGGCAGGCTTCTCGGTGACGCCGTCCCCTGACGGAGTTGTATATCTGGAGGCGGCGCGGACAATGCAAGGTGGCACACCAGCAGATCAATACCTCGAGGAATTCACAGGCTTGCTTGGATTCACGTTTGCTTCAGCCTCATGATAAACATGATGGAGTGAGGTCCTGCTTATCAGCACTCCGGTAAGTGACTTTTGATTTAAATGTTTCCATGACGTAATGAAGTTGATGTTGAATAAGCTCATTGAAAATTTGAATATCAAAATTCGATTACTTGATTAAAAATTATTTGTTATGGAATTGATATTAAGTGTTAATAAACAAGTGGTTTTTTTTTGTTCAGATACAGTTTTATTACATTGTCATTAGTTAGAATCAAATTCATATAGGCCTTCTCCCATTGATTGGCGTTTGATTTATGTAATTACCTAAATGGTAAATATTTTGTTCCTGTTTCTTATTTAGCATATATTTGCTTACACGTATGTGAGCACTAAATACGCATATTACACCATTAAGAAACTTTAATGTGGACGTAACAATCGTTCCACTCTATATTGTAATGGTTTTGTTTCTTGGGTTTAAACGGGGATGATATGTTAGTTGTAACATTGTATGTACAATGTATAAACAAATTTAGGGTATGTAATTCGGTGAATAATTGTTTTACCGATGACGACACCATATATTTGTCAAATAAGTACGAATTGTCCGATATAGTATCAGCGGATGTAGTTTCGCAATTGAATAATTAAATTAGCCTGTAATACCATGATGACGTTTGATACTGTATACTTACTGCAGTGCCGTTCCCCGTTGGAACGTTATGGCATTAGGAGTCAGTTCGGAGCAGATAACCAACAAGCTGATTGCTCTGTTATATCCACTAAATTAGCTTATGAGATCATTAAAACTTCAAACTGTTTCCGCTACAGTGTAAACCTATCCATATCTGATCAAACGGTAAGTCCTTCTTTCATCAATAAAATTAATCAGTTTGCTTGTACTGTCTGATCCATTTTACTGTCAGCTAATTATACTAATTAAAGAGGAAGTTTGTTAAGCTCTCCCGGAGCTCAGACTCGTGTTTGAAATGGTGCTGACTGCTATACTATGTTAATAGAAATAAATGATGAATATCCTTAAATGATCTACTTTCAGTGTATTGGTTTAATCTGATAAAATCATCAGAGCTTCAAATTTCATCCCTGGAGACGATTCGATATAGAGGATACAAAACGACCTTCCATGTAATACCAAAAAATGATTTTAACCCCCGGGTGATACCGAATGGGGTTCCTGTCCTGACGCAGTCCGTGCCTCCGTCCTAAATATGGAACCTGTGTTCTGAAATCAACTCCAACAGTCTTTCTGAATTTTTACATGTTTTTACATCTTTTTTATGTTTTACTCCACATTAGTGATACGCTTTGGGGGGGGGGGGGGGGGGGGGGGGGGGGGGGGGGGGGGGGGGGGGGGGGGTATGGCCCTTAATTTAGTGCGCTTGTCTTTCCTATTGCAGACTTAGGGATTTGTCCACCTAGTTTGGCTTTAACTTGTGATTGATTATTTGATGTCTTTGAAACTTGATGTGCTATTCTCTTGACATAAACACATTTTAATTTACCTTCTTACCTTCACCTTGATAGAAGACGAAATTATTTGAACTTGGACATAACATTCGTCAGCATTGGCGTTTGAAAATAAAATAGTTCCCATGTCACGTACTGAGGTCATACTCATTTACCTTGACCTTGGTGAAGGGTGCCTTTTCTATAAAAAAAATATGGGCGTGATTTCTGATTTGTTCAGTGATAGGCCTTCGATAGTTGCCATTTACTCAATGTTGCTAGATCATTTCAATGACCAAAGACTGTCTTAAGTTACATGCTGATCTTGATAAGATCTGATCTTTTGTGAAGTACCTGTACATTTAAACTGCTTATTTAAAGGACAGATTGTGCATCATTTTGACAAATCCCGGGAGTTCTTGTGCCCTCAGAGCACTCTAGCTTGTTATTAACGTGTTAACGATTTTGGTATCAAAATATTTTAATAAAAACAGTATTACATGGAAGGAACTAGAGTATTCTGTTAATTGCCTGCCCAAATTAACCAAGCGAAATTACCAACAGTGTGCTGAAACTACGATTGTACCAATGTGGCGCCGATACGATCATTGTGAAACGGTCATTGTGACGTCACAGTATTGTGTCGTTATACTTGCAACGGTATTACAGTAGTTTATGTATATCACCGTATAGATAGTACCTTCCATGGGCGTGGATAAACTGGTCTAGATTGCATATGATAAATGACAACCACTCAAACCTAATTAAAGTGATACCGCCCTCAATATCAATACGTTCGAACGGGAAGGTTCGCGACTTCCCAACTGCGTTTTAATTAAGTTTTTACTTATATCTGCATGACCTACCCGACCAGTAACCCAAATACCCCACGCGGGAATTCACTTTCATCAGTGCAAAATGAGGATTAGATGAGAATTATTCAACAACGATATTGTTCGATGAACTGTATTTGTCTTTTCATCTACAGATGATCGACTGAACACTATTTATTTTTTAACGAACTACATACTAATCATCGCACGATTATGGGAAATCATCCTAGGCATAACACTACATGTATTTACGTATGGATATGTCTGGTTCAACATGCAATGGTTGATATTATAGGTACACACGGATTCGGATGTTTCTCTGTGTATCCGTATGTAACATTGACACTTACATTTAGCCAAGGAGTGAAGTTATAGAATTATGAAGAAGTATCAATGATAGGAACGTGCTTTACCGGCTTGGTACATCTTTAAAATGTTAGCTGAATCGTATCATGTACTCTCTAAACCACAATATACATGTAGAGTAACTATAAAATAAGTAATGATCTCTGATTGTTAACCAATGTATATGTATATTAATAAATTGAAGACACGCTTCATTTTTGGGGGATAAAACGTCTTCTTTTTGGTAACCCACATGACGTTTCGGAGTATTTTGGTATATAACAAGAGATTATTTACAAAATGTATAAATATAATCGGAAGATGTGTTCATACTTCAAAGCGACCACCCATTTGGCATCACTGGATGGACGCCATGACAGATAAACACGTAACTTATACACATGTGTGTACCTTTGCAGGTCCATTTTCTAAGCCGTCCTAATAAACTAATATAACAACATTAAGAGATGATGGTTGATGTTTTCTAATATCACAGACACCATTAAATCAGACTATCTGATGTTTCAGCTGATGAGAAAACGTAAAATAGTCTTTGAGGCCGCCGCGGCGACTATAAACAGTGCTGTAATCGTAATGGAAAAGTGATAACAACTTCTTCTTTCGTAAGTTATGCCCTGTTACTGCGCTTTCATTTATGGCAGCTTCCGAGTTTAATTTCTTTCCATAGCTTTTCTACATCTCTAAGACAGAAATTCTTGTATTGCGAACCGTGGGACATTAAGAGCTTATAAATATTGGTACATCGGCAGTATTATATTACATGTATCAGCATATTATAATTATCTTTGTTTAACTTTTTCAATTAGATTATCCGGCTATTAAGGTGTGCAAAACTTCGTTATGAAAGCAAACGGAGGAATGGCAGCAGTTAAATTATTTTCTTCAAAATTGAAAAATATCCATCAGTTTTATTTAAGACTGTCGATGTCCAACTGAAGCCAATCATATTATGTGGTTCAGAAATTTTGGGAATTCACAAATGGAAAACTATTAAAAGGCGCTGTAGCACGTTTTTCTTACTGAAATAAAGTGATCTCACGAAAAGGTAAATAAGTGATAGCATTGGCTAATAATTACTCCCGAATCAATAAAGTGATATCTTAAACGAATGTACATGGTTCGATTAGCCATTTGAGTCCATGTCCCTTTCCATCGGCCGTTTAATGTGTTCACATTAAAATGGCCGCTCGAAGGTAGTTCATGTGATCTGACCGCTGTAGCGATACCTAAACACTCAAAGTAAAGTTTTGAATATGATACCATGATAGAATGGTCAATCATCTTGCTGTCTGAACTCTCAAATTCGCAACAGACCTACAAATCTACCTCTCACGCTGAAGAGTTCCACACCACTGTCGCTTTATACGTCGAACTACATTTTTTCAAAGGGATAACGTTTCTCTAAGGATAAATTCTGATCGGGTCGTGTAATGCGATGTTTTACCCTCTAACATAACAATATATTGTATAAACGGTAATGATAAACGGTAAATTTGAGAAAATAAATATGCAAAACACGTGCTTTAGCGCCTTAAAGAGTTCATGTTTAATTTTGTAAATATGTTCTTGGTGTGAGTTATAAGTTAAATGTTGCAGTGCTTGTTGAATATGGAAAAACATTATATACATATTGAAACCCTTTAAAGAGAAATTAAATATTGGTTTAAAATACTAGAATCACAAGAATCAAGGTATCCAAAACAGTGTTGTAACATTATATATAAGCTAAAAGTAGTAGGTCGTTACACCAGGGATTCGGATGGTAACACGATATTGTTCATGTTTGGATTTGGTTTTCTATGGGAAGCCAGGGTGTCGGCAACAACAGTGGATTTTTACATTATTTTGTATTAAGAATAAATGATTGTTATGTACAAAACACATTTGCCGATATTAATGGCAGTTCATCTTTAGACTTATTTTCTACCATTAAACATACTTTCTGTATAGAATTATACCGTACACGTATTAAATTGAAAGAATCACGACGCAGAATATGGGTCCTACCAATACTTTAAACTACTGGAAGAAGATAACACAAATACCAAGATGTTGTAGATTTTGTAAGCTTTGTAGAGATACTGTAGCTGAAGATGGACTATCCATGTTTTAAGGAATTGACCTGATCATGTTCATTTATATATAACTTGCAAACTGTTTAAAACGTCAAAACTTAAGTTATTTTATCCCATTCATGTTTCATAACAAATGCACTTGTCCAACGATCTAAGTTTTACCATCAAATTTACTTACAATGTACATTTTACTTTTTTCTCTGATGTTAGTGTGTTTTGTATATATGTGTTTTGTTCGTGGGCCTAAGAACCGAAATAAATAAATTGAACATCTATAATTTCAAGAACGATTATCTCTGTTCTTTAACTTTAACATTTACATCAAATCTCAGTTTGATATCTGAGTGCATTTTCATAACCATCACTCGCAACTGCAGAATTTCAAACACAAGCATTTGAGAATTCATAACATGACTATGATACAATTATTCGTTGTCTATTATTGCCTATGTGTCTAATCACGATCACATTAAATTTCAGACAATGGCGAGTTACGAGTTGAATGTGAGTGAGCACAGCACGTCTGTTGTGCCGACCTCTGTGCAGATCAACGGCTGGGATGACTTGTCCCGTGTGCTGATGTACCACGTTCCCTACGCCATCTACGTTGACAAGTACGTCACTCCAATATGGTGTTTCATTGGCATTATTGGTAATATGGTGTCGGCCAAGGTGTGGCTCCTCCGAAGGATGAGAAAGTGCAACACATCAGCTTCTTATCTCACAGCGTTGGCTCTTGCTGATATGTCCTTCCTCATCCTACATATATTCTACGAGCTTGAATACCCATGGCGCCGCGGTGCCCTCGACCTCCAGGGTTGGTGCCAAGCTTGGAACATCATGTACATAGCAACACAGTACGTCTGCATGCTCTTGGTGTTGGCATTCACAGTCGAGCGGTTCCTGTCTGTGTGTCATCCCTTTGAATGCGAACGGTTCTCCCGATCTTCTCGCTCTCCCAAGATCATCGTGCTAGTTCTGGTTGTGTCCTCTATACTTTCAGTGCCCCAGGGATACTTTTGGCATATTGATGAGATGAAAGGACAATGCCAAATGAGACAAAACAACGATTTAATGTTTGTAAATACATTTTACATTGTTTGGAACTGGACAACGGAGATGGTAATGTTTGGCCTCGTTCCTCTGATAGTACTCATCCTGAATATCTGTGTCTTGCGGCAAATCAAAAGTGTAGGGCGGCTGTACGTTAGCGACTCGGATTACCGCACTGTTAATGTACGGTGCACGACCACGACCGTCACCTTGCTGTGGATATCTTTCTACCTTATCTTCACTAAGCTTCCCGTCACCATTGTGTACGCGCTGCAGACCAGTGTTAAGCTGGGGGATGAGATGCCGATGAAAGACATGGATAGTGACAGGACGTGGCAGATGTACTTCTCCTACTTTGCGGTGAGGAAAATAGTGGAGGAGATTGCTCTGTCTCATCATGCCTGCAATGTCTTCATTTACTGCACAACCAGTCGCCAATTTAGACGTCATTTTAAGGCTTATTATGGAGGTCTGACGTGTTCAACCGGGGAAAGTGACTTGGACATGGATGTCCCTCGTAATATTCAAACAAAGAAGTCGTAATTGCGAAGGACATTTGTTCACAACATGGACAGAAAACTTGCTTGACATTGTATTCGTAAGGATTTAAAGGGGCAGTCCGATATGTGCTCAACGGACTTATTTTATTATGTGATGTTCAAACCTGTCACGTATCTACGTCATTACTTTAACTAACAGAACATAATCTCAATTTTGCACACCATTTGGTAATGCAAAACTTCACACATCAATCGGACTTTTGAACAAATGTTTCTCATAGTTACTTTTGATCTACGAAATCCATTTTAAGTCAATCAATCTAATGTATTTGTGAAATGAAGTTATGTTCTAATCATTTTGTTTGACAATAAACATTTGCATAGACAATTTACATTTTATAACAATTAACAATCTGTCGAATGACCAACATGACAGACATGAACAGAACTACATCTACATTAACCATGGAGATTTAATTTTTATTGAACAGGGATATCGGGGATATTGAAAATAAAGGTTTTGATCTGATACAGTCTCAGCAACAAATGTTGCACCATTCATTTTCACCAATTTAATTATCTTTCTGAATCCCTCGACATTTTCCATTAAGCGCCGCCTCGTATATCAAAAGTATTTTTTTTCAGAAAATGGAAACCCAGCTACAATAGGCCTGGTGATATTTAGTGTAATCTTACTCTCCATTCCTGCAATCGAGGTCTGCGTGAAGGCGATGACGTACAAAACACCGAGTTGCCTAAAATATTACATGTAAACTATTCATGACTTCATGCCGCCTTCACAGCACAACTTCTCCTCTTATCAGTCTGAGTGCAAATTACATATATCTATTGGAAACGAACTTAATCTTTTATCCCGCAGTGTTAATTAGTTAAATATTTAAGGAAGTTTTTGCTTCGAATATACACTGTATATTGCATTACAAACATTACGTAATGGACTTTTCTTAGAGGTAGTTATTAATGTCTATATGCGAGTCATAATTAAAAACTAACAGTCTTCACCTATTTCCCGATTAAGCATTGACGTCAGTAATAACTATTCATCAGAAGCTGTGAAATCGCACGTTGATTATTATTAATATAAGATAATTAAGACTTATTTCATGTAGGTAAGACGGTCCCCTTGCGTAAGTGCATTTCGAAACCTCGACCTGTGGTAATTGTCGGTCATGACGTCACCTACAGATAGCGTTAACGTCGATCGAATGCCTGCAGATGTAAACCTTTGAGCGGAATGAGTCCATTGGGTTGCAATTGTTTTCTGCTCTTGGCCTGTCAAATATTGCCCCATCCTGTCTGTACAAACACTCAAACGCCAATGAAACTCCACCATACAAAATGCAAGATAATTCAATGCACGATTAATAAGCACGACTGAACCAGAGTTAACCATGTCTTTAGAAGCCAAGTAAACTAAATCTGAACATTTAAAACATTAACTTTTCAATTTTCTGAGAAACACGTTGTAAAAATTCTAGAAATCGTCGTTTTCGAATCTCCTTTACTAGACGGAGATACCTTTAGGAAAGTCGAAAACAAGGGATTGTTCTTTTTGTTTTATGACGTCCAACAGTAAAGACGCGTCAAATTATAGTTTAAACCAACCGAGGTGGTGAAGTCATTGCATGTAACAATCTGCACGATAACTGGCGTGTCCACACTAACACCGTCTTGTCTATTTTTCGAATATGGATGTTTTTTATTAAATGGAATTGAATTACACTCCTCTTAATTTGTAATGAAACTGTGTAATATTTACAAAGTCACAATATGTTACGTTACATAATGTTATAATAATAGTTATTCGTATTGTGCATGTTCAGTGCGCTACTAACATTATTACCCTGGTCTAAACAAAGCTGACATACATGTCGCTAGAACTCCACCTCCGTTACAGCAAGAACAGTAAATATTGGTTTAAACTATTGGTATGCAGAGCTGTCGCTATTGGAACATAGACCTGGAGAGAAAAATTTGGCTACATTGAAGATCATTGATGTGGTAGAAAGGTTTATTTCTCCTCAAAGGCGCTGTAGCACGTTTTTTGCATAAATTAACTTCTCAAATGTTCCATTTAGGAGATAAACCTACTGTGTTTGAAAATCAGAGACATGTTATACTGGATTGATAGCGAGTAAATTTAAAATTGAAACCGAACGCGTAGCGTAGCGTGAGGTTTCAATTTTAAAACTTACTCGCTATCAATCCAGTATAACATGTCTCTGATTTTCAAACACAGTAGGTTTATCTCCATTCTACCATGACCGTTTTACCATGGGACTCTTTTTGTCGGATGCTGACAGTGCGTACAGGGCGCGAGCTCCGAATTACGTTAGAAAAATCCTTTGTGACAACAGCAGAAGTACAAAAATATTGTTGTTATACACAAAGTTTTCCCCCACAAGTTCTCTTTAACCATTTAAAAAAATCATATATATACATGTATATATGTGTCATTTATAACAGGAGTTTAAATTTTGTTTTCTCAACATTCGCGTTCACAAAATCAAGATTCGTATTTCCTGAAGTTCGCATTTTTGGAATAACCCGCTAAGCATATCACGCGACGTTCAAAATGGCTACCGTTTGCCGGTCGCTGTGAATGACGAGCTTGCGGACTTGTATTTATTAAAAGGAAGCGTTACAGGTGATGGTAATTGTCTCATACGGGTAAGGAATGCACATTCTAGTTATCGACGTAGGTGTGCAGATGATATGACATATGTATTTCTTATTTTGCATCTAGACGTTACGCTCGGTTTTCTGATCCGGTTGACCATTGCGTCAATGACATTGCGTTTGCTCGCCTTCTCAACTGCATCAAGTGTCGCTATTTGGATAGATCTTGATACTGACGCAGTTTGTCTTGCAAATCTATCTGATGTAACTCTAAAACACGCTACAGGAAAAATTAATTTGATTGTATCAGTTATTTTGATTTCCACAAGTAGAGCACACCTTAAAATCGGCCGTTTGTTCGGATAGATTGTGACGTCACAATTAGGAGATAAATCCATTCTGTTTTATATTTTGGGGTTGTATGTTGTGCATTTTTTACCCCTAAATTTAATTTCAAACCGAGCTTGCGAGGTTTGAAATGTTAATTTAGGGGTAAAAAATGCACAACATACAACCCCAAAATATAAAACAGAATGGATTTATTTCCATTCTAACATGACTAATTAGGAAAATAATGAGGAACTCTTTCGTCTTGCGCCAAAGCGCTGTGCTTGGGTCAAACCAGTACAGACCGGTTTCACTCGCCCGCGACCCTTCGGTGCAGTTCACTTTTCAAAGAACATGCTTCAATCAAAATATCAAAACAAACACTAAAACTTATTTCAATTTAACTTATCTTTATTCAATTGATGATAATATCAACAGAAAACCCATGTTGGAAGTCAAAAGACTCACAGAAGCGATTTTCACGTAAATACATAGTCCGACCTATCTCCCCTACAAGGCCGACAAAGACCAATCCCATTCAAGGGGCGCTACTCTGAAAGTAGTTATTCACTACAAGCGAAGAGTTTGAGACTTGAAGAAAGCCTGACAAGAACGCTTTATTGTGTCATGGTTGAGGACATCTTGGAAGGAAATGGGGTCATTTGGGATTGTGAACTGGAGGCAGTGGAAGAATTTTGCAAGATAGAGGACTAACGCCGCTTCTGTTCATTGGATGAATCGCTGTTGTATGAAGCGAGCGACTGTTGATTTCTGTGCCCCGTGATTTTCGCAATGTGAATCGGTCGCAAATATTTAGAGGTGATTATCGGTAAAATAATTACTCCAAAATTGATACGAGGAACCAATCAGAAAGCAGTATTTTCATTCTAAATATAGTGTCATGTTAGAATGTAGATTTGTCAATACGCGGTGAAGCGGCGCTAAAATCAGAGGAGGTTCAATCCAGAATTGATCACGTTTGATTTTGCTGGAGAACCAATCAGAATCGAGTATCCAGCAATGTCATGGTAGAATTATTATTATATTTTATACAATATATTGTTACATTACAGGGTAAAACATCTCATTACACGACCCGATACCGTATCAATAGAAAATGGTCATCCCTACTGGATAAAAAATGTGCGACGTATAAAGCTCCAGTGGTGTGGAACTCTTCAGTGCTAGAGGTAGATTTGAAGACAGCAAGATTTATGAACATTCTATGTTGGTACCATAAATGAATTTTACTCTGAGTGTTTAGGTATCATTACATCAGTCAGATCACTTTAACTACATGCGAACGGCCATTTTAATGTGAACATATGGAAATGGCCACTCGAAGGGAAATGGACTCGCATGGCTTAATCGAACCGTGTACATTCGTTTTAGAACTTTATTGATTGAGGAGTGGCATCTAGCCATTGGTAACACTTATTTACCATTTCTTGAGATCACTGTATTTCAGTAAGAACGGCGTGCTACAGCGCCTTTGAGGGAACTAAAATGCATGTCTCGCTCTCCTCATTAATACTTCCCAGGAATATAGACTTTACAAATATGTCAATTGCAGGTCGCTACTCGTTCTAAGCTTGGTTTATGCTTCAGTGTCATCCGTATAACACTCACTATACAGATACTTTTCATGTGTTGATATGTCTCGATATGTCTGGCTGAAACATGGTAAGTAAAGTAGGTAATACGTGTTAAATGTTATTCAACAAAAATAAAACATCTGAACATTCCTTATACGAGTAAGATTAAGCATCTTTCGCCATACGATGGAGATGTTAAAACACCTACTTTGATCTGCGTTAGCAAAGCTTTAACACTGATATTACCGGCATTGCACAATTCCTGTGTTCTGAAGAACAAGTAGATCACAATAACGGTGATCAACCTGAAATGGATTTTGAAATCGATTTTAGGTTTCTCAATGTTTATGACGTAGACATGGAAATAGAACTCGCTCATTGTTTTGATACCTCGATGCTGTTCACAGAGACCATGTCGTTCAGGCGCAGTTAAGAGTATCGACATGGATTAACAGCAGTGGTACTTGCTGCAGAGGGAAGGTAACTGTGAGCTTCCTCTACTTTCCCTGAGTGATGTCCATCGATTACAGGTCCTAACGAAGGAGTACAACACAGAAGTGTGAAGCAATTCAATCAGCGGTCAATAAATGCATCATCATACTCCAACTTACACGAGGAGCTCTTGGCACGGTCTTCTCTACTTTCGTTTTTCTCACATAATACTACAGATACCAGTTTTTCTCATGATAAAAAGTTTATACATCATGCAATATAATTGGATTGACATCAGCGATGCACCTGGTTATGGTCACATCGTGTCATGTAGTTGAAATTCAAGCCCATGGCGATCGCTGAACATTTCTAAACGTTTACGTATTTTATTCATTAGATTAAATACAACGTGACAATCCCCGATTTCTGCCTTTCAGCAGTTTAATTTCTTTAAAGGCACTCTGGAAGATTCCAAATCCGCGATTTCGAAGTGCTTTATTTCTGTGTTAATCATACAACAGCGAAGGTATCTGTATTTTTATTTTGATATACGTCCAGTAATTTCGTTTCCTAAATCTTTGGAAATTTACATTCTTACATTGTTTAGTTGATATTATCCCATTCAACATACGAATATTACATTGGCATCCTTAACATGTACGAGCTTCATTATAGTAAGTTTTTAAAACAACTTGATTGATAGTTGTGTGCTGAATTGGCCAACGTATATGACTGTGGTACTGATATTGTGATTCCAAACATAATTCTTGAGGAGGTAGTTGATTGGACGATCAGTTTCTACGAGAACCAAATAGTATGAATATAGAGGAAACTATACTACTGTAAGGAATTGTGGGGATGTATTCCTGTTTATTGATTTAATAATGCCAATTTCATTTAGGTGGATAAATAGTTCTGGATCTACACTATCTGTAACACACTATACAGCTGAAAGGCAGAAATCGGGGACTGTCACTCGATGTGAATTACGTCCAGAGAGGAAGTTGATTATACTCTCTGGTGAATCAAAACCTAAATTTAAGCGAAATGTTTCGCTAGGCTGGAAGTTTTATTCCCATTCACTTGCAATGTACTGAGCGCATGTAACGAAGATATTCTGTGAATATATTAACCAAATCGAGGGTTTAAACAGTGTTTTTCTTATTCTTATCATTAATAATCAATTCATGCTGTGACCGTTTCCAGGTGTAAAATATCTTCATTGACGTCCATCAAATTCCATAAGGGCTCCTAAATGCGCGATTTTGAAATGAATTTGTTTAATCTACACACATAGTTTGTACTTATACTAAGTTTCATTCTGTTTTGTTTCCCATATTTGCATACCTGCAACGTTTAGGACTAACATTGTTCATTTGGCATATCCCTATCCATGAATATTTAATCCGTACATTAAATTTGTTTGTCGTTCAAACTCCATTATAGAATAGCAATAAGAAAAACTTCAGTTGACAGTTGTGTCCTTGATTCCCCGTCATCGGTAACTATGGTATTGGTATTGTGATCCTAAATATCTTACATTTATTTAGGAGAGAGTGGATTAGACTAGACTATCAGTTTCCATGACAACCCAATATACATACTATATTGACACAGGTAAATGTACTGCTGCAAGGGCGAACTTGACACTTGTCTCTGGAATTGCGAGGATTTCGTCTTGAACAGAATGTTGAAGTACATGTAGTGTAGACACTGTTTATTAATTTAATAATGCCAATATCATGTCGGTGGATAACATGTTCTGGATCTGAGGAATGTAAACATTTTAATTTTCGCTTTTTTTTGCTTGCTATGTAACTGCTGTCAAATAGTCGCCACTGTTGTGTTAACTTTCTGTAAATGTTGAGGCAACATAATGATTGATGGTTCACGTTTAAACTACCAGGCAAAAGACAGCACGCACTTCTGTTGATTTTATCATAAGTATGACTTTTTATTGCAAATATCTATATAAGTTTCGATGTCAGCAGTCAACGAATACTTCACATGTTTTGTTTTTAATTTAGTCAGAAATTATTTTTGATGCTACACAACTGTTCATCGACATCAAAGACATTTTCTATGTGAAAATTAATAAATGTTCCTAATTCTGCACAACATTTTAAACATGAAAGGTGTCATGTTGGTATAAATTGCCTTTCTTACCCCTATCTTATCTCTGTCCAAAAGAAAGTATACCAAATATTCTCCGGGTTAAAAACATTATTTGTGAATGGATTTTCACAAAACTTTACAGGCACATGTGTAAACCTACTACCTATTAATTTATTCTTTACAATTTGTGAAACTGCGAAAGGTGTCGCAGGAACTCGAACAGGAATTTTCAAAAAAATTATATGCACGCATTCCACGAAATGCATGTGATGACAAACATTATAAAACCAGCAGGGTCATTGTCACAGTATGAAAAAGCACACACGAACAATGTTACGCGTGAGTGAGTGAGAGAGAGAGAGAGAGAGAGAGAGAGAGAGAGAGAGAGAGAGAGAGAGAGAGAGAGAGAGATAGAGAAAGAGAGAGAGGGAGAGAGAGAGAGAGAGAGAGAGAGAGAGAGAGAGAGAGAGAGAGAGAGAGTGTGTGTGTGTGTGTGTGTGTGTGTGTGTGTGTGTGTGTGTGTCTTCGGCTGCACCCGTGTATGCATCACCATACTGTTTCGACAGAACAAGAAGTGGGAGACCACGAGTGACCACGCCCCAGGAGGACCGCTATATCCGGGGAATCCACCTGAGAATCCACTTCATCCCTGCAACAGCAGCGGCACTCGGACATCGCATCGGTCGACAGACTGTGTCAAGGCGTCTATGGAACATGGTATCCGGGCACGGCGTCCATACCGGGGAATTGTGTTTACCCTGGAACATCAACAGGCTCCGCTGGGCAAGGCAAGTTCGACGTTGGCAAGTCCGAAACTGGTCACGTGTCCTTTTGTTTCTGATGAGAGCAGATTTTGTTCACAACTGATGGTCGTCAACGTGTTTACAGACGTGCTGGGGAACGGTTAGCTCCAAACTGCGCTCAGGAAGTCCCAGCGCATGGAAGAGGCGGTGTGATGGTGAAGAGAAGAATTTGCGGTGAACTGGAAACGAGGCTAGTCATCATCCATGGCAACCTGATTGTGCAAAGATACAGGGATGATATTCTGCAGCAAGTTGTTCTTCCTTCCAACATCCCCGTGGCATTGTATTCAAGAATGACAATGCAAGACATCACACCGCCAGACTCACACAGAATTTTCTTAACAACATGCATGTGCATGTTTTAGCGTGGCCTGCTTGTTGTCCAGACATGAACCCGATGGAACATTTGTGGGACCATCTTGCCAGACAGATAAGTAGCAGACCCGTACCCCCAGCAACCCGACAAGAACTTAAACGGTGTCTGATTCGTGCATGGAATCATATTCCACGTGACGTCATTTGACGCCTCACGTCATCCATGCGCAGACGCATTCTTGCGTGTATTGATGCTCGGTATACTCGATATTAAAGCAACACCAAATGACTTTTTGTTAATAACCTTTTGTGTACGGATACATTTTGAAATCCCATTGTCAACCCCCAGTACGTCCCTATCCATTTTACTTTTTATTGTTTCTCATCGATGTTAAAATATACAGAATTGAAGCTCTTATCAAATATTCTAATCATTTCGTCCAACTTGCTTTTGTTGATTTGTAATTACTCGTCAAAGCGATGGTATAATTTCTTTTGGACAGTAGTTTATTTAATCTAAAATTCAATCAGTCACCAGGAGTATTATTGTATCATGCCATAGTCAAATGCATCTGATTTCTGTGTACAATTGAATTACTCGCAACCAGCGGAGGTGAGTACTTTCTTTTGCCTTGCAGATTACATTTCCTGCTCTAGCTCTTCAAATATTTAAACAGAGGAATGCCTTCAGCTGGTTTCTGACCCTTTCGAGTTTAGTTATGTAAGTTCTGTATATTTTAGCTGAGATATGTAGATCATAGAGAGGGATGTAGATTTTATCAGATTGTCAGTTTTCAAATCAACACAATATATTGTTTGTATTGTTTCAAACAATCAAAATCATATTATTCACCTACTAATTCATACAGCAGTCGATTTGATTATTCTAAACAAGGAACAATGTCTTTATCACGTTACATCTTTAATTTACTAATCATTTACAAAACAAGTTACAATATAATCAGAATACAATCATTTCTTTAAGTGGAGGGTGATACATCAAATGGGTTCTTGACATTGTCATTTATATGTTTCCTTAAGTCACCATTGATTTGTGTTCGATCAATAAGAAAGTGATACACAGTCATGTTACAAAGTTCCCGAAGAAACATCGTGCCTGTCGGGTATTGTCGCTTCATTACTGTCTTCTCCAGACACAACTGGGAGATATCGACAGATCAAATAGATTACCTACATTGCAGCTTCAAAAGAAGTGAGGTGAAATGAATTGGGTGCCTTTCAGATTGAAAACGGAATTGATTAGATTATATTTACAAAATGACATCAACACAAAGGTGCGGGAAGTCAGTCAAGATCTGTCCTAGACAATCTAGACATTGCCCATGTCTATGAATAAAACTGGAACATAATTACTTGCATGTCCATGCTCGTAAACAACAATGTGATGATCCAACGCGGTGCCTTTTCAAAGATATATATTGATCATTTCATTGTCCTTCTAGTTACGGAACTAAACATTTAAACTTTATCTTTTCACAGGTTATGTAAAGTCAATTAAGGTTTATTTCAATACATACATTTACAAATAGTAGACAGAATACGAATGGTAGAAAAGCCAAATCGTAGAGAACAATATGGCAAACCGTTTTAACAAATGTTTTAGCTGAGATTTTTGAGATTGATTTAGAACACCTTTTTGTCACCTAATCTTCAATTGCATAAATTATATTCATATATTTTGATAATCAAATTCTCTTCTGTACACGTATTCATATCTGTTATGACAATGCTAAGAGAAAAATACAATTATAAATTTTGAAACATGTTAGTGTTAAAACGGCAGTGAGATGTGTAGATCAATATGATAACTTGTCACTAATTTAGTTCCTTTGTTCAAACAATGAAAATAGTATAAAATGTGTTTCGACGGGTACTATCAAGAGCTCTACATGCCGCGAGAGTCAAATACGTCGACATGGATACTATGTACAGTCATTAAATCCTAGAAATAGGTACACGTCCTTATACCAGGGTAATGATGTAGGTAGTTGAAACTGTTATAAAGGCGTAATACGTTATACTTGTTTCATCAAAATACAGACAAATTTCATCAACAATTTAGATTATAAATAAAAATGTATGTATTCCACATACCTTTCAGGTATATCTACAACCAGCTTCAACCAATGCTCGGAACAATATCTGTATTCAACTTGTTCATACAAATGTAGAAAATATGGAATCTGACATCTGACATTTCGGATTGATGGACGTTTGCACTTATATCATTTATTCCTATATACCCCTTCTCGTCACATACTGACCGTGATGCAACAAGGGAAGTGAGCACAAGTGATAACCTCGTACGTCTCGTTGATAATCCTGCTTTCCACTGAAAACTTAAAATTGAATATTTCATCCTCAGGTTTAATCAGTCTTTCAAAAATTACGTGCTGAAGATTTATTTTACGTACGTGAAATATAACATTATTGAGGTATTGTAACGTGACACACGACGTGAGTTAACATCAGGCATATCAATCTGTTCATTGATAGATTGAACTGATACATGTAATGCTAACATTAATTGACTTGGCTGATCGCTTCCATCAGAACGATATATACAGACACAAAGGTTTTACTGGATCTATTTGACCATGCCAATCTTGACTGGATAGTTCAGTAATTAGTCTGGGTCGAATCTTGACTCGTATTGTTCAAATTCACCCAATGTGAAACTCCAGAAAGTAGGTTTCGATTCAAATTACTTAGACAAGTCTGATATGCCCTTTTTCTCCGAGATTCCTTTTCAATAGTTAATAGATGAATATTTTTATTTTGTTTTCATAAAAGTTAAATTATGTTGATTTAAAGTCAGTCAATGTAGTGATATTTATATTATTACTTTTCATCTTTATGGACTCACCTCTAATAGTTGCAACAATGTTTCGGAGTCAACAGTTTTAGACAACGTTAACACTCATACTGATACTGATTTCACCCCAAACGACAACATTCGTCACTTTATATTGTATTGAATTACTTTCCACTGACACAGTCAAAGTTTCGTTATTGAGCTAAAGTGGTATCGCTGCATAATTCATAAAGCCACACAATAGATGGCACCCCGGTGCCAACGACCACAACGACTAAAATCGAGGTCCAACAATCGATATTTAAGCTTTTTTAACATTCAGGACCCCTCTGATAGATATTAAATTGGCACAACTCCCAAGGCGGAATGCACTCGGAAGGTGTGGGTTCGAATCCCGCAAGGGACTCGGTCAGGAAATGTACAATAATGAGTACTATTGAAGGTAGTGTTATCCCGAATATAACAATGTCAGATTTGTTCACAATATAAATGACATGTATTTCTAACACCCTGTCTACTAGAACAAGCGGTGAATTGGTGCCTTTTTATCGTAAAAAGGTTTTGTCATTAAAAAATACAATTCTACCGTATCGGCTTACAACTATTAATGATATTTTCAAATTACCATTCATTCAAACATATTGTATGATGGAATGAGATAATTATGAATAATATGTCGTATTTAGATATTCTCTACAGAAAGCTTTCACAATACTCAAAATTTTCACTTAACGTATCCAATAGAAAACATTCAAAGCAATTGGCAATATGACAAAACACAAAATAACATGAGTTATGATGTTTAACCTTATAAGAAACTGGTTCCTAATGTTTTCATAACTTTTATGATTGCCGCGTAATAGAGCAAATGATTGTTTAATCATATGGTTGTTCCCAGGCTTATGAACGGCTTGGAAAGTGCAAATTAAACTGGTAAAATGCCAGACATCGTGACTGCAATTTACAACGTCAAACTGATTTAAGCCAGAGAACAAACACAGTATGGAATCTATTTATTATGCATCCACACGTTGCCATTTAAAAGGGTGATTGAATCTCTTAATTACGGTTAAAATTGTATACATGCCAACATAGTACTCTGATAGAAGAACCGTTTTAGGAGTTTCTGTGACCAGACCCATTTCTCCGACCTAAATAGTACTTACGCGTGTGACATATCACGAGCAAAACGTAGTACACAGGAACATACGATCACAACGTTTAATAGAATGAATGTTAAATATTAAAGCTATCTATGAATGATATGTCTTATCTGACTACCTTAAATACCCTATAAAAGAAACCAGCGTCTTTCAGGAGTATCAAGACTGCATTATGCTACAGTAACAAAGTATTCATGTCCAGTGTGTATCAAATGGAGGTTCTGTTGGGGTTTTTTTGTCACAAATAAATCGTTTTATGTCAATCGTTTCTTTTAAACATTTCATTCTGCAAAATAAAACAAACACTTGAACACCATGCCGTTTCGATCACATCACTGTTTCAATGAAAACGGACGTCAGATTTTTCATTTGATATGTAAATATTGATTAACAAATCAGGTATTGGTACTTTGTTATTTTCAATGAGGGATGTCAGTCGATTACCTGTCCATTCTACGGACGTCAACATACAGATAAAGAGCAATTCACGCCGTGGTCAACAGGTGTGAATTCACACTTTCACCACGCAGAAGTAGTTGTTGCTATTACTTTTTTACATAACGCCGGAAGAACGACAACAATATATATTCATAGGCCACATGGTCTCGTTTTGTTCAACACATTTAGGTACTGAAAATGTGTCCTTGAGTATGATAATGTACGGACACATGACACATGTATTGTGTACATGATGCTTATAGAGGGTAACATTTCAAATTTGGAAGACGTCAATCGATTATATATCCTTACGATGGCGACGATTAATTAGAGCCGTGGTCAAAAAGTGTGAACTCACACGTCAGTATACATAAAGAGCTGTTGAAATTTGTTTTTACGTAACGACGAAGCTTCCACTACGATATTTGTTCATATATCATAAGTAACCAATACTTTTCACGTTACGTTCCAAATATGCATTATGTACACACCGTCAATTGATGCTAATTGTATTCGTAGAATATGATAATGGAACATATTTACACTAGGTATTGTGTACACGGTGGGCTTTTTATATTCTTTGATATACACTTTTCCTCTTCGCACCCCCACATTCAAATATAGTAGTGTTGGAGTGTTAGGAGGTGAATCCATTCTTCTTTGTAGAAAACTAGTGCATTTCATGTATAAAGTTTGAACAAGTGAGTGAATGCAGGCAGAACTGAATAATCTTATTCAAGTTAGAAAGTGCCAACGCTTACTCATGTCTCTTAAACTAATTATTGATTATTTTGAGTTGGCTAAGTCTGTCAACTGATTGGTAGAATTTCCGGGATTCGAGGAATGTCCAAACATGTCACGTGTGTGATAAAATGCTTTTAAATTTATAAATGTGATAAAGTTCATGTTCCTTAAAGCCTTTTTGCAATTATTGATCACTTTAAGGTAATAAAGTTTCGCACATGTTAAAACTTTCACAATAAAACTGTTTATCTGAACACATAATGGTGTTATTTCCTCCTCTGCTGTTTCATGACTGTCATCTGCAGACGAGTTCATCGACTGGAAGATATCGACTGACATCAAACGATTAACCTTCAGAGGGGATTTAGAAGAGGTAACTCTTTATGAGGAAGGTCTTCAAATGGGAGTAGGCATTGGTTTAACGATAATCATAAATGACGCCAACGCAAAAGGTGTGACGCAAGAGTACAGTACTGAAAGAAGGTATAAATATCTTCGATTGAATAGCATGTGTCCATTGATTAAAAACGACATGTCAGTTCATGATTAAGCAAATGCATGTTTCAACTGTTGACAATAACTTCATAATGTCTAACAGGATAATTCTATAGATGATTTTTTCACGTCTATAGTCCGGGGTTTTGCTGGAAGAATCAAAATAGGAAATGACGAATTGAATTGAGACACACAGGAAACTGATTGATTATCCACTGTACGATATATCAAATAGTATGATATCGTGCATTTAGTCGTTGTCAAAATATGCAAGAAGCAAAATGTCGTTATGTTCTCCTAAAATGAAATAATTAAAGTGTGTGTCTTCTTTTGAGCTGATGTCAGCTTGAGGTGTTAAAACATATAAGGCTGAAACTTTTAAATGTTACATTTTGGATAATACTACCTGAAATAGTACAAACCATTGTACTTTTCGGGCCGACTTCCTTGCGGGATTCGAATCCATACCCACAGAGTCAGGCAACTATCGCCAGCACTGTCCAACTGTACCAACTGTACCAACTGTTTACCACTCGACCATAGCACCTCGACAAGAATCGAGGTCCAACAGTCGACAGAAATGCTAAATATAGTCGCAAGCGACGATACAATGATTCAGCCCATCATGAGTTATATGTTGTCATTGAAAGCAGTATCCTTAACATAATGAACTCAAAGAGAAAGGAGAAACAATGTCTGTGAGCGTGTGAGGCCTTAAACAGTAACAGTTAGCTTGTTTGGAGTTAAAAAAAACGTAGGAGAAACGTTTATGGTGCTTTATTCCTTTTGCAGCAAAATGTGTTTGCGATCTTTTTCCTTTTGCAATTTTGCAACAAAATGAAACATCACAATGTTGACACTATCCATGTGAGAGGGAACCCATGTTAAATAATTGAAATAGTGCGACAGGCAAATTAACAATTGTGTCGTACGATCTCACACACGCTCGTGTCAAACTGACTTCAGGTACAATACAAAAAAACCCTTTTACATATTTAATATAAACTTAGCTTAGTTAGCTATATTGCTCGTTACTATGCCCTTGTGATGAGGGTTTGGTACACTTGTGCGTATGTATGCGCATTCTTACGTGGGTAGGGTTTTTTAATTATCTCCCTTTGAAGTTTGCGATTTTCAAAAATTGTCGGACTTTGAAAGGTCACTGCGATAAAAGTATAAGGAGTTCGCTAATGCTTTGGACTATCGTTTAATTACCAACCCTTTAGTTGCACATATATGCAAGTTTGAGCTCTTAGATGCTAGTATCTTCAGAGGAGAAGATTGCCAAAGGTGCATGGGGTCGGAAATTGTAAAATGGTCTAAAATAAAAACAGCGGAAAAAAAACACGTGACTTACGAATTCGATATGATTTTTTTGCTCGTATGGTCATATCGTATCTTTTGCAAAAAGTTACTAGTCTCTAAGAGTATTTTGAAAAAAAATTCCCATGTTAAAAATCGAAATTTGGATTCGAACTGGACCTTTAATGGCTGAAACGATTTGGCCCAAAAGCTAATTTTAATGAGTTCACACTAAGGGCTGTCAGACTTTAAAGTTTGGTTGAATTATCTGCAGCCGTTTCTGCAGAGTAGGTGTCACAAAATGGGTGCAAATACAAAAAAAACACGGCAATAACAAATAGGATTCTGCCCCAAAGGGCTGAATCCTTAATTATACATTCAGTAACCCTCTGATAGAGAGCTGTGCCAATTTAACATCTAACCTTGTTATGCCAAACATTGCATCCAACTGTGCATTCCACCTGAAGAATTGAGCATATATATAAACGTCGTGTATCTACACAAAACAGAATAAGTTATCCAGAAATTTTGTTTTCTTTCTCAAATAAATTGTTTTAAATATACAGTCATTTACATGTGTGCAAAACAACTCTTTAGAATATGGGTTAGGTTAATTTTGCCATACTGCTAAAGCTTGTAGCTTATCGTGGGCTGACTATTGACTGACTTGTGGACGTCTGGATGTTGGAGTAAACTAAACCATAAAATTATAAGACATTCTTACTTCCCTCTAACTCAACTCTGTAGAAGACTGAAACCCAGCAAACACTAATAAACTGCATTTTCCAAGTCCCACGTTCATTTCGGAAACATGGGTCGAGACAATATGGACTCTTTTTATAACATGACACATGCAAATATACATTTCACTCACTAGTATTACACGATTCTTTGATACAAGCTATATATTCTAATAGCGTTGAAAGCATAACATATCCGGAACACAAACGGCAGCGGCAGATATGTATTAGGAACAAGCAGGATATATCAGCGGTTCACTTTTGAAAATATTTTGAATATTGGAACTGGCCATTAAATGAAAATCAATATTTTCAAGGACAAAGTAGACATTGCCAATTGATGTATTATGGACATATGAGAATTTGTGACATTGTCATCTCAACGGTACCGAACCAGGGCATAATATTCCGGTACACTTCACACAACACTCTTCATCAGAAACATACAAACTAAAATTATCCGCTCCTGAGTTTGGTAACAAAACCATTAACCAATGAAAATACTTGTCACAATGCATTGAACATACATTTAACTATCGAGGCATCAAAGCTATTCAACCAAACACATGCCCAAGAACTGGACTTTGATAGTACCAAGGTTAACTTGCTACCTATTTAGTAGAAAACTATAAAAGTATGAATTGCTGAGATATGTGTTTGAAAGGTCAAAACAAAGCATGTTACAATATTCTTTTATTGGGGGAGAAGCAACCGGTGCTGTATGGTTGACTTAGACAAGGAGCGGGTAGTTATTAATACGAGTTTCCTCGATGAAAAGTCCCAGGGGTGATATAACGTAGAGTATCGGAACAGTAAACAATGAAGTCTTCCCTTTTGACTTTGGTGTTTTGGCGTGAAAAAGCATTCATTTGTGTCAGTCAGTTGTATGGTTCGTCATGTCAGTTGCGAGTAGCAATACTCTCAATTGCACTACACTTCAATCCACGAGTAAATTAACGCGACTAAAACACAGATACACCAGGTCTTCAGAAGCCATCGAAACTAAATTTGAAATTTCAAAACATTATCTGTTCATATTCCTGAGAAACACACGTTTTAAGAATTCTAAAACATTTCGTTTTCGAATCTCGTTTAATTTACTAGATGAGATTGGAGAGGCAAAGAGAGATTTTTGCCTTGTTTCATGACGTCCTATAGGAAAGATGCGTTAACACATTTAAATCCAAGAAGGTTATTTATGTCGACAACATATTTAAACATGAGTTAAATTCATACATTTTATAACTTTGTAAGTAAATTGCAAAACATTCTGGCCAAAAATCACTTAGAAAAAGCGCTTTCAACACCCCAAGAGTATTTGAACAGACACAAAAATGGAAACATTATAATCTGATGTATGACATTGCGGGTAAGATGTTCCTATATAAAGCATTTAAACTCGACTCTGTACGACAGCAGTATTTTGGTTTTACACTGTTGAAAATGTGATGACATTTCTTTTGCTGCTGAGTCTAATTACATTACAAACATCATTTTATATTTTGCGATTTTTCTCTGACTAACAGTACTCCTGACCTGACAGAGTAGAATATCATGACATTAGGGCTGTATTTGTGGTGTAATGTTCGCCCAAGGCGAGTTAACGGTGTATAAATCAATCTTTATCTACCATATTCCCATTACAGCAACAGATCGATGATTGTTTTTGTATTTGGTGATTGAAATCAGTTAATCTAAATCTCCCATAGCATGTTGTATCATTATTGCTGCGTTACCTCATGTTTGACAGGTTAAGACATTTTGGTTGATATTGTATAGTCTTTCAAAATGAGAAACACAATTTAAAAAATAAATGTTATCAAAAGTTATAATCGTATGGGTTGGATTAAACAATTAATTTAATCAGAAAGAGTGTCCCCTCGGTTGCCACAAATGAGTTGGTCTTTCTACAGTGCAAGTATAAGTTATAATAAGTTAAAATATTTCATGTGAAAGAATAATTACCCACACAATCTAAAAGGAGATCCAGGATGAGTTTACTTGTGTGTCCTTCAAATAGCAAACTTCTCAAATAAAGCATTATCTGCAACATGGATTCTGTTTGCACACACCTTAAGAAGGAATTATTTATTGACAGAGGTGACACAAGGAATGGGGTAGGGGTTCCTCACGTTGATGGCAAACGTTTGTAAATGAGTGCTCGTCCTAATTACAGCATCAGTTGGATTGGATGTTTTCAAGTACGGGTGTCAATATAGAAGCGAAGAGCGATGTCAGTGATCAGTATGTGTATGATTTTACGTTCAATAGCAAATTTACTTGCTCCCTGATAGTAACTGCATCACTAACCATAACTAGCTACAACGAAATGAGTGTCGTTGAGATTTAATATTAATGAAAACAATTTCCAATGTCATCAAAACCGTCTATCCATTGTTTGATATCTTTCTTTAGTTGACAGTTTATGTGGTGTTTTTCCTTTCATACATTCATTTAGTTCAGTGGAGGCCATTTGCTTGTAGTACAATTCATTTACACAGTATCTCAAATCAAACAATTGGTTGACGATATAATTTTGAAGTTGTTTCAAAGAATGCGTCCAACCTGCGTGGAATGAGAAATCATAAACTTTTCTTGGAAGCCTGAAAAGGTGATCACAGAAATATAAACTTAAAAAGACTAGTACGGTAACGTGAAGTTCTGTAATGATATAATGCTCCCTGAGATCGTGCTTTGGGATATATTCTCATTGTACCTATTGTATCAAATGATCATCTGATCATTTGACATAATTACGGAATCAATAGATATATAAGTACGAAAATTCCATGTCTAAGTGTTGTTATCTTTATTTGCAAATATATTGATTTTGACAATAGGAATATAGTTTGTATTTCACCTTTTATAAAACATATAGCCAATGACGGAATATAGTTTTAATGTTCATGTTAATTTGATTTGAAAAGATTGGTATTTTTTAATCCAACACATCGCAGTTCTCAGGTTTTGGTATGTGCAATTCAAAAGTAAATCTAAAATTATTGAGTCACTTGAGACATTCAGAATAAAACCAGTGGAAAATGTTAAGAGTAAACGTTTCATTTAAGTCTGTTAGATCAATACGACTGTCTCCTTGAAGCAAGATATAGACGTTTTGAAGCTCTTCTTTAATCTGAATCCATTGACTGCAGAACAGAGATGAAGGAAGTAATGGGAACTGTTTTCTGATAAGCTTGCTTCCTGCAGAGACATGACGTCATCAAGTACATATCTCCATATCTCCATACACTCGTTTAGGTTGAGGAAGCATGACTGGGAGATACCTTTTTTTTACTTTTTCTTTTTATGTTGTAAATGTCAATACTGTTAAAAGGAAAGTTCATAAACAATCAAAGAAAACGTGTCAAAAGTATTGATGATATTACTGCCTTCAATGTGATAGAAATAACATAGACCTATTCCATGGTTTTATCCATAGATAGGTCCCTGAAATAAGAAAAGTATTGGCAATGTAAAAAGGAACACCACTTGATCGGAAAGTGTTATTTCATGGATCATCTGATAAAGGCTGAACTGATTGGGATAGATACATGTTGTTCTAATATTACTATTTGCAACCGAGTGGGATTTAATTATGCAAATTTAGATGTACCTCTATATTGTAAGTTTGGTAGGCATAGGACCTACCTGTTCAGCTTAGATAATCGTCCAAAACACAGAATGTTTCACTGTGAATATAGTTATTCTTTCGTGACGAAACTGTTACCTGAGCATCTTCAGACAAAACGTTTGAATTATTAGTATACCTTTAGGATTGCATGCTACACAATGTACTGTCGACCATAAACATATGTCTGACATTTCCTTGACATTAAACGATCTGGTATGCATAGTTATGTAAGCACAAATTAGAATATATTGAGTATTGAATTCTGACATGTTCTCATTGACATTATTGATAGTTTTGTAGTTGTTTTTCAGAAATAGTATTGTGCAATGTTAAAACGATTATGATACATGTATCCTCAAAATGCACAATAACCTGCAATAGCATATGCAAATGAAATACATGTTAATGTAAACAGGTCTATAGATTTCTAATGCACTTTGTGATACCAGAAGGTGATCACTTTCTCCCTTTGCACATAAAGGCCATAATTTCCATAATAATTGTTTACTGAGACACTGTGACGCGGCGTGGCGCATTTACTTCTCCTGCTGAGAACATCTGTTTTCACCTTATCATTGTATTCCTCTATCGAGTGTAAACACACACCCTATATCTGTTTTGCATTGATTAGTAAACAAAGTGAAACACATTCATGTCATGCTTCAAATTGGCAAATATTAGTTTGTTGTTGTTCTTGAAAAAGGTCATGTTTAGAATGCTTATCGTTGTCAGCTAGATGATAATCTGCAAATAATGACTGTTGAAACAAGTGTTGCTAGGTAAACGTGATATGTGCACATGTGCTCAAATCAATAATATTAACATGGGTAGTTTCAACCATATGGGTAATAAACATTTTAACTATGACAATTTTAACAAGAAACAACACATTTCGATCAGTTCCCTGTAAAACCTGCCCGCTTAATCACAAGATCCTGTTCACATTCAACCTTTCCCTGTAATTACTGTGTGACAGTAATTTGAAGTATTTTACTCTCCATAATTATGTTCTACTTTGATGTCGAACAATTTTGGTTTGGTCAGGAATAGCATGTTGAGTAACCCTTCTATAGTTTAAAAGAAACTTCATCAATCTTTCACATTTCGAAATTATCAACATTTTGTATCTTTACATTTTGTGCTTTGGGTTATGCTTTGTCAAAGACATGTGTACATGTAAGTATTTAAGTATTTAAATAAATGCATTAAATCCTTGCAACTAAAATGAATTATAATGTACAATGTATCTCTGTATCTATTGTTATCTTTTCCTCTCAAATATTGTGATAAATGGTCGTTTAATGCATATGTAGATATTGTACCAAAGGAGATCCTGTTTTCTGTTTCAAACTTAACTACTGAAATCTATGAATAGTTTGTATTAACTGAATCCACACCAATAAGAGACGTTTTAAGATGACTTTTTTTATTTTTGCAGAAAGGTTTTCTTCAGTCATTATATCGAGGGAAATTAATTGTTGAGTCGTGTCCCTCTGCATCTGACAAGTTTAAGGAGCCGTTATGTTCGCCTGCATATCAATCAGGAAGTAGGTCACTGGCTAATTTCCTTTTTTTCAAATCAATTCCGATAATCATCCTAAGAATTATTTACCTAGACACTGTGAAGGATTTATGGTACATTTACTTCCCCTTCTTGTTAGGTCTATCTTTACTTTAGCTTATCTGTGCAGTCGTCTGGGGGCCAACTCTATGTATTCAGCATTTCATGAATATACAACTTCATACCAAGCAGTAGTAAGCAGTATTTCTTGTGAAGTAAAGGTGAGATTAAAGTAAATTGTATGGGTGGTCAATACGTATTTCATTACAACCAAGTGCCCGTTTAAAATTTTATTTGAGACAGATTGATTGTTATTTATCCATCATCTATAATGAAGGCATACAGATGTAGTGTTTCTGTCAACAATAACAACTGGCCCTAATACTAATGACATCATACATATTTGTAAAAATGCCACCTTTGATATCCTGCTAAAAGTTTAAATCTTTCAAACTTTCATCCATTCTCTTCCCACAGAGGTTACTCCCTTCCGATTTCCGATCCTAACCTTTAGTGTTTTACTATTCAAATCGAGGGAAGAAAGGTTGTGTCCTGATTGGTTTCAATTGAATCTAGTTGTCCAATCAGCGACGCCGTTGTAAAAGTGACGTTTGCCAATGAAACGTCATAATGATAATATAGACGTAAGATAAACCTTAAATTAAGATTCTCGTTAAAAGTGTTTTCCTCGAAACATGCTATTTGATTTCATGAAAACTATTGGTCATAAACATGCTTATAAATAAAGAAGACCAAATTAGGTTATATAAATCAGACAGATTGTTGTCTATGTTAGAAACTTAGTATTAGTTGATAGTCAAGGCAAACGGATATGTTATTTCCCATAAACTACCCTATGGTTAATACAGAATGAGGGACAATAACACGGCTATGGAGATTTAGCAAGTTGAGTAATCCTTCTATAGTTTAAAAGAAACTTCATCAATCTTTCACATTTCGAAATTATCAACATTTTGTATCTTTACATTTTGTGCTTTGGGTTATGCTTTGTCAAAGACATGTGTACATGTAAGTATTTAAGTATTTAAATAAATGCATTAAATCCTTGCAACTAAAATAGATTATAATGTACAATGTATCTCTGTATCTATTGTTATCTTTTCCTCTCAAATATTGTGATAAATGGTCGTTTAATGCATATGTAGATATTGTACAAAATTATATCCTGTCTTTCTGTTTCAAACTTAACTACTGAATTATATGAATCGATTTTATTAACTGAATTCGCACCGCCTATAAGATGACTTTTTTATTTTTGCAGAAAGGTTTTTCCCATCATTATATCGAGGGAAATTAATTGTTCAATCATGTCCCTCTGCATCTGCATAACGTTCCCGTTTAAAATATGATAGGGACAGATTGATTGTTAATTATCCATTATCTATAATAAGGTCAACAACATCAACCGACCCTAACATTAATGTCATCATTCATGTTTGTGAAAATGTCACGATTGACATCCTGCTAAAAATATCAAATTTGAACCTTCAAACATTCGTCATGAATCATTACATTGATGTCTTTGAAAGAACTTAGTATCAGTTAATAATCAAGGCAAAGAGATCAGTTATTACCCTTAAATCACCATATGATTAATACAGAATGAGAGGCAATAACGAGGCTATGGAGATTTACCTGAAAAGTATTTTAAGGAAATGTTGGAAAATTATCATCCTTAAATATTCTTTTTGATTAGTTTTAAATAAGCACAGGCAATCCATGTGGTGCAAAATTTAATATGATTGCCCATTGTATACACATATTCTAACTGTAGACAATGCATACAGTTAAGCAAGAAACAAAGTATCCCCTTTCTAGAAATTTCTAGAAAATGTCTAGTGCGTATCTAGAAAGTTTCTAGTGCGTATCTAGAAAGTTTCTAGTGCGTATCTAGAAAGTTTCTAGACAGTTTCTAGTGCGTATCTAGAAAGTTTCTAGAAAGTTTCTAGAAAATAATAATACTACGATATTAACGAGATCTTATTTTAAAGCTTATATATTGTTTCAATTAATTCTCTAAATTAATCGACATATTTCATGTTATAATCGATGACTTTCCTTCATTACTTTACTCAAGCTACAACAAACCGGTCATGGCGCAGTACAGCGAGAGGCTAAACAGGGACTGTTGTCATTAGACTGTCCATTGAGCAGTTCAGCGAGGTGCGTTATAACGAGGAGACCACGAAACTAAACATCTGCTGTTCTAGTTGAGTTATATTGTTGAAATTTTCAAAATATGGCAAAGTAAATATGAAATTTCAGAAAATCTAAAAATTGTGTGAATATCTCGCAAAAAGTAAAAACTCGAAATTTCTAGAAATGTCTAGAAAGTTTCTAGATACGTTCTAGAAAGTTTCGAGATACGTTCTAGAAAGTTTCGAGATACGTTCTAGAAAGTTTCGAGATACGTTCTAGAAAGCTTCTAGATACGCACCTGAAAATTTCTAGATACGGGGTATGTTTATTTATTGGACTACTGTATGTATTAGTCATTCTTTATCGACCATGTTCACATTATTTTGTCAGCTGTTTCATTTTGTTAAATCGCTTTTGTAGAAACAACGAAACTCTCTTAATTTAATGGGTAAAGGTATCAAGGGTGAATTAGTACATGTACCATTAACTAATTTCGTTTTTATAAACATGGCCATTCAGGTGTTTTGGACTTTCTGCTGCTGGCTATGTATAATTCATGTAAAGCGTCTTTAATCAAGGACTCTGTATTCAGGTTAAAATCTCTTAATGTAATAACAATCTATTTAAGCCGGTTCAACCACATCAACCCATTTCAACAACGTCAATCCATTTCAGTCATGTAAAACTAATACAATCACGTCGATCAGTTCCATAGACGGACATTCACTTGACACAAGTCTTTAAGCACAAAAGCGATTTTGACAAACATCACTTTCTTGTACTTGAAGTGGTGCTTCGTTGTGGCAGAGAGCATTTGTAAATTAGCCATTGTAATGAAAGTGTTCGTTGTATGTGAAACACAATGTCAACATTATGATGTTGATCAAATTAATCAATTGCTTAATAGATAGAGAAGCATAATTTTTTTGATAGTATAGCATGTTTATACATACAACCCTGAGTGTGAGTGACATGAAATACGTTTGTATCTTAATTGTGAAGATTGAGCTTACAACTGTGTATGTGGAAATTACATTAATTTGCTACAATATGGAGACATAGAGAATACCAAACAAGTTCCATATTGATACCATATTTCTTATGACAAGTAACAACTTGTAATAAATACAGTATCAATGAACAAACTGATTTGAAAACTTTAGACATTCTATTGAAACATGTAGTTATACACTTCACTTCACGTCACAATATGTAACGGTAAAGTGTGTATAATGCTGCACACAAACATGATACTTGATTTAAGCCCTCATTGGCGTGTCAACTTATAAAGGAATAGACCCTTAACTTTCGAAAAATGTGTTCACGAGTGAACAACAGTGAAGAACGCGTTATATTCACTCACTCAAATCTTGAACTCCCATAGAAACACTGTCAGTTCACCATTTTCCGAACAAGAGCGCAAAAACTAGTCAAAGATAAGTCCATATCAGTTACATATCAACGGTCATTACAACTACCATTATAACAAACACTTTGGTGATGTTGATTCTTCCCTGTATTCAAATTACACTTGTGACGTCATCCTATTGTTCTTTCACTCCATTATTTTTCAGTAATGGACAGTTGCACATCACATCATATTTTTAAGTAAAAATTTAATTTCTTTAACTTGTAAAAGTAATATTGTGTAATTTAAGTAGGTTAATGACCTCGTAACTCTCCATTCCTTAAAAATAATAGGCCTTGGCTCCATTATTTTTAAGGAATGGAGAGTTACTCGGACATTGACCTTTAGTCGTGAGTGATAGCAGGGCGAGATTTATTTGGGCGAGGTTACGGTGAAAGGGAGATAACTAACATGATGTGTGTGACGGTCTTAGCTTCTCACTCTCACAAAGATATGAATGGTATTTTGTAAATAATTAATTATTACATGTTGTTCCTCTGTTTAAATGTATTGACCAATTCTCACATCATGAATACTTTTATATATTAACAAAACAGCTAAAGATTTTAAATTGCGTAATGATGATTTATATCTGTGGGTTTCACCGCAATACGTCCCCAACATGGTACCGAAGGCCTTCTCCCTGCAATAATGAGTATGACCATCCCTAGTATTCAGTTCACTTGCTGTACACCTGAGGGAATATCATCGATGTGACTACCAAATGTTTTGCGGGACTCAATAGATCCATACCTCACATGTTCAGTTAGCCATTTATAGAGTTGGGTTGAATGAATGCAATGTGCATGAGGTGGCTTGCCTATAGACATAACATAGTGTGAGGCCGAAATCAGACGCTTACAACTAAATAAAAAGCTGATGGTTTTTAAAGATTTTATTGTAAAACTGTCTTACGATGTTAACTAATTTTATCTCTTGTATCATCGATGAGCAAATGTGTACTCGAGACAAACTCGTTTAATTTATACTCTCGGATGACTTTATGACTTGATGACTAAACTGATATATTTTATTCGATAAACCTTTACTGAGATATGTCACAAACAGAGCTGGGTCAAGTTGGAAGCAACCAATGGTTTCGTTAAACATCTCTAGGTTCTATGTCGATTGATAATAGCTTTTGAAGGAGAAAGTTGGCACCTATCACCCTTATTGACCAACCGTTTGCAAACAAGTCTTAGCTTGCAGACTGATTTAGTATTGGTTTTCTTAACATGAAAAGACTACATGAGCTGATCTAATCTCATTTCTTGTCTTTTACTGACAAATGATTATCTATTATTTATGTAATGGTAAGCATCTGTGATTTTTTCACAGCAGGTATTGCAATGGTTACTAAAGATTCATATTTGTAACACAAATGTGCTCAACAGAATATCATTTGTATGTCATTAAGCAATATAACCAAAGTAATGTTATTTTGACAGTGGATTTTGCACATCACAATGCTT
Organism: Gibbula magus; assembly: GCA_936450465.1. NCBI lineage: Eukaryota > Metazoa > Mollusca > Gastropoda > Trochida > Trochidae > Gibbula > Gibbula magus. The sequence goes on along the minus strand of OW388289.1, from coordinate 103,786,116 downwards.
TTACATCAAGTAAACCACTCGTGATGTAATCAAGTCAAACCGTTATTAATAAGAAATGGTATTGTGAACACCTTGAAACTTATAAGTTTATATAATTGATGAAAACGTCTAGTGCAGTACAATCAGAAGCTTTTATATAGACAATACTTTCAAGTAAACAAAACACAAAATATTATTTCGAAGCGCGACCTGCTTACCATGATATCACCGTCGCCTGAAAATTAACTCACTTTTGAAACATTTTCTACGAGCCGCTTGACTGGAGTTAGACTTCGTTACTTCGTTAGCGATGTGACGTCATACTCAGGAGTTGCTTTCATTGAAATCCTAAGGCGATTTGTTGATTTTCATCAATAATTCGTTTAAAACATAATAACAACTTTTGACATTGCAAGTTTCCGATAGAATTGGTATTTGTGCAGCTGTAGGGAGTAAAATGTTTAATTACCGCTTGTGGGAGATCAAGCAATATCTCCTAGGAGATCTTTTTGGCAGTAGATTTTGCACAATGCTTTTACGTCATCGAGTAATGAAATCACAATGATATGACGTCATAAACATGATGACGTCACAATGCTATGACCTCCACGCACTGAAAGTCAAATAGCAGAAATGTACCCAGAGATGTACACTATTTTCACTTAAACGTTATAAGAATGATTTTGGATGATAGACAGAATCTTACATGTACCCTCGTGTCTTCTGATATCAAATATATCAACACTCGATGGTAAAAGTAAAAATATCCTCGGCAAGCCTTTTATCTTTTATATTTTAACTCGTGTTGATATATTTGATATCAGAAGACACTGTAGTGAGATTCTCTATATATCTTCTTAGAAAGTCATATACAATGAGAGGAGCTTCCAGATTGTACAATAATATTGTTTATAAGCAATCTTACCCAGACAGGAAGGTTCGAGAAGGGAAGGGAGTCAACTCCATGCGGCAAAACCTTTTAAAATACAAATGCTTTCACTGACAGGTGTACGTTGGAGTTAAATCCTAGTTACCATTTATGAAACCTTTGTGACCCAAAAACAACTAACCTTAGTTATTTAATATATTTAAGAAAAAATACATAACAAATCTCATAACAATTACCATCACTTAAAATGTCTCAAGAGGCAATATCACCAATGACGCAGCTTAATGATTTGAAAATGTCTTTGTCAATCTAGAATGTTCATCAAGTTGCTATAGAGTACCTTCAGGACTCGTACATGTTTATTTGCAACAATGGTTTGTTATTCGTATTCCCTGCAGATATTTGATTACATTAATAATTGTCAATGAAGAAGTTTTGTTTAATATCATCTCCGACACAATTTCGACCAGATATTATCACTCGTTTTAAGTCTCCATTTTTAGTCTCAAAAGTGTGTATACATTGATAGTGGTCGGTAACTGTTATTGTCAGGCTTCCCATATGAATATGTAACTTTGTACAATTATAAATTCAATATCATATTCATTTATGATGAACAGATGTTAAGTCAAATGCATTATGATGAAGACGTGGCATTAAAAAAGCGTATCAAGTTTTGGCCTCTGCAGATTCTTGACTGTCAAATGAGTTCAAGGTAAATCCATGTTTGTGACGTGACATTAGAATGGGGTGAAGTACTTTAGGCTTCAGATCTTGTTTAGCTCACTGTCCATATTGGCTGGTCTGGGTAATGATACTCCAAGCTCCTCTTAAATACAGATATTAGTTTCCTGCTTCTAATTAATAGAATAGAATATTATTTGTTGTTTGTCAAAACCAATTTTCAAGTTTGTTTGTTATAACAGTATACATTTTCATGCGAAAAGAAATTATGATTTCTCAGAATTAAACCCTTTTAGTAATATTCATTAATGACACCTGTAAACCGTTGTTCGGTACTAAATGTAATATGTGAACGTTAACAAAAAATATTCGGACAACGTTGCCTAAAGGCTTTTGACATGACACTGCAGGTTTTTATTGTTTGAGAGATCTACCTCTGGTGATGATATACATTTGTCAATGATAATTTAAGTAAACATGACTAACACAAACGAATATTTGAAGGATTGGTAGAAAAAAGAGAGTGTGTTGCTTTAAATCACGCTATCATTACCATTATTTTGCCAGATTTATGCTAATTGATAGGAAATAAAGGAAACACTGTTAGCTAAAATTTGCCATGACAAGTGTTGATACAAAATCCTACATGATCGACCAGAACAGTACATATATGTAAATAATCAGTATTAGTCTGGTTTACTCTCACTCTAATTTGCTTTACAAAGTGACTCTTGTGTTATTTCGGTGATATTTATATACGAGCTCTATAACACTAGCTCATCTGGAGACATGAACATTATATAAATTAAGAGAATGTCTAGAGTAATTCAGATAAAAGCATCATTGAAGGAGTTCTTTGTACATTGATTTTTTTACGTAAAAGTAAACTGTCTAGATACAGTAATATGGTAATAAGAGTCCATGAGAGGTGACAAAAGGTGTTAAATTGTACACTAGAAATTAGGATAATAAATAGTTCACCCCCAAAACACTGTTTGCAATTCAGAAAATAGTGTGTGGAAGAGATCATCACTATTAACCCAATGCAAAGCTGTCCAGTTTCGGTACCACTAGTCTGAATGTCGCCCGAAATAGGTGTATACATTGTATGTCTGACATTCGAACTTAGGAATCTAATACAAGTAACATTCATTCAAATTTTATTAACGGTCTTCTCATAACACCGTCATCTACATTGGAATATCTTAACATATTGAGTGGTCTCCTTACTTCAATAAGCGAATTGTAGTCTTAATAGGCCTGAACTGCAGTGCCCAAACATTTTGAGCATATCTCATTAGAAATTAATTGTAACTTGTGACGATTTTGCTTTATGAAATCAAATATGATTTTGAATGTACCATAACATGATTTAATGTCATAATGTCCATCCTAGCTGTCTATACTAATGGTGTTGAAAACGACATTCCTGAAACACAATCAACAGAAATAGATATATGGTTTGACACAGCAGAGTATATCAGAGGTTTACTTTTGAACATTTTAAAAATTAAATGTAACTTGTGAAGATTTAGCTCTATGAAATCAAAGATAATATATAATGTACCATAACATAATTTAATATCATAAATATTAAACCAACCTTATAGGTATCTTCAAACTGTGCCAAATTTGACAAAAGATTGAAAATGAAAGTTTGAAGCTGTCAAAATCAACAAAGGCTCGCAAGCAACAACCATAGACAGCAGTTTTCGACCCATTCCCACACTCCTTTCGGGAACATGTGGGTTGAAAGCATATGAACGGTTTTGGAACCCTTTTTATAATATAACACGCAAAGAGAACAAACCTCTCCCACATCCCCGCTGATATTGCGCCATTTCTCCATCCTAGCTATCTATACTAATGGTGTTGAAAACGGCATTCCTGAAACACAATCGATAGATGCAAATATGTATTTTGATACAGCAAAATAAATCAGAGGTTTACTTTTGAAAACATTATTTTAGAATTAAATCAATCTTAAATGATGAATATTGGAGTTAATACCGTTCAGGTGGTATAAGGTATAAAGGTATTATGGACATGTGTTAATTTGTGACATAGTCATCTCAATGTTACACCACAGATGGATGATATAAATAACAGAAAAGGATCATCAAGCCTTATGTTTGATGGCGTAATAGCATTATGGTCAGAGGTTGAGCATCCTTGGTTACATAGAGCATAATGTTCCGATACACTTCACACATCAACACTGGGATTCTTCATCATAAACATACGTACTCAAATTATCCGCTCCTGAATTTGGTTACGAAACCATTAACCAATGAAAATGCTTGGCACGAGGCGATGAACATAATGCACTCAACTGCAAAAGAAACGTCACCATATAAAATGCAAGATAATTCAATCCACGAGTGATAAACACAAATAAATCAGAGATACATTATGTCTTCAGAAGCCAACTACATGTACATATGAAATTTCAAAACATTATCTGTTCATGTTTCTGGGAAACAATCATTTTAAGAATTCACAGAATTGTCCTTTTCGAACGGTATTTGTGGACATCATCTTTTATGATTTTAATTTTATACATTTTATGAATTGTTAAGTCATGTGACAAACATTCTGGCCAAAAACCACTTTGGAAAAACGATTTCAAAACTCTAAGTGTATTTGAACAGACACAAAAATAAAAGTATGAAAATCTAATGTATGAAATGTGGGTAGCTGTTTAGAAACCATGTTTCTAAATAAAGCAATTGACATTCTTGTTTTTACACTAATGAAATGTTTGACGATTCTTTTGTGGCAAGTGTAATAAGGTTACAAGATAATTTTAGAAATGTGATTTAGCTATTTTCTCGCATGTACACTTGACCTGACAGAGTAGAATGTCATGACATTTGGGCTATATCTGTGGTAAAATGTCCGTCCAAGGCGAGTTAGCGCGTGTATAAATCAATCTTTATCGACCATATTCCAATTACAGCAGCTGATCGATGCTTGTTTTTGTATTTGGTGTTTCAGCTCAATTAATCTAAACCATAATAAAGTACTTCACGCATGCATCTCAGCATGTTGTATGTTTGTGGCGTTACCGCATGTTTCACAGGTTACACACTGTGGTTGAATTTTGCATATTTTTCATAATGAGAAATACAACTAATTAAACATGTAAACTTGTTATCATTAGTTATAATCGTGTCAGTTTGAATTTAATATCAGAAACAGTCTACCTTAACTACCAGCAAATGTGTTGTTGTATTCTATGGTGCAAGTATCAGTTCTAAAATGGTTAACATGTTTCATGTTTAAAAAAAATAGGTACCAACAAAAAAACTCAAAGGAGAACCAGGATGATTTTACCTATATTATATTATATTTTTCAAATAGCAAACTTCTTCAATCAAACACTATCTACAAACATGGAAATCTGTTTGGACCTTAAGGACACCTTAAGAAGGAATTATTTATCGACAGAGGTGACACAACGATAGTTGAAGGGGTTCTCACGTTGATTGAAAGCGTTTGTAAATGAGTGCTCGTCCTAATTACAGCATCAGTTGGATGTTTTCAAGTACGGGTGTCAATATAGAAGCGAAGAGCGATGTCATGGGTGATCAATAAGTGTATCATCCTACATTCAATAGTAAATTTACTTGCCCAATTATCACTAACCATAATTCACTAAAACGATCATTCAGATTGAATATCAATGAAAACAAAATTTCCAATGTAATCAAACCGTCTATCAATTGTTTGATAACTTTCTGTAGTTGACAGTTGTTTTTTCTTTCATACATTCATTTATTTCCGGTAATGGAGTCGTTTGCCTGTAGTACAATTCATTTACACAGTGTCTCTAATCAAACAATTGATTGATTATATCATTTGAAATTGTTTCAAAGAACGCTTTCTTGCTGCTGAATAAGAACTCATAAATTTCTCTTGGAAGTCCGAAGAGGTGATCACAGAAAAATAAACCGTCAAATGACTAGTAACATAAACATTATGTAATTGTATACCGAGTTCTGTAATCTTATATTGTATCCTGAGAATTGTAACTTTGTAACTAAAGATGTCACTATTACGGAGTCAAAAGATCCATGAACATGGCAATTTCATGATCATTTTTTAAGTGTTGATATTGTTATTGCAATTATATTGATTATGACAATAGGACTATACCTTTTATGTCACATTTTCTAAAACATATAATGTCATAATATAGTCTAATACATCATACAAACATGTCTCTGTTAATATTTAATATAAATGCAATTCAGTGTTACTTTCCAACAGTGTTAGCCATAAAAAATATAGCATAGCTATCAGGTATTGGTTTTTTCAATTTAGAAGTACATTTACCGTGAGTCACTAGAAACATTCGGAATAAAATCAGTGGAAAAATGTTAAGAGCAAAATCATTCTTTTTACTCTGTAAGATCAATACTGATGTCTCCCTGAAGCAACACACAGACGTTTTGAAGCTCTTCTTCAATCTGCATCCATTGACTGCAGAACAGAGATGAAGGAAGAAGGGGGAACTGTTTCCTGATTAGCCTGCTTCCTGTAGAGATATGACGTCATAAAGTACATGTAACTCGAGAGTGCGTTGCCATACAATCCTTTAGGTTTGACGAACATGACTGGGAGATATTACGGGTATTTTTCCTTTTTTCCTTTTAGAATATGAATGTCAATACTTTTAAAAGGAAAACACATAAGCCATCAAAGAAAACTTGTCAAAAGTATTTATGATATAACTGCCTTTATAATGATTTAATGTGATACAAATATCATAGATGTAAAACTACCCCATGGTTTTATCGATAGATAGGTCCCTGAACTCAGAAAGCGATTTGCATGTGAATAGGAACATCACTTGATCGGAAATGTTTTTTTCATTTATCATCTGGTATAGGCTGGACTAACTGTGATAGATTGGGAGAGATACATGTTGTTCTAATATTACTATTTTCAACCGAGTGGGATTTAATTATGCAAATTTACATGTACATGTATATCTATATTTTCGAAGGCAAAAGACCTATCTGTTATGCTTAGAAAATAGTCTATATCACAAAAGGTTGTGTTTCACCGTGCAATATAGTTATTCTATTATCATGAACAGGTTTCCATTCACAATAGTGATAGTTCTGTAGTTATTTAAAGAAAACAGCATTATGCACTGTTAAAACAATGATGATATCATCAAATAGTACAATGACCTGCAATAGCAACACCTTATGACCTAACAGGAGAAGGTATGAACATGACAAACATGTTAATGCAAGCAGGTCTAAAGAGATCACTTTCAAATTTCCTCCCTAAAAAGCCCATAATTTCGCTAAGAGTTGTTTACTGAGACACTGTGACGCGGCGTGCCACATTAACTTCCCCTGCTGAGAACATCTGTCTTCTTTTCGTTGTATTCTTCAAGTGTAAATATGCAAACCTATATTTGTTATGCATTCGAAAGTCCTGTGTAACTATATAAGTATTTAATCAAATGCACTTAATTTTTACAACTAAAGTGAATTATAATGTATAGCTGTATCTATTGTTATCTTTTCCTCACAAATATCGTGATACAGGGTGGGTTAATGCATATGTAGATATTGTATCAAAGGAGATCCGGTCTTTCTGTTAAAAACTTAATTACTGAATTCTATTAATAGTTTTTATTAACTGAATCCACACCAATAAGAGACATTTTAAGATGACTTTTTCATTTTTGCAGAAAGGTCAGTATATCGCGGGAAATTAATTGTTGAGTCGTGTCCCTCTTCACCTGACATATAGCTAAGTTTAAGGAGCTGTTATGTTCGCCTGCATCGTCACCAGGAAGTAGGTCACTGGCTAATTTCCTTCGTTTTCAAATCAATTCCCATAATCATCCTAAGAATTATTTACATAGACACTGTGAAGGATTTATGGTAAATTTACTTTCCCTTCCTGTTAGGTCTATCTTTACTTTACCTTATCTGTTCAGTCGTCTGCGGGCCAAATCTATGTATCGAGCATTTCATGAATATACAACTTCATACCAAGTAGAAGTAACCAATATATCTTGTGAGATAAAGGTGAGATAAAAGTAAATTGTATGGGTGGTCAATAACCAAGTGCCCGTTTGAAATTTCATTTGAGACAGATTGATTGTTAATTATCTATAATGATGGCGTGCAGATATAGTGTTTCTGTCAACAATATCAACTGACCCTAATACTAATGACATCATACATGTTTGAAGAAATGCGACAATTTATATCTTGCTAAAAGTTTGAATCCTTCAAACTTTCGTCCATTCTATTCCCACAGAGGTTACTCCCTTGCGATTTCCGATCCTAACCTTTAGTGTTTTACGATTCAAATCGAGGGAAGAAAGGGAGTGTCCTGATTAGTTGCAATTGAATCCAGTTGTCCAATCAGCGACGCCGTTGTAAAAATTGACTTTTGCCAATGATACGTCATAATGATAATATAGACGTAAGATAAACCTTAAATTAAGATTCTCGTTAAATGTGTTTTCCTCAAACATGCTATTTGATTTCATGAAAACTATTGATCATAAACATGCTTATAAATAAAGAAGACCAAATTAGGTTATATACATCAGACAGATTGTTGTCTATGTTAGAAACTTAGTATTAGTTGATAGTCAAGGCAAACGGATATGTTATTTCCCATAAACTACCCTATGGTTAATACAGAATGAGGGACAATAACACGGCTATGGAGATTTACCGTTATGATTAGAAATTATTATCTGTAAATATTCTTTTTGGTTAGCTTTCAAAATACACAGGCGATCTATGTGGTGCATAATTGACCGTGTAAATATACATGATTCCCCATTGTATACACATATTATAACTGTAGCTAATACAGATGTATTAGTCTATTGACGACAATCTTGCAAATCTGGAAATCATTCTTTATCGACCATGTTGACATTATATCCAAATTGCCTGGCATCAGTGTTAGAACTTTTAATTCAATCATAATCTTTGACAAATGCAGATTTCATATATAAGTAATCATAGAATCACTTTTGTTTAGGATTTAGTCAGGTGTTTCATTTTGCTCCATTCACATTTGTAGAAACGTTTTAACTCTCTTAATTTAATAGGTAAAGGGCAAATAAGTACCTGTTTTGAATATGGCAATTCAAGTGTTTTGGACTTGCAATGGCTGGCTATGTATACTTCATGAAAAGCCTCTTTAATCCAAGACTCTATATTCAGGTTAAGATTTAATGTAAGACCAAGCCAGTCAAGCCGTTTCAGTAACGTAATGCTATTACAATCACGTCAATTAGTTCCATAGACGGAGACTCAATTTACACAATTCTTTAAGCACAAAAACGATTTTGACAAACATCACTTTCTTGTACTTGAATTAGTGCTTCGTTGTGGCAGAGAGCATTAGTAAATTAGCAGCCATTGTAATTAAAGTGTTCATTGTATGTGAAACAATGTCAATTCAAAGATGTTAATTAATTTAATCAACAGAGAAAGCATAATTAGGAAAGCATAATTTCCTATGGTGAAAGGGAGATAACTCACATGATGCGTGTGACTGTCTCAGCTTGTGACTCTCACAAATCATTTTATTTGTTTACTTATGAATGTCCTCTTTCGTGACTTCGGTCCATCATTATTTGAGACTTGTGTTTACTGAAGCAAACTAACAGACAAACATAGTCAGTTCCAGCGTTTACTTACAGGTCATGCGGTTACACACAAACTGATGACGTTACACGCACATACTATTAGCGTGACTACTTGTTAAAACCACTATGGAATAATCGGATGGGTCGCTCGCATTGTCAAACCTACCTTTGATAACAAACTCGAAGTGTCTCTCACTCACATGTGTATAATAATAGAGGATAATGCAACAGCACAAAATGATTGCAAATAATGTACTCCCTATTTGATATGTTAAGATATGTTCATAATTCCTCTTCCATGTGCTTTCGTTTTTACACACTTATGTTTAAGGCTACGCATTTCATGTAACTATTTGATATCTGCCTCCTAAAAACGAAGCTTTTCATATGCATTTTTCTCCAATGTAAAGGTGAGAAAAATTCGTGTGTGCAAAGAATACTACCTGCCCACCCTTAACATCTCCATAGTTCCTACTATTTTGAAGTAAAACATGATGAAGGCTGTGCTACGCCAAATCAGACCGACCTTAGGAGTAAAGCTAGTTCCTCCTGAACAGAAAGCGTCTGTATAATCCCATATTGAAACATTTCCGACGGTAGAGTCACACTACTGAATGTCAAAAACAAAGAAATTCTTGAACAGGGTCTTTCGCACAATCAAATGTATAGACTGTATCTGGTGCAATGTGAGTGAATCACCCACCTATTAAGGAAATCATAATATTATTCATTTTCAACAAGGAGTACAACCTGGGATTCCTTAAACCAAAGAATGACAGGTGTGACAGTTCTGAAGAATTAAAATCAAGGAACAGTTTTAACGTGTTAATGAGGATTTGAGGTCCAGACATGAGCAACAGATTGTATCAAGACAAGCTACCAAAGACGAACGAGGCGACAGCAGTACTGTGTTCTGATTTGGAAAAGTTTATATCTTGTCATCGTGCCAATATCTCAAGCTTAGCGTATTTAACCTCACAGCTCCTTGGATTCCTCTGTCTCCTGCGCAATATGGAATTAAACTCAAGCTGGTGGAGGAATGAATTAGCAACGCATTGATCACCATGTGTCGCCCCGAATCGCAATTCTTGTATGATTTTGCATTGAAGGATTTCATGTAAAAGCATCAAAAAGAGTCCATAAAGCAGAAATAGAACGAACCTAGCCACTCGTCTATACATGAAATGGATAGTATCGACAGAATAAAGTAGACCAGATGAGCAATGATAAAATTGTCAGTCCCTTAGGGATAATCAAAGCCATGAAAATGTCCTGGAGCAAAGGCCCAATGCAACATCATTCAAATGAAGGATTGTAACTTCAAGAAACACGGAAACCTGTACAAATATTGAATTTGTAACAAGTTCCATTTACCAAAGTGAAGTCAATGAAGTTCAACAACGATGGCATCTATGGTTTTGAAACAAAACTTATTTCACAGGTCCTTCAGCCATGGTATCATCCGTCGTAGAAAAGATCAATCTGTCTATCTGTACTCCATTGTCCATTTCCTGGCTAACATTTAAAACCATTAAGAAGAAAACCATTTTAATATTATCTCCGACACCATCTCTACAACATAATAAACAGTATCATTCATTAAAAATCGTTTTAAGTCTCAATTCTTTTTATATTCTGTAACTGTTATTGTCAGGCTTTCAATATAAAAATGTAACTTTTTACAATTATAAAATTATTTTCAATTATGATGAATAGATATTAAATATGATGCCCTAAGATGAAGACGTGGCATTAACCAAGTATCAGGATTTGGTCTAAGCAGACTCTTGAGTGTCAAAATGAGTGAGTTTTTGATGTGACGTTAGAATGGGGTCTTGACTGGTCTGGCAAGTGATTATCCAAGCTCCCTGTAAATACAAATATTAGTTTTCTTCTTTTGGTTACGAAAATAGAATAGTATTCGTCCTTTGTCCAAACGAATTTTCAAGTTTGTATGTTTGGGCAGTATACATTTTCATGCGAGAAGAAATCATGATTTGTCAAAATTAAACCCTTTTAGTAATACTCATTAAAGGGGCTGTAGCACGTTTTTTGCAAATTTTTTTAATTATTTTTATTTTCCACTTATAATGATACTTTATGTCATTTATATTTATTTTAGAACATAAAACATCTTATTACACAAACCAATTTTCCGTAGTGGCAATAACGGTGTTGCGTATAAAGGGAAAATTACATGGCGGCTATTTTTATGAACAAATTTGTTAACAAAAATGATTCCCATGACTGTACCAACCCATGTACACTCATTTATTAACTTGATTTTCCGAAGAGAGAAGGATGCTTTACTATTATTGACATTATTTTTCAAATACAATTCATCAACTTATTTGAGCGAAAAAAAATTGCTACTGACCCTTTAAGTACAGGTGTAAAGTGTTGTTCCGTACTTCACTGCTTGTGGGATTTCATTGTTTGAGAGTTCTACATTTGTCAAGGATACTTAAAGTTAACATGACAAACCAAACGAATATCTGAAGGATTTGTAGAAAATCGACAATGTGCTGCTTTTAAACCACGCTATAATTACAATAGATATATGCTAATTGATAGGAAATATAGGTAAAACTGTTGGCGACAATTTGCCATGAAAAGTGTTGATACAAAATCTTACATGATCGACCAGCATGTGAATAATTTTTATCAGTCATGTTTCGCTCACTCTAGTTTGCTTTACAGTGTGACTTTTGTGTTATTGCGATGTAATTTATATAAGAAATGTCCCGAACATTTGGGCCCTTGAGCATTATGTAAATTCAGAGAATGTCTAGAGTAGAGTTATTCAAATAAAATCATCATAAACTGTCTAGAAACAGTAATATGATAATGAGAATGACAAAATGTGCTAAAAAGAACACTTCGAAATAAATATTTCTTCCCAAAATTTGTGTTTGCAATTAAGAAAATATATTGTGGAAGAGATCATCAGTTCTTACTAAATGAAAAGCTGCCCAGTTTCATTTGCACTAGTCTGAGTGTAGCCCGTGATAGGGGTATGAGTCTGACATTGGAAGTTAGGAATCTATTCATTCAAACATTTTCAACGGTCTTCTCGTAACACTATCACTATATGGAAATCGAAAACGATTATGCATATATAATTTTGGATACATTTTAAATACACCTCAGTAGAAATGAAATGTAACTTTTGACGATTCTGATCTATGAAATCAAAGGAAATATTGAATGACCTATAACATTGTTTAATATCATACATTTGTGGCGAAATTGACAAAAGATGGAAATCAAAGTTTGAAAATGTCAGATTTCATAAAGGCTTTAAGCAATCAGGTCATTCATAAAACCCAGCGAACACATATAGACAGTAGTTTTCCCATTCCGACACTCAATTCGAGAACATATGAGTTGACACCATAAGAACAGTGTTAGAAACCCTTTCCATAACATTACATGCACAGAGATATATCTCCACGCTCATATTTCAACATTCATCGATCTAAGCTATTTATACTAATGGTGTTGAAAACGACATTACTGAAACACAAACGACTGAAGCAGAGATGTATTTTGATCCAGCAGGTTTACTATTGAAAACAATATTTTAGAATCAAATCCATCTTAACAGATGAATTTTGGAACTGGCCATTTAGTGTGAGTCAATGCTGTCAAGGAGAAGTGAACATTGCATATTGATGTTTTATGGACATCTGATAATGTGTGACATTGTAATCTCAACAGTACACTACTGATTGGTCAAAGAGATAACAGAAAAGAATCATTAAGCATTCTGTTGTGAAGGTAAATAGCATTATGGCGAGAAGTTGACGTCCTCCCTTACACTTCACACAGCACTGGGATTCTTCATCAGAAAAATGTGGACTCAAATCAAACGCTGCTGCATTTGGTTACGAAAACATCAACTGATGGACATGTTTGGCGCGAGGTGATGAAGATACATGTACTTTCTTAGTTTTGAAGTCTCAAAACCATCCTATTCAACACATACCCAACAACTGAACTTTGATAGAATCATGGTAAATTTGTTACCTAGTTGGCAGAAAATTATAAGAGTTTGAATTGCAGACATTATTATTTGAAAGTCAAAAATAAAGCTTGTTAGAACATGTGTTTTGATCGGCTTGGAGGACCAACCGACGCAGCATATACTGGTTGACAAAACAAGCGGGAGATTTTGAGTATATTTTTCTAGATGAAACGTCCCAGTGGTGATATAACGCAGAGTATCGGAACAGTAAATATTGAAGTTTTCAATTTTGCCTGTTTTGGCTTGAAAAACATTCATTTGTTTCAGTCTGTTGACCTAAACTTGCATAGTAATTTTTTTAGAAATGTGATTGTGGGATTTTCCTAAGCTCTCACAAGCTCTCTTGTCCTAACAGAGCAGCATGTAATGACATTTGGGCTGTATGTGTGGTATAATGTCCGTCCAAGGCGAGTTAACGCGTGTATAAATCAATCTTTTTCGATCATATTCCCATTACAACAGCTGATCGATGGTTGTTCTTGAAGTTTGTGATTGAAATCAATTAATCTCAACCATAATGAAGTACTTCTCAGCATGTTGTATAATGTTTTGGTGTTACCACATGTTTAACAGGGTAAGACACTGTGGTTGAAGTTGTATAATTTTCCTATAAATGAGAAATATAACTTAGGAGATAACCTACTGTGTTTGAAAATCAGTGACATGTTATACTGGATTGATAGCGAGTAAATTTAAAATTGAAACCGAACGCGAACACGTAGCATGAGGTTTCAATTTTAAATTTACTTGCTATCAATCCAGTATAACATGTCTCTGATTTTCAAACACAGTAGGTTTATCTCCATTCTATCATGGCCGTTTCACCACGGGACTCTTTTTATCGGATGCTGACAGTGCTTACAATTGCAGTGCGCGAGCTCTGAATTGCGTTAAAAAAATCCATTGTTGACCACATCACCGATTTCGTACAAAATGTATTGTTATTATACAATAACAAAAAATTCCCATAAGTTCACCTTAACTATTTACAAATATCCAATATATGTGTAATTTATTACAGGAATTTTTATTTTGTTTTCCCAACATTCACGTTCATACAATCAGGATTTGTTTTTCCTGAATTCCGCATTTTTGTAATAACCTGCATAAGTATACTCAACATTCAAAATGGCTACCGTTTGCAAGTCGCTGTGAATGACGAGCTTGAGGACTTGTATTTATTCAAATGAAATGTTCAAGGTGAGGGTAACTGTCTCGTTCGGGTAAGGAATGCGCATTCTAGTTATCCGAGTGGGTGTGCAGATGATATGACATTTTATATTTCTTATTTTGCATCAAAACATTCCGTTCAGTTTTCAGAACAGGCTGACCATTGCATCAATGACACTGACTCCTTCTCAACTGTCAAGTGTCGCTATTTGGATAGATCTTGATACTGACGAAGTTTATCTTGCTAATCTGTGATTAAGCGTTTCTCTAAAACAGGCTACAGGAAATATTAATTCGATTTGTATCAGTTATTTTGATTTTTCAGTAGAGCACACTTTAGAATCGGCCGTTTGTTTAAATTGATCGTGACGTCACCAGGTAGATGCAACAGTACGTGGTGAAGCGGCCCTAAAATCAGAGGAGGTTCAATCCAGAATTTATCACGTTTTATTTTTCTGGAGAACAAATCAGAATCGAGTATCCAGCAAAGTCATGGTAGAATTAAAAATAAAACTTGTTATCGTAAGTTATAATCGTATCATTTAGAATTTAATATCATAAAGAGTGTACCCTTAGCTACCATCAAACGTGTGGATTTTGCAATGGTGCAAGTATCAGTTCTCATATGGTGAACATGTTTCATGTTTTAAAAAAATAGTTACCATTAGAAATACTAAAAGGAGATCCAGGATGATTTTACTTGTGTGTCCTTCAAATCGCAAACGTCTCAAATCAAACAATGGATTCTGTTTGCACACACCTTCAGTAGGAATTATTTATCGACAGAGGTGACACAACGATAGGTGTAGGGGTGATTCACGTTGATGGAAAGTGCTTGTCCTAATTACAGCATCAGTTGGATAGGATGTTTTCAAGAACACATGTCAATATTGAGGCGAAGAGATTAGCCATGGGTGATCAATAAGTGTATGAACTGACGTTCAATAGCAAATTTACCTGTTCCGTGACAGTAACTGCATCATTATCCATAATTAGCTACAACGAAACTGGTGTCATTTAGATTGAATAGCAATAAAAAAAATTCATTGCCATCAAAACCGTCAATCCATTGTGTGATTACTTTCTTTATTTGACAGTTGTAGTGGTGTTTTTTCTTTCATTCATTCTTTTATGTCCGGTTATGGTGACCACTGGCTTGCAATAAAATATATATACGTAGTGTCTCAAATCAAACAGTTGGTTCATGATATCATGTGAAGTTGTTTCAAAGAACGCTTTCCTGCGTCGAATTAGAAATCATAAATTTCTGTTGGAAGTCCGAAAGGGTGATCACAAAAAAAACAGAAATTTAATTTGATCCAGCAGGTTTACTATTGAAAACATTATTTTAGAATTAAAGACTAGTAACATAAATATATTAAGCACTTCTATACCATATTGATATATTGCTTCCTGAGATTTTGCTTCGAATTATATTCTCATGGTACCTATTGAAGCTAAAGATATCATCTGATCTTTTACGGGAATGATAGTTATGGAATCAAAAGATCCATAAAGATGGCAATTTCATGTTTAATTGTCGTTATCCTTATTTGCAATAATACTGATTATGACAATATGATTTTACTTTTCATTTCACAAATAGCCAATATAAAACATATAGCCAATGACGTAATTTAGTTTTAATGTTCATGGTAAATTTACTTATTTCAAAATTCCATATGAAAAGATTGGTATTTTTCTCAGTGCAATGCATCATACAGACATATCTCTCTTCATATTTAAAATAAATGCAATTCAGTGTTACTTTCCAACAGCGTTTACCACAAGAAAAAAGTATATAGCTCTCTAGCGTTGGTATTTGCAATTCAGAAGTAGATCTAGCATGATTGAGTCACTAGAAACATTCAGAATAAAATCAGTTGAAATTGTTTTGAGTAAAATTATTTATTTTAGTCTGTTAGATCAATACGACTGTCCCCTCGAAGCAATTCACAGACCTTTTGAAGCTCTTCTTTAATCTGATATCATTGACTGCAGAACCGAAATGAAGGAAGAAAAGGGGAACTGTTTCCTGATTAGCTTGCTGCCTGCAGAGATATGACGTCATCAAGTACACGAACTCCAGAGTGAGTTGCCAGACAATCCTTTAGGTTTGACGAGCATGACTGGGAGATATTACGTTCTTTTTTTACTTTTCCCTTTTAGAATATAAATGTCAATACTGTTAAAAGGAAAACACATAAGCCATCAAAGAAAACGTGTCAAAAGTATTGATAATTTTACTGATTTCATATGAATTTATGCGATACAAATAAAATAGATGGCAATATATTCCATCATTTTATCCATAAATAGGTCCATAAAATAAACAAATGATTGGCAATGTAAAATAGGAACATCGATTGATCAGAAACTGTTATTGTATTTATCATCTAACATAGGCTGGACTATCAGTGAGATACATGTTGTTCTGATATTACTATTTGAAACCGAGTGGGATTTAGTTAGTAGCAAATTTGGAAGTACATGTTTATGTTTATTTTGGTAGGTCATATACCCACCTGTTCAGCTAATATAATCAGACTAACATATGTACGTATTAATAAACCTCTGAGATTACATGATAAACTATGTGCTTTCTACCATAAACATATCTCCTATATTTCCTTGACATTAAATGGTCAGGTATGCTTCGTTATGCAAGCACACTTAGAATATGTTGACATACGTAATTCTGACATGTTCTTATTGACAGTAGTGATAGTTCAGTATTTTTATTTTTAAATTATTTTATTTACAATAACCTGCAATAGCAATATCGTGTGACCTAACAGTAGAAGTAAAATGAAAGACATGTTAATGCAAGCAGGTCTGTAGATTCCGGCTGCACTTTGTGATGCAGGAAGGAGATAACTTTCACATTTCCTCCCTTGGCAGATAAACCTCATAATTCCCTAAGAATTGTTTACTGTGACGCGGCGTGCGAATTTACTTCACCTGCTGAGAACATCTGTTTTCATCTTATCATTGTATTCTTCTAAATGTTACCAATCTACATTTGTTATGTATTGGGAAAGTAAACAAAGTGAAACACATTCATGTGATGCTTTAGATTAAAATTAATGGGTTTGGTGTTGTCTTGACAAATGGTCATGTTTAGATTTTTTATCATAAGAACATGACGATGTTCTGGATAACAACTTCTTTAATGACCCTATCCGGGTCACAATTCTCTACATCGGCCCCCTCAGCCACAAGATCGTTCACCTCATCAAGAACAAAGCCAGCATAGATGTAACAATTCACAAGCGGCAAGACCCTCAAGCAACTACTCAAAGCCAACGGCAGAGGAACCAGCACTGCAAGCCCCAACCCAAGAGGATGCGTCTACAAAATACCATGTCATTGTGGCCAAGAGTACATCGGTGAAACGCTACGACCTATCAACACAAGGATCAAGGAACACCAAGCGTCCGTCAACAAACTTGACCAGATATCCGCCCTATCTGAGCATACCCTGAAAAACAAGGATCACATTATCGATTGGGAAGCTACCAAAATCCTGTCAACCAACAACAAGAACTGGCGCCAAAGAAAACTCCAAGAAGCGATTGACATTCGAAGGGAACAACCTGCAATAAACCGCGATCAAGGCATCTTCCTACCATGTGCGTGGGATTCACTAATCTAGAACTTCTATCTCCTGTCGGAGGAAATATCCGAGGAGAACCAAACCAAATCCAAGTATCACTACCTTCCATCCACTCCTGTCGGAGCAAATTATCCGAGGAGTCCCCACCGATCAACACCTATCAGCTCCAATCACCATGCAACAACTTCAAAGCCATCCACATCAACAATTGGCTTCTCTTCCAATAAACTATAATTATTATTTGTTTAACAATTTCAATAAAGCCAATTGGCCTCCCTCGTTTCACCATGTGTGTTTATTTACATCTTCAATAAAGCCTACAGGCCATTGTTTGTTTATTTAATTAATCCCCCTCATGTTTGTATTGCAAATCCTCATCATTCTCATACTTCACCTCCATCAATGTTTTATTACAAATCCCCATTGTATACCATTCTCATACATGTTAATCCCCCCTGATTGAGTTTCCTCACCATTGTTTTGTTTGCTATATAAATGTACCATATTTTGTTATTTCCTTACATTCCATCTGATGAAGGAGTGAGTATGTACTCCGAAACGTCGTGTATTTTCACATTAAAGAAGTTGTTATCCAGAACATCGTCATGTTCTTATGTATACCACTTCTAAATGCCCTTCAGAGACCTGATTTTTTTTTATCATGGTCAGCTACCTGATAATCTGCAAATAATGATACTTTTTCTTTTATACACTTGACACAAAGGTGTGTTTTATGGCACACACCTGATTCATCCACATGTCTTTGGTTATTTCTACGTTCTAATTGAAATACCAACGTATTACAATTATGACAATATGTTATGCCTCGTTGCTATAAAAATGTTATCTATAGGGATCTCGGTTTGTTTCCCTACTAATCTGTCATATTAAATACACATTTCAACTATAACACTTTTAACATAAATCTTTGACGCGAAGTAACACATTTCAATCAGTACCCTTTATAAGCTGCCCGCTTGATCACAATACTAAGATTTTTTTCACATTCAACCCTTCCCTGTAATTATTGTGAGGCAATAATTTGAAGTGTTTTACTCTCCACCTGTTCCAAGTTTCTACTTTCAAGTCGAAATTTAACTTAAGTATGGTCTGGAATGACATGTTAAGTACTCCTTGTCGAGTTAAAAAACAACTTCATCAATCTTTCACATTTGAAAGTTATCCACATTTTCCATTTTCACATTTTGTGGTTTTGCTTATGACAAAGCCCTGTGAACGTATTTAATCCTTGCAACTAAAATAAAATGTATCGATGTTTACGTTAATGTTAACTGTTCCTCCAAAATTTTGTGATAAAAGGTCGGTTAATGCATATGTAGATATTGTACAAACATAGATCATGTCTTTCTGTTTCAAAGTTAATTACTGAATTTTATAAGTCGATTTTATTAACTGAATACGCACCAATAGGATATGTTTTTATTTTGCAGAAAGGTTTTATCCCGTCATTATATCTAGGGAAATTAATTGTTAAGTTGTGTCCCTCTGCACCTGACATATAGCGACGTTTAAGGGGCCGTTATCTGCATAGCCAGAAGGAAGTAGGTCACTGGCTTATTTCCTCCTTTTTCATATCAATTCCCATAATCATCCTAAGAATTATTTACTTAGACAATGTGAAGAATTTATGGTACATTTACATCCCATTCTTGTAAGGTCTATCTTAACTCTGTTAAGTCGTCTGCGGGCCTCATTTATGTATCCAGCATTTCATGAATAAGCAATTTAATACCAAGTAGTAGTAAGCAACTTTTCTTGTGAGATAAAGGTGAGATAAAACTAAATTGTATGTTTGGTCATTAAGCATTTTATTACAACCAAATTCCCGTTTTAAAGAAATGTTGGGTAATTATTCATTATCATATAATGGAGGGTGTTATTGATGCAATAAAGCAATCTGATAAACTTGGTATCCAAATCTGATAAATATGCAAAACAGGTCAAAGGTCAAAAACACGAACTACTTTCGCAAAATTCCACTCTATTCATGCGAATCCTAAAACTGCTTACGAATAATTTAAAAGCGTAACCGTGAGTTTACCCGCGTATTTCCGCTTGAATGAATGGATATTCGAAAACGCGAAATCATCTGATATGGTACAGTGCATTTATAGTTTTAACAAGTCAAGACAATTGTAGATTTGTTTTTATAATCATTCCAAACGTCACTGCGCTATTGACCAGCAGCATCAGCAAGTACATTTGTAGCTGCAGTGTCCTGTGTATAAAATCTTGATGTGTAAGTGTGTGTGACGCGCCTCGTCGATCCCGCTAGCATTTTGGCAGTTCTTGAGGGGTGAGCATACGGTATTAGGTACATTAATAGGTACTTATCGTCATAAATGAAAGAAACAACCCCACCTCACAAATAACTACCGTTTAAGTGTGAAAGATACTGTTATGCAGCAATCCGAATCAATCCTGCAACGCAGCTTCCAAAACGTTGAAACTAGAGTTACTGCCCTTGTTCTAGCAACGTGATTTATGAGTGCTTTTTAATGATTAGATAGATGCTTATGAACTAATTGAAAATATCTCCATGAACAATAAAACCAGGGACCAATTGTTGATTTTTGAAAGAATGGAGCACATCGTGTTTTTAAATTGTTTTAATTAAGAAATATTGCAAGGCACTTCACAGCCGAAGTCGTGACCATCACTTTGATGTACTGTTTATGATGTTACTCCGCTAAAATTGGGTCAATTCTCTTAACACTTTTAACACAAAAACACGCTTATTTTAATAATGACATAATATGATAAAGAGATTATTAACCTCGTGTGTTTCCGTATCATTAATATCATATTTGGAATAAAAAATAATGTATTATGTTCGCATAATACACTTTTTATTCCAAAAATATGATATTAATTATACGGAAACACACTTGGTTAATAATCTCTATATATTTTTGTGATTATTTTTAAATATAAACACAGGCGATCTATGTGGTACATAATTGACCATGTAAATTAACATGATTCTCTATGATATACAAGTATTCTGACTGTAATCAATGCATATGTATTTCATTTTGACTTTATCGGCAATGCATGTTTACATTTTATCTGAATTTCCTGGCGACAGTGTCAGCACATTTAATTCAGTCACTATATTTATCAAATGCAAATTTTCATTGAGGACTCCGTTTGCGAATGGCAATGGACTTCCGGTTGCACATGGGAATCAACAGGCTAAGCTAAGTTTGAGCCCCGACTACCCCCACACGTCTAATTGAAGTTAAATTTTGAAGCTTTGATGACTAAACAACAAAACAATTCATAAAATATACAGTCAAACTGGCAAAGCAAAAAAAATAAGTGATCATTTTGGAACTATTGCAATACATCACTTTATCGTCGCCTCCAACAATATGACAACTACCCAATCCTCAGAAGTGCTGAGACATGACTTGCTGAGTTTGAGAACATTTTCTTTTTGAGAAGTTAAGTTCTCCGTCCAGGCTGTACAACATGGCATCACCGAACTGCTGACGCAAGTTGACAGTATCGAGTACGACGTGACTGGACAAGGCTTACACTGTGTTGTGCCCCTGGGCAAGTCACTTCATCCACATTGCACTCAGTCCACCCAGCTGTTAAAATGGGTACCTGAACACGGAAGGTACGGACCTATATGGTCGCGCGGAGCGCTTAGTAGAGACATCGAAAGTACAATTCCTACAGGGAAATAATGAACCGCCAGTGAGCAGTGCTTGCACTGGATATTAGGCGTTAAAATGTATATTATTATTATTATTAAACTTCGTTCAGAATTGGCTGACCAAAAGAAAAGCTTTGCAGTATTGGAACGACAATGTATCCTAAAAAGATGTGTGCAACACCCGAAGATACAAACAAATCTCCCAACTATGATGAGGAAAGGACGGGTAACATAAGTCGACAGGCGAATAAGATTCATGAGGATGAGAACCTCTGGACAAGAAACAGAAGTTGTTCTCTGGAAGTGAAAGAACCTCATAATCCATCTTCATCGTGGAAATACGACTGAATGTCCTACAACATCCTGATGCGAGAATCAAAACATTCCTCAACATTTGATAAAACGGAGAAAATTAACGTGGCTCATTAACGCTCAGTTTGATATTCAACTTCAAATATATTTTAACAGGATCTTAATTATATACACTTACATAATAATTTCAAAAGTACACCAACCCGTTAATCATGATTTCATCAATAATGTGTTAACAAGTTGTCTATAAAACATACGGGTAAACGGGAATGCGTAGCCACGTATAGAACTGTGACAAGAAATGTTATTCACTACCCTTTTTATTTTTGAAAGGAATTGTGAGTGAAATGTGTATTCTGATGGATTTCAATGACGGATTAATATTGACTATAATATCACAAAATATGTGAGTAAATTTTAACAATTATCAATGAAATAGGACAAATCTATTCTAGTTGTAAATGCACGTTATTTTCATGGAATGTGTTTCCACGTGGTCAAAAGATGCTGAACTGCAAACTGTGGCAAGCCATTGTTTGTATTATCTTCGATATTTGTGTATTTAGTGTGCGTAAATTGTGTATTCATAATGATATCATGACATATGTACAAGGACAATACTATGTAAGTATATTTTAAGTTAACAATTATCCATTATCACGATTTATACTGAGTGTATGTTATCATTACATTTTTGGAATAGGTTTATGTTTAAGTTTAATACTTTGGGGTGGGGGAAACGGATGTTTTGATTTGAACTCTTTATATCCGTGACAACGGAGGTCATGTTTTTAGTTTACTTCATATCTTGTTTCATGTTACGCTTACATAGAATCACTTCATGTCTCACCACAACCATGCACTTTGCATTGGGGAACCATAAACTCTAGAAGTGTTCACCATATTTTCAACACTCAAATGAAGAAATGATAAGGAAACTTAAAATGTTGTCGTCAAATTGCCAGGGGTTGAACAACTATAAGAACAGAATAGATATTTTCGAACATATTACTGAACAACAAAAGAAACGTCGTTGACAAAAAAATATGGAAAATGGTTTATTTACAGGTTGTATTTTATTGATTTGAATACATTGTTTTAACAAATGTTTTATTGTAATAATACTGCATGGAGTTCTTTACAAAATGTGTTTGTCATTGGGTCACGTGATACTTTGATGCCCTTGGTACAGGGGGAGAACTCGGTACCTTGTGTGACCAACATTGGCATTGATCACAGCGACACATCTCCTGTACATGGAATGAACCAAGCGATTGATGAATGCCATTTGGATAGCGGCCAATACTCTGTGAAATGCTGCTGTGAGTTGATTCGGTCTTGGTCGAAAGTTATTCAACCTTCTTTGAATTTCGTCCCATAAGTGCTCTATTGGGTTTAAGTCCGGACTGAGGGCTGGCCACGGCAGTCTGTGGATGTTATGCTGTTAGATAAAGTTGGTCGTCAATCTGGCAGTGTGGGCACGTGCATTGTCTTGTTGGAAGACGTGATTCTAATGGCGGGCGAAATGAAGCACAACGTAGGGTCGTAACACTTGGTCGATGTAACGTGCAGCAGTTACCCCGTTTCCACGACCTGGGCCTTAATTCTGGAAAACAAGGGGTCCAAGTTCGTGGTTGAGTGCAATTCCTCCCCATACCATAATACTTGGTCCACCCAACGAGTCTCTCTCCACAATACAGTCCCGATTGTAGCGTTCACCCCTTCTTCTCCACACTCTCGTTCTACATCAGCCACAGAAACACAGTACCGACTCTCATTGGATAACTGATAACGCCAGTTTCGACGATGTTGAGCCCAATGGAGACGTTCCCGACGGTGTCGATCTGTGAGGATAGGGCTGCGAGCTGGACGACGACATGACAGGTTGAAATTTCTAAGCCGTCGGCGTACTGTCTGTCCACTGATTGGTCTCTGGTGGGTGCCAAACGTCTGTCGAGCTGTTTCTGTTGCTCTGCGGAAATGGTCATGTGTATGCTCTCGGTGGAGGTGTCGGTCTTGACGTGCTGTTGTAACCCTCGGCCTGCCACTGCGAGGACGGTCATCAGTTGTGTTTGTTGCGTTGTATCGCTCCATCAGATGCTCAATGGTCCGAACAATGCTGTTCAAGTCATTAGCAATGACCCTGGGCCGTTGACCAGCACTGAGACGTCCTTTGGCTTGCTCCCTCTGATGGTGGCTCAGTCTTGCGATGGTCGTTGCGCTCAGGAAATGAATGCCAGAAGGTTTACATGGGGGGCGATCCCTGCGATCCACAATTTTGCATGTTTATCATGTTTTGCATAATACTGCGTTTGCGAGTATCACCAGGCAACCTTATTTAGTAACGTGGATGTGCTTTGCTGGGTTTTCAGCATGTTGCTTATGTCATTTAACCTTTACATGATTTAAAATTACCATTAATTTCATATTTTGTTTGATACATAAAACCTTAAAAAATGCGACGTTTCTATTGTTGCTCAGTATATATTGTATTCAAGAAACTCACTTTACCAAAGACCTAGAGCAAAAAATCATCTGAAACTAGGTTTAGTTCCTTCACTAGCCAATCAAGAGGCAATATTATTTCAGGATACATTTTGAATTCAATATATTGGAAGAAATCATTGATAATGAAAACGGAATCTACAATTTACTCAAAATCAAAATTGTATGTATATATGGTCCTAATACATATGCTCCCGAATTCTATGAAAACATAAGATTAAATAAGATTAAACATCTGGAAAAAGAAACAAATATAATATGTGGTTCAAGATCAAGACACATTTAACTATAAGCACACCACAAATCAAATGCAAGACAAGCAGTTCATGACATGATGCATTTGGACGAACTCAATTTATATAATCCTTGGAGAGAATCACATATTGATCTAAAAAGAATTCACATGGAGAAAATCAAAATCTTTGAAAGAAGCACGTCTAGATCATTTATAAACAAGCAGAAATTAGGAAAAATCACTTACCTTTACAAACATAACTGCCATCTGGCCATTCACTGATATCACTTGAAGTAAAATTTACTAAACTAGAGAGGGGCCGGGGCTTCTGGAACTTCAATAACACTTTACTTAAAGATAAAAACTATGTAATGGGGGTTAAACAAATCATTAAAGAAAGACTAGAAAAATATCATACCCATAATAACGAAGGCGAAAAAAAGCTAAAATAGATAAACAGCTATTCTTTGAAAGCTTGTTGTGCAGTATAACACATATTATATTTGGTTTCAAGGAAAAGAGAAAGAAATGATGTATTTCATTTGATTTGTATAGTTACTAAATATTTTTCATTTACCTGTAAATGCCAGAATAATAACAACCGCACATGAATGATCTAAAATCCGTCTTACAAGACGCCTATAATGCCAGTAAACATCTTATCTATACTGATTGTAGAAATGAAAAATTCATATCCTTTTGGTCTTCATGCCACAGCCTTTTCACATACATGGAAGTTCCTCTTTATTCCAATTTTTGCCATATTGAACTGAAATCTTTATCGAAAACTGATTGTCAATTTGACTCATATACTCCATTTTGAAAATGTACTTTGTATATGCTTGTGGTGCCTACAAAAAGAAACAAACAGACAGAGTCGGCCATATCCCCCGCCATGTAGGAATTTTGATTATATTTATGCATTTTGAATATATAATGCATTTACTTTCTTTCTAATTGTTATAACTCATAACTCATAAGTCATAGTTCTACCCTGAACACGTTGATAAATGTATATGTATTGTATCGCAACCGATCTGTATCGTTACAACTCTAGACATCGCTCAGGAAGAATATTGAATAGTTTTGAAGTTTGAGGCCGGAATATAGAACCAAGAAGAGGGAAAACTAAGTCCAGACTGTTTGCATTCGTAAACAAATTTTATAAAAATTCTAAAATTTCTATATAGCAAAAGGCACATCTACACTACTTGGTTGATACCTGTACAAAGTTTCAGCAAAATATATTGAATAGTTTTGAAGTTTGAGGCCGGAATGGAAAAGCCCGGCGCCCAGACGATCAGACGGACGGACGGACGGAACTCATTTCTATATCCCCCGCCAACTTCGTTGTGGCGGGGGATAATAAAGTGTAAACAAGAATTTCCTTTGAATCATACATAAACAATCATAGAATCTCTTTTGTTTTATTTTGTTCCATTCGCTTTTGTAGAATCTCTTAATTTAATGAAAGGGTAAACAAGTACCATTAACCATTTCGGTTTTGAATATGGTAATTCGGGTGTTTTGGACTTGCTGTGAAGGCTATGTATAATTCATGAAAAGCCTCTAATCCAAGACTCTATATTCAGGTTAAAATCTCTTAATGTAAGAACAATCCAGTCAAGCCGTTTCAACTCCATCAACCCACTGCAGCTACGTAAAACCATTTCAATCACCTAAAGCTATTACAATCACGTCAAGCATTTCCATAGATCGAGATTCAATTTCCACAAGTCTTTTAGCAAAAAAGCGTTTTTGACATCACTTTCTTATACTTGAAGTGGTGCTTCAATGTGGCAAGGGCATTTTTAAATTAGCAGCCATTGTAATGAAAGTGTTCATTTTATGTGAGACACAATGTCAACACATGTCAACGGTCATCACCATTGGTAAGACGAAGTTCCTTTGCATTGGGATCATTATAACAAAGATGTTAATGATGTTGATTCTGCCCCCTATGTGGTGGAGCGTCTCACAATCGAGTGAGTAGTGTGTGACGGCGGGGCGAGATTGTTTCAGTTGACGTTACACTGAAAGGTAGATAACTCACATGATGTGTGTGACGGTCTCGGCTGGTGACTCTCACAAAGTGTTTTTATTTGTTTATTTTATGTATTAATAAATCCACTTTCAAATTTCGAGTTTAATACAATTATGATTAAGGCTACGTATTCCATATATCAATTTGATAAATTGGGCGGCACATTAACCAATATACCACTGTTCTCCATATCACTGTAGCCTAATACTAGAATGAACTACTCTTGAAAGCGACATTAAACCCATATCACCTCAACCCACCTCTCTGTTGAGTAAATTCCTTAACCAATGACGTTGTAGTAAATTTTCATCTGTTCTACTTCTTGTCCAAATTGCCAGGTCTAGGTCACCGAGTCGCTCTTTCTGAACGCAGTGATACTTAAATGGATTTCAACAAAAAGTTTCGCTGCCAGTTGAACATAGACGTGTAGTTTTGCAGCAATTGGCGTGAGTTGATATCCCTGGATGGTTCTCTTGTACCTTCGCTGAATAATCGATGAGCATGTCTACGACAGGTTACAGGATTCAATTGTGTTTCTGTTCACCATAAAGTACATTGCAAACCTGGAAATGTTGCGCGTTGGAGAAA
Organism: Gibbula magus; assembly: GCA_936450465.1. Classification (NCBI taxonomy): domain Eukaryota; kingdom Metazoa; phylum Mollusca; class Gastropoda; order Trochida; family Trochidae; genus Gibbula; species Gibbula magus. Next base: position 103,758,737 of record OW388289.1, on the reverse strand, counting down.
ACCTGGTGCTGTATTTGACAGTTTGCATTAGGCCAGGGGGATCACTATTATCATTAGTAGTATCAGTATTAGTCAGTCACTTGATGGCAAATGTAACGGGAACAAGTTAGGATCTGCCAACATGTGCCAATCTAATCATCAGACGCTTACGACTCAATAGAAAGCTGAACATGTTTTAAATTTGTTTTTGTAAAACTTTCTTATGTTAACTTATTTGATCGTTTTTATCAATGAGTGACCTTCAAATGTTACATAGATACGTCACACACTGCGCTATTTGCCCTTATTGATCAACCGTTTGGGGAAAATCTGAACTTGTAAAATACTACATGAGCTGATCTAATTTCATTCAGACCGACGCTGCAAATGAATTGTACTTCTTGTATTTCATTGACAAATTATTATCTATTATGTACGTATTGATATGCATCTGTGAATTACTTTTCACTGTAGATCGTGTTCTTAACACAATTGTTTTCAACAGAAGATGTGTGAGTGTGTCATTATTATTTTGACAGTCGATTTAAAAGCACTGGCAGTATTAAACTTGTGGCATCGCAATGCTTTTAAATTTTTTATTGTGACAGCCCTGAAACGTATAAGTGTATATCGTTGATGAAAACGTCCAGTACAGTACAATCAGAAAATGTGTCCATTTATTCATGAAGCTTATATCCTCAGCCAGAATTCGAATGTGCTACTACCTATAATTTTATAACTATACTTTATACTACAGGCCTGTTGCCTTTAAGTATGAAATGAAGATTGATTGGTTGATTGATTGACGTAAAACATTTTATCTCAATGACATGACCTTATAGCGCCATAAATTGGATATCACACGAGGTGATAAAAAATATCCAAAGCATGTCGAGACTTATTGTATTAATATTCACTAGTATAGTATAAAATAGTAGGGTGCATTTGTTCATGTCACAACTATGAAGCAATGGAATATGCTGTTGCGTGCTTGGAGCAGTTGCATTTTATGCACAAAACTGTCATCTTCATCCATGTTAACAAGTATGTTACACATTTACCATGGGTTTACTGGTCATCAACAATCAACAACATATCTTAAGGGACCTTAACTCAGAGATGAGTAACTCATATGAATAGAGCCTGGTGATTGAACTTCTTACAGGGCTAACGTTCAGTGTAGATATTGGGTCGACCAAAGTGATTCCACTGAAGCAGGAAGTACATGTACAGACGGGATGAATGAATGAGATCTAGTAGCTGCGAGAAAGTCCTTTGCTGTCTTGCCATCATGTTCGACTTCATCTGTTTAAAGTAATGGCCTTGTTACATCAGGGATAAGAATATTAGAAATTTTATTTTTTGTATTTTTTGGGAAGTTTAAAAAAATGTGAATTAAAAATGAATTGTTATCTTATTTTTACCGTTTTTTTTAAAGAATCAATAAATAAATTTAACGATAGTTGTTTATTATAATGTTAAAATTTAATGACACTATATTACATAGATAATTCACCTCTTAATATCCAATTAACCTATCGCCAAACCACGCCCCTGAAATAAAGGGGCGTAATTTGTGTTATGCCGGACAAACAATGCATTGTCAGTTGACGGAGCGCTACGGCCATTTGCATTTCTACGATAGTGTCGCTTAGTAAATGAATGACAAACGAAAGTACCAATTGAAAATTCATTCTTAGGTATTCTAATTATTATTTCAATAAATTTCAAGGACATTAAGGTAACAATTATTTTTGTTGCAACGGAAAACGAATGTGGGAGTATTGCAAATGTGGGATGACAGACACACGGGATTGTGCAAATTGATTGGCACTGATCAGATAATAAATGTATCTGATCCGTTATCATGCATGTTTTCCATATAAAACTGTAAATTTACAACCCATGTAAACATTAAACGCCCTAAAAATTAAATAAATGAAGTACTTTCTGTGCGTTTATTTACACGTGATCTCACTTGTACTCGCAGTTCAATCATATATGTCAACATTCGCATTAACAATTTTTTAATTTTAGGGGTTTTTTTTATATATATAACGTTTGAATTCAGAAATGAATGTCCACTGTCATACTTTGAGTTATGAATAAGAAAAACCTGATATTGAAAGTAAACTTTAGTGGGAAACAATTAAAAGAAATACATAAACCAGTGTTGACAACTTTATTATTAATATTCAAATATATTATATCGACCACACAGCAATGATCAAAATCAGGGACCACAATTAACTTCATATACTTCTTTAAAATTAAAAACTGCATTGCACTTTACTTGTAACTGAAAAGGGTTCTCAAGACAAATACTTCTTATTATTAAAGAAAAATATTCAAGAGAAAGTGTTATTTAGCGGAGTTTAATTTCTCGATTTTAATTCTAAAATGTATTGCCGTGGTACACAAATATTTGTCCACGTTTAATATGCCCATTAATTCTCTATATAGATGCATTAGATGAAGTCAAAAGTAACATGATGAAAAGTAGCAAACGTAAATCATAAGCTTAGATCAGTTGTTTCAAACTTTAAACAATAAACATTCAACTTCTACATGCCACAATATGAACATAAATATGAATAAATATTGAAAACTCATAAACACAATTCGATTGTGCCACTGGTAATTTAAAAAATATATATTTGCACTGTTAAAATTTAAAATTGAATCGACTGAAACATGTACAGGATATGATGTTTCATTTAAATTAAAAAAAGAGTTAACTTTTAATAAAATGGTCATGCTCGTTGTTGTCAAAAAATATATATATATTAAATATAAAAATATGGGTTTTATTAACTCAAACCTGAAACAATATTTATGTCATAGATCAGATGATTTCTGTTTTACAATAATATGTCTCCCCTTTTAAGAAATCAAAAGTCTTTTGATATGTCTATATAATATATTTGTTTGTAAGTTCAAATGATATTAACGTAACAAAGTCTGGGAAACACAATTGATTGTGATATTTGTAAACAAGAAATATGAAAATAAAATTAATCTCATCCCAAAAAAAATTAGAATTACTAGACAAAGTAAACAGAAAGTTAGGACAACATCAACGGTAAGTAAAAACATAATTTATGTCTGTTTCGATCTGGATCTTCTGAAACAGACTTCTGTGATGAAATTAATAGTTCCTGTTGTTGATATGCAAACAAGTATACACACGATGATTTGAAAAATCAACATTTGTATTATGTGATGTCACTTAGTTATTGGCATGAAATATGTTGGACTAGCAGTTTGTCTGTTTTGGAAAGTGCTGCCGCACTACATACTTAGAGCTATTTATGCCTTCGTTGCATTCATAACGCGAGAGCAGCTAAAGACACATATCTCTACGAAATGTTTTAAGAAACAGCTTTTAGATACCGATGATATGTTTCTGTTCATATTTTATTCAAACGTACATTTGCCAAAAAAGTATAAATATATTCCACTGCTGTACTCGCTTCGCATTTTACCGTTCTGTTAGGGGACAATTTTGAATGCGACCATTCAATGCTAATTTAAAACGTAATTATGGTCTGAAATGGCAGGTAAATTCCCCTTGTCAAGCTAAAAAGAAATAGTATTACATTAATCTTTAACATTTGAAGACTTTTCACCTTTTTCCTCAGTAATTTCTGTTTTTCCTCCAATAAGTGGAGCTTTTTTAAGCATCTCATTGAAGGCAGTTAGACACGTTTAAATGTTCACAATTTCAACATCTGGTGTTCTTTCTTCCTGAAAAATCTTTTGATAAAACGTTTTAATGAATAAACAGATGATGTGTAAGTAGATTTCCTGTCTTCTTGTTTTGAATTTACTTACTGAATTATATTAATAACATTTATTATTGGATTTATTTATATGGTAAACCTTAATTTTAGGTTAAAGCTAGTAAATAATATGATTTGGATAAATATTAAAATACACTAAGAGAACTGAGAGCCCGTCACCACAGTAACACTGTGACGTCATAAGCCAATTCGCCGCGCAAGACTATTGTTTTATGACGTCAAATTATATCAGTCACCGTTCGCAGTGAAAATATAAGTTATTTTCACTGTAGCTTGATAGACAGTTTGTTTCACTGATAAATCCAAGTATTTCACTGCTCGTCATATAATAAAGTATCTTAAGCTAAATATTTATTTCCTATCACAGTTATATATGAGGAATCATTTATTATGAATTTTTATGAGTTTTTGTCTTGTCATTATGTAAGGGAAATCAATTGTTGAGTCGTGTCCCTCTGCATCTGACATATAGCTAAGTTTAATGAGCCGGTTTCTTCGCCTGCATAGCCATCAGGAAGTAGGTCACTGGCTAATTTCCTCCTTTTTTCAGATCAATTCTCATAATCTTCCTAAGAACCATTTAAAGACACTGTTAGGGATTTATGGTACATTTATTTCCCCATCTTATTAGGGTACATCTTTTACTTCTGTAATTCATGAATGTGCAACTGTGGATTCATGCTTACTGAATACCAGTAGTACAAAACAGCAAATGAGATAAAAGTACGTTTGAATGTGTTGTCATTATGTATTTTATTACAACAAAGTTCCTATTTGAAATTAGCTAGAGACAGATTGATTGTTAGTTATCCATTATCAGATTTTGTGTTTCAGTCATTAATATAAACCGGACCTATTAGTAATTACATAGTTCATGGCAATTTAAAAACAAAAATAAACGCGATCTCTGTGTGATGCACACTGAACCATGCCAATTTGATGAAGAACGTTTGTATCATTCACCCGTATTGATGAAATGTCTGAGCTTGTAGACTGATTAAATCCTGATTTTTTTAATGAAAAACAACTACATGAGGTGATATAATGTCTTATCTTTTGTTTACAAATGAAGTAATTATCTGCATATGGGAATGATAGTTCACTACAGATATTGAAATGTGGATTTAAGTCTAAAACACAACTGTGTCTCGAAGAAGATATTGTTTGTGTGTGTTTAAGCGATATCTCCCAAGATATATTATTTTGACAGAGGATTTTGCAGAGCCCTGTCAGTAAAACCTCCTGAAATTGTAATGCTTATAAAGTAAATCACATATCACTTATGTTATTCCCTTTGAAACCCGGCTTGATCACAAATCTAAACATATCTGTTCACATTCAACCTTTCCCTCCTGATTTTTAGTGTATTTTACAGAAAGCTCATTGTATCTAGGGAAATTAAATGTTGAGTTGTGTCACTCTAAACCTGACATATAGATAAGGTATGTTCACCTGCATAGCCACCAACAAGAAGAAGGTCACTGGCTGTTTTCCAGTAATCTTCCTAAGAACTATTTACTTGAAAACTGTGAGGGGTTTATTATTGATTTACTTCTTCTTCTTATCAGGTCTTTACTTCTGTTCAGTCGTTTGCTGGCCTATTTTATGTACGAATGAGGAATCATGCTTACTGATTACCAAGTAGCAGTAAGCAGAATTTCATGTGATATACCAGGGCATTTGTATCCGTTGTAATTATGTAATTTATTACAACGAAGTTCCCGTATGATATTTGATAGAGAAAGATTGATTGTTAATTAACCATCAGAATAATGATGAGGTACATATACAGTGTATAGTATAACAATATCAACTGGACCTACTACTAAAGACATCATTCATGTCATTGAAATTGCCACTATTGACACCTTGTTGTCACCCTGCTAAAATATCAAGCCTTCAAACATCCGTGATGAATCATAAGATTAATGTTCATGATGTAAACCTTGCTTAATATTATTTGATAGTCAAAGCCATAGGATCAGTTTTGACCCTTATACTGGTATATCTGTTGTATAAACTAGCATATGTTTAATACAGTATGAGAGGCAATAATAAGGCTATGGATATTTCACTTAAAAGCATATAGAAAAAATGTTGGTAAATAATTATCTTTATATTTATCTTAGATTAGTAAATGATCAAATGCGATCTATATGTGGTGGATAAATACCGTGCCAAATGTAAATAGTTCCCGATGGTCCATTTATGGCAATTTTCCAAGTTTGAAAATCATCCTTTTCGACCAAGTTGACATGATGTTACTTACATCATTCTTGGCACTTATGATCCAATAAACGAGGCAATTTACAAACGTACATTGAGTCATACATGACGAAATATAGCATCATTTTACAAAAGTTACAACATTTTGTCAACGCTTTGCCTCGCTTAATTATGGGGTAAATAAGTAATTCTCTATCGATTTCGATTTTGAAAATTGTATTTTTAGGTGATTTTGGAGTTTATAAATATAGTTCTTGCTGGTTAGGAATAATTCATGAAATGGCTCTTAAATCTTTGAATCTTTAAACAGGTTGACAACTCTTAACGTATGGTTAATCCAGTCAAGCCATTTAAATGCAAGCAAGCCATTTCAGTCCCGTCAATCAGTTCAATCAATGGAGAGTCTTTTAGCGCTTTTTTGATAGACATTGCTTTCTTGCACCTGAAGGGGTGTTTCATTGTCACAGAGAGTATTTGTTAATTACCAGCCATTGTCATAAAAGTGTCCATTGTATGTGAAACACAATGTAAACTGCTGCCATTTCTCGATGAATGCGGATAAAATGTGCAACCATGCCTCGTGCATTCTAACCTTGTGACATCACAAAACGCTCGGGTCAGCGGGTTCTTACAACTGAGCGAAACATATTTATGGAAAATGAGAACAAATACGTCATACCTTAAAATCTACGTCGATCACTGATATATATATATACATTTCTTTTCTGAATGAGACAATTAACTTCAACGGGAACACGTCATTTTAATAGATACATGTCCTCAAGTTTGTTCGCTCACAGCTCTTCACTAACAGTAGCCATGTTTGAACGTCGCGTGATACGCTAATGAGGCTTAATCTAAAAAATGTGGAATGTAGATAAAACGAACTCTGATTGTATTCATGTGAATGCTGGAAAAGACGAAATAAAATCTTCTACCGTTTTAGATCAAGGATTCCTCAATTTTTTATTCAGCCATGTATTGTTGCGTGTAACAAGCTGCTGCCTCCTGTGATAAATGACACATATATTAGATTTGAGTAAATATTTAAAGAAAAACTTGTTGATTTTGTAATTATAAGGATTGTTTTACATGTTTTGTGCCTCTATCGAACTATAATAGTAACAAATTTAGTATAACATCGCTCCTCTATGCTACGCCATGTTATACAATTTGTTATTGTTATATTTCGAAAGAGACACAAAACATGTAAAACAATCCTTAAATGTTAGTAACATGAAATACTTTTTGTATCGATGGTGTGTCAATTACATTTAGTTTGCATGTAAAACGTAGTTGACAATACTATATGCTACAAAATGGCGACCAGAGGATACTGTAATAGGACGAAATTATCGATATGATATGCTTCGATTTGATGTTGATATACATGGGGAACCAGTGATTTCGTAGAGGAACCGCTTCGTAGGAGTGGTGATTTCGTAGGAGGATCCAGTTAGTATATAATCAAAATAAACATCACCCAGCATATTAAAAAAACCTCCTACGAATACGCCGTTCAATCCTCCTACGAATTCACCGAAATATCCTCCTACGAACCGGATCCTCCTACGAAATCACCTACACCCTATTTCTGTTGAAAGCTATTGATTTCATGTATCACGTATATATACATATGTGCCTTCTGTGTAAATATCTAACTTTTACTTATTTCTTAAATTATGAATTAGAAATAATTTTGGAATATCCTACAGTTCACGTCGTATCGATAAAACTCTTCTTTTCATTGTATGTTATAATTGGTATTGTGTTATCAAGTATTACATGTTCTTGCTTTGTTTGGATATTTTTACAAATGCTGACATTATGAATAACTATTAAGCTTATTACATGCTTAATGTTTTATGCTCACGGGTTTCACCTGGTGGTACAGACCTTTTCTCTTCAATAATAACCTACGGTACCCCATTGCCCTGAGGGAATTGTTCTTTCAATGTGGCTACTGAACGCTTCGCTCTACCCTATAGATCCGTACCTCTCACCTCTCATGTTCAGATACCCATGTATACAGCTTGTTTGAATGAGTGCAAAGTTGTGCAAAGTTGCTTGCTCAGGGACACAAAACAGTATGAGGCCCAGATGAAATTATTTAAAAAAACTTTTGATGTTTCCATATGAGAGTTACTTAAATATGCTTATTTATTTCATCATTATTAGCCATTTGATACAGGAACTGCAAACATTTGCAAAAACTCTTTAAACATGTTTTAAGGATTTTATAGAAAACTGTTCTTATGTTAACTTATTTGATCTCTTGTATCATCGAATGGCCTTTAAATGTGTGATCGAGACAACCTCATTTCACACACCTGCGGCTGACTTCATGGGGTGATGACTACACTGATATTCTATGTTCGCACACACTGAGCCAGGTCAATTTGGTAATGTTTAACATTCATATAGGGTCATGTGGGGATAGATAATAGCTTTTGAAGGTTAACGTTGGTATTCATCACCCTTATTGATCGACCGTTTGGGAAAAGTCGGAGCTTGTAGACTGATTTAATCTTGGATTTCTTAACGTTAAAAGAATACATGAAAAGATCTCATTTCAGTTGGACCGACCCTGCGCACAACAAATGCATCATACTTCTTGTCTTTTATTGAATAATGATTGTTCATTATTGAGTAATGGTATGTGAACCGTGTTTCACGACAGATATTGAAATGGTTACAATAGATTTATATTCATTTTACCTCTGACTTCCTCTTGAGATTATATGTGTGTGATTAAGTGATATCACCCAAGAACAAATGAATCGTACTTGTCTTTTATTGAATTGTGACTGTTCATTATTGACGTAATTCTATACATCTGCAAATATTGTTTCACAACAGATATTGTAAGGGTTACAATAGATTTATATTCATAATACAGTTGTGTTCCACAGGAGATTGTTTGTTTGTGAATACGCGACATGACCTCGAAGTGTAATCAATTGGATATCGCACGATTTGACAAAAAAAATATCCGAAGTTAATCTGTCGAGACTACAGAAATGGAATTGACAATAAATAAAATTATATATACCACACTGTTTACAGTTAAAGGCAAATACATGATCAAATAGATGTTTCAGGGGTATTTCTGACCCAAGCATGACATTGGGTCCTGACGTGATATTACCAGTTTAATTGTTTTGTAAGCTAAACATCATTAAAACAATTCCTGTATCACAAATCTTTGGATTTTTAAATCATGACTTGGTTATGATCAATTGCAATAATACCAGTTTAAATAGTAGCATTACCCCTTGTGTAGATTTCTGTTCATGTCGCTACGAATTGTGGGAATCATCAGATGGTACGCCTGGTAATCATGATATCCATGACCAGTGTAAAGCCGGACTCTTATATAGATATTGATGACACCTTTCCCTTGTGAGCGACTTCCATTTTACGATAAAACGTAACTACAAGGCAAAAGAAAGTACTCACCTCAGTTGATTTCATCATATGTATGATTTTTAATTGCAAATATCTCAAGTGTTCGATGTGATAATCTTAACCAGTGTAAAACCTGAATCTTATAGATATTGATGACACCTCTCCCATGTGAGCGACTTCCATGTCACGCTAAAACTATGAGTAAAGCGATTATGCTGCTGCGTGCTTGGAGCACAGAAACATTATCTTCATCCATGGTAATAAGCAACTTTACATTTGTTATTTTAACATAACATAAACATTCATTATGTAGACACTGCTCAGTGGTGGTACTGTACATTATCTTTCCTAACAGTATGATACTCGCTCTTGATTGGATGACCGGCGACACCTTTTCCCAAATGTACCCCTGTGTAAACATGTCATGTACCCCGTTGTCATAATAACAGCTCCTAACCAAGAGTAAGGTTACCAAGGTGAACCCATCCTCGGTTACCCATGGTTTTATATATGTTCCGTTACTTTCCACTATATCACACATGGGAAACCTTATCAGAAAAATATGAACTCAAATTACCCGCTTTTGGCTTGTAGTAATACGTTACAAGACTTTTAACGTTTTTATGTTTACTTGTCTGCCATCCAGGTGATAATATTAGTTGTATGCTTATCCCTCGGGTAATATGATGTGATATACCATCTTTGTGCCAGTATCATTTCCAACCTGAAGGACACTCTGTACAAAGATGGTAATTAAGACGTATTACCCTCATGAGGATCTTACAACATAGTTTATTACGATGATTGAATTCAAGTTTTGATGCGGCTAAGAAAAAGAGGCCTCCCGTATCCTACTGATTTGTACAGCTGAGTTAATTGAATGCAATATGTGGATAACAGGGACACAACACAATAGAACCCATAAATACCCGGGACTTTGGCGTGAAGGCTAGCATGTACTTTTTTCTATTCAAGTATTCCCGCACCGACGTAGCTATTTATCCAAGAATACTTTAATTGAATATAGTCATTTTCATTTCATAGTGAGGTTATCAGGATTTGGTTAAAGCAGAGTTCAAGCAAAGTCCTTGTTTTAGACGTGACATGAGAATGGGGTAAAATACTTTAAGCTTCAGATCTTGTGCAACTCACAAATAGAGAATAGAAATAAAAGTAGCAAAGTAAACTTTGTTTGTCAAAACGATTTTCAAGTGTGGATGTTTTTACAGCGTACAGGTGTATGTGAAATAAAATAATGATTTGTAAAAATATAATCCTTTTAGGAAATATAGGAGAGACTGCTAGCTACAGTTTGTCATGACAAAGTTAATACAGAATCCAACACGATCGACCAGAGCAATGTATGTAAACAATCTTTATAAGTCTCGGGTACGATCACTCTAATTTGCTTATTCTAATGTGACTCTTGTGTTATTGAGTTGTTATTTATATACGAAATGTCAAATATGGAGACTTGAGGATTCAATGGATTCAGAGCATGTCTTGATTAATTTTGATAAAACCATCATCTGCATTTCTTGTTGTACATCAATGTATTACATGCAGAAAGTAAGGTGTCAGTAAACATTAAAATGATAATCAGATACCTTGGGTGACGATAGTGCCGAATGGAGAAAATACCACAAATGCCTCAATCAAAAATGTATTAAAAACATAACGAATGGATGAGATTATCATACCCAACTCAAAACTGTCCAGTTTCGGTTGAACTAATCTGAGTGTTTCCCGTAATAGGGATATATGTCTGACATTGGAACTGAGGAAACTAATAAAAGTAGCATTCAATCAAACTTTATTAACTGTCTCCTCGTAACAATGTCATCTATATGGAAATATCTGTACATATTGAGTAGTCTCTTTACTTCAGTAATCGACTTGTAGTCCGCATAATCCTGAAATACATTGAAACAATCCACATTATTATTGGAAATTTATTTCATGTCTATTTGGAAAATTACTTTAAACATGTATTTTATACATTCAAACATATATCTTAGTTGAAATAAAATGCAACTTGTGATGATTATGATCTATGAAATCTAAGAAAATATTGAACGTTTATAACATATTTACTTTTAATTCTTTGCAAAGTTCTTATCTGACATGGCAGTTTGCAGCAATGACACGATTGGTTGAATCTGTATAAGTCATTCAATGGTATGATTAGGCAGTTGGTGTTTTTAACAACAATGAATTGAGCCTTAAACATCAGATCAGAAAGTCAGTTTAGATTTTAAAACTGTAGAAAGTAAATTGCGTGAGTAGAGTGAGTGGGTACCAATCCTTATTTGCAATATTATACACGTATTAATAAACGCACATTTTGAAACTATTTACATGAATATTTGATAGTAAACAAATTAAAACACATTCATGTGATGCTTCAGATCAGAAACAGAATTATTTGGGTTTGGGGTTCGTCTGGTTTTTAATAAGTGTGCGACAATAATTGGAAGGGTTTACTCTTCACCTGTTTCAAGTTTCCAATTTCACAGCGAAATAAAACTTAACCAGAATGGCATGTTAATTATTCCTAGTCGAGTTAAATAGAAACTTCATCAATCTTTCACATTTCAAAACTATCCACGTTTTGCCTCCTTACATTTTGTGCTTTGGGAATGTTTACCCTATGTAAAATTTCTTTTTATAAGTATTTCAGTATTTTAAACCAGTGAATTTCATAACAAACTTGTACTGCTTTCAACTAACACGAATTCTAATGTACATGTATCTGGTATTGTTATATTTTCTTTCTAAATAGTGTGAAAAAAGTCGTTAAATGCATATATAGATATTGTTCGAAAGGAAATTAGTGAATTCTATGAATCGATTTTATTCACTGAATTCACAGCAATAGGATGATTTTAGGCGGATTGTATTACTTCTTTTGCAGAAAGGTTTTATCCCATCATTATATCAAGGGAAATTAATGTTTTAGTCGTGTCCCTCTGCATCTGACATATAGCTAAGTTTAAAGAGCCGTTATCTTCGCCTGCATAGTCATCAGGAAGTAGGTCACTGGCTAATTTCCTCCTTTCTCAGATGAATCCATTATTCGTCCTAAGAACTATTTACTTAGACACTGTGACGGATTAATGATAGATTTAATTCCCCTTCTTATTAGGTCTATCTTTACAACTGTACAGTCGTGTGCGGGCCTCTTTTATGGATCTAACATTTCATGAATATACAACTGCGGAATCACGTCAAGTAGCAGTAAGCAGTATTTCCTTTGAGTTTAAAGTACATTTGTATGTGTGGTCTTCCGGTTTGAAATTTGATAGAGATAGATTGATTGTTAATTATCAATAATATATAATGATGACATACAGATATAGTGTTTAGTCAACAATATCAACTGGACCTACTTCATTATGGTAGTTGAAAAGCCACGATTGACACGATGAGACAAACCTTGTCTAGTATTAATTGATTAAAAAAGGGTAGTGATCAGTTATTACCCTTAAACTGGTATCTTTGTTGTATAAACTACAAAACTTTTTTTTATAAAGACATGTTGGTAAATTATTATTCTCATATATCATTTTAGATTAGTTGTAAATAATCAAATGCGATATACATGTATGTGTGGTACATAAAAACAGTGCCAAATGTACATAATCCCCCAGTGTTAACACACATGCTGACTGTAGCCAATGTATTTGTCAACCTTTGGCAAGTTTGCAAGTCTGTAAATCATTCTTTATCGACCATGTTCACATAATAGCACGATCTCTGTGTGGTGCATAGTTAACCATGCCAAATGTGCATGGTTCCCCATTATATACTCATATGCTGATTGTATACCATGCACATGGCCCACTAATGCAACTCTTGAAAGTTCGTAAATCATTATTATCGACCATGTTCTCATTATATCTGATCTTCCTGGCACCATTATTATCACTTTTGATTAAAAAATTCACCGTCGTCACATTCTCATTGAGTCATACATGAAGAATCATAGCATCGCTTATTAAAAGTTACAAAAAAGGCTTTGTTTGATTTTGTCGGTTGTTAACATTTTGTCCATTCACTTTTGCGATAGCAATAAAGGATGAATAATAGGATGAAATGGTTGAAAATAATATGATACGATTTGATAATTACTTCTCTACCAACTGATCTCTTTGAGTTTTTTATTTTATTTCATGTATTCATTTGATATAAATACATGTATGTCCCTCCTGTGTAAAAATATTGACTTTCACGTATTTTTGTAATCACGTGTTATAAATCATTTTTGGACTATGCTACAGTTCATACGTTCTCTCAAGTCAGATCAATAAAGCTCCACCTTTCATTGTATGCTATGATTAGTTTTGTTTTATCGATTAGTATATGTTGTTGCTCTGTATATATATATATATATATATATATATATATATATATATATATATATATATATATATATATATATATATATATATATATATATATATTTAGAATACACACATCATGACTAGCGTTATATGTTAACATGACCGGTTGCTTCTGTGACCTTCAAATGTGTTCTCGAGACAACCTCGTCTCATGTGTCCTTTCGGCTGACTTCACTGGACGATGACTAAACTTAAATATTATGTTCGATAAACTTTTGCTTATATAATTTTAATAGATGTGTCACACGCTCAGTTAGTACACATTGGAAGCAGCTAATGGTTACATCTAAAGAGACACCGCGTCCAGAATATAAATGAGATCAGATATATTGACCTATGGTGATTAGAGTGTTAGCTGACGAGTGAAATACCCCTAATTTCAGACAATTGAAGTAATGGGTAATACATACAGACACGCTAATCAGCATAGGTAGATAAATATGATCTCATTTTTATCCTCGACGCGGTGACCATTTAGCATTTACATAGAGTCCTATGTGTATTGATAATTGCTTTAAAGGATAATGTTGGTAGTCATCACCCTTATTGATCAATAGTGCTGAAACGGTACGCTTAGGCTTCGGTTCTGTATGTTTTGCGGTACAGGACCCTCGGTCCGGTACATTTTCGGTTCGCTACAATACCAAGAATGTCTTTCAATGTATGAACTAAAACCACAACAAATCCAGTGTTTTTCTTGAAAATAAGTTTGTAAGATGAGGAAATCATTTGGTTTTAAATTGTACAACTGAAAATATAATTATATCTGAGTCAATAATACTTAATTGTTTAATTAAGTTAAATATTCGGTATTTACCGAAACCTCCCGTTGATTTACCGTGTACCGAAACCGAAAGCAAAATACCGCGGGTCAACTAATTTAGTTGTGAACCTTTTCACCCCTATTGATCATCCGTTTGGGAAAGGTCTGAGCTTGTAGACTGATTTAATCTTGGTTTTCTTAGAGTAAAAATACTACATTAGCTTATCTCATTTCATTTTGACCGACCCTGCTCACAACTTCATACTTCTTGTCTGTTATTGAATAATGATTGTTCATTATTGATGTAATGGTATGTGAATCTTATTTCACGACAGATATAGAAATGGCTACAATAGATTGATATTCATCCGACTTCCTCTTAAGATTATATGTGTGTGATTTAAGAGATACTATTTTGACAGTAGATTTTGCAGAAAGCCCTGGGAGTTGTAATTCGCTGACATTACAATGATCGTATAGTAAATCAAATCCCCAACGACGTTATAAATTAAGAGATCCCCAACTATATGACACCATAGACGACCTCACAATGTCATCAATGGCAATGATTTGACCCCAAAAAATGTATATCCGAGGCTTGTTTATCTGTCGAGACTACAGACATGGAAATGAAGAAATAAAATTATATGGAGTACGCTTTTAACAGTTAAAAGCAAATACAGGCATTTAAAAAAACTTTGATCCGAGCATGACATTAGGTCCTGATGAGATATCACCAGTTTAAATATGTTTGTAAGTTAACCATCATTATACTATTTCCTGTAGCACAACTCGTTGGATATGTTAATGATGAGTTGATTATGACAAATTGAAAAAATATCAGTTAAATAGTAGTGTAGCTGATGAAGACACAATAATCTGTGTCGAAACGTCACATATCATGAATAACGAAGTTGTTATCCATATAATTTTCGCAATTCTTAATATGTTTCTAGTATAAAATTTGAATCTGAACAAAATGGTGTAACAATTAGGCTGCATAAATAATAATTGACAAATGATTCGAGTTTGAAGGTGTAGTACAATTTTAGAACTACTGTATTAATTCATATCATTCAGAAACAATGTAAAAATAATTGATATTTGAAAAGAAAAATACATTTATCAATAATTTATAATGAAAATAAATTTTAATTCTTTTGTAAATATGTTAATTACTAAGGAGAGAAAAGCTTTAAATGAAGGATACCTATGTGAATTAATTGTTATCCCACCGGTATGTAATACCTTGGGATATAGTCATCACCTCCGTCCGTCCGGCCGCCTGTCCGTCCGTCCGTAATCATTTCGTTTCCGGAGCAGAACTCAAAAACCGTTCATGATATCTTTCTGAAACTTTCAATGTGTATTACCCACCAACTGAAGTGGTGTCTTTTGATATTTTCAGATTTCTGAACATTTTATTGTGGTCGTTTCCATAGAAACATGTTGAAGTTGGACTTTGTTCAAAGACAGGTTCGTTTCCGGTGCACAGCTCCAAAACCATTCATTATATCTTCCTGAAACTTTGCATGTGTATTACCCACTAACTGAAGTGGTGCCTTTTGATATTTTAAGATTTTTTCTGAAATATTGATTTTTTTCTGTTTCAATAGAAACATGAGAGGGATGTTGGTTGTTGTTGATTTTGACTGCTTCTGGAGCAGAAGCCTAAAACCCTTAACATACTAGAAACTCAGCATCTGTAATACCCACTAACTGAAGTACGGTAGTAGATACACAAGTATCTGTCAAAGATGTGTTTTACAAATTTTGTGGAACCGGTGGAATATGTCATCGTCTGATGACTCTTGTTTCAATTTTACAACGCTGACGCTCTCTATATAAACCCGAAAACAATACAGCTGACTTAAGGTCAAAGATATACAACATCATTCATAAAAAAAATTGAGAGTCTTAACTTAAAATTGAAAATGTTCTTTAACTGTTATTGTAAAGATTTCGATATGAAAATGTACCTTTTTGGCATAATAATATCAATATATTATCATATGTTATGATGAATGGGTGTTATATATAAATAATTATTCTGAAGACGTGGCATCCACAAGCTAATAAGGATTTGGTTAAAGATATTCTAACCTCAGTGGGCAGGCTTCGCGGAAATGATTCTGACAACAGTAAAGAATAACAAAACAAAAGTATTGGATTACAAATCCAAACCCAAAATAGTAGAAAAAACGTTTTTAAAAAATACTTCATTTTTACAGCCGCCAAACGTTTCATTAGCCAATCATATGCTAGCAGAGGTGTGACGTGTTACTCAGGAGTCCTGTTTAACGAGCAGCTGGCTTATGTTATTGTTTACATTGTACACTCGTATAGCCGTAACGTATTTTTCACTGATCTCACTTGTCAAAACAGCCTAAACGTGATCAAAGCTATTAGAAACAATGTCGGCATATTCTGTTCAGTCGTTAATTAACTTTGGTTAAGTTGTTGTACACATGTGTTTAGATTGTTTAGTCTCCGATAATGCCGAGTGGATATTTCAGCGTAAATCTACTGCCATTGTCTTTTCTTTGTGTCATTTTGAAGTGTCAGTTCTATAGAGTAACTGCGTGAATGTCCATCACTGACCATTTCCGTTATGTCAGACACTTATTCTAGCAATGAGATCTTGCTTTGAACAACGTAAGTCAAACGATAACAAAGATTTGAATGAAAACAAGCGAAAGTACCAAATGATTGGTATACATATCTCGTTACCATGTCTCACGTTTAGTTATTCCATTATTTAACATTTGAAATGAAATAACAGCACATATGTAGGATACTATCTCAAAGTATTTTGATTCAATAAAACAATTCATTAAACAATGTGTTTCCACAATCATACAAAATTGGATCGGCAAACAAACCAGAATTCATGCTTAATCCTACTCAACGAAAAACGAGACTTATGCGACGTATATATCTATATCATTTTACAAATTAAAAGAAATACATATCAATTGTTGCACTACAATGTGATGGTTTTCTAACTAGTTCGCATGTAAACAACACTTTACGATGTCCTTATTGATTTAAATAACTAATCTGTTGTCACCATATGATTGCTAATCCATGTACATCGGTGTGCATCATACATAATATTGAAAGACCGGCTGCTATCACCGACGAAACAACAGAAATTAATATTCTTAAATTTCGTTGACTGAATATAACATTCCTAATTTTGATTGGCTCACTATGTCCAGACTGAATGTCGCCTATATGTGAATCTTTATTTTAACTATCTCTAGTTCAGTTTCACCAGTTACGTCATATGACAGGACGTTGGCAATATCTTGACACGCCACCTCTTATATAATTGAACCGGTCCAGTTACCAATATCTGGCATCAAAGCAAAGGTGTTAATGCATTAAGCGCAATTAATGAGTGTTGATTACATGACTAACTTCTGAACAATATAAAATTAATATAGAAATTAAAAGCAAGATTTTCAGCATTCTACATTAACATTTCATCGATTTTACCCAAATAACATGATATTGATGGAACAGAATCTGAAAGAAAATGTGTACCGAAAAAGAAAACGCCCTTTTCATTTCGATTTGGAATTAATCATGATTCCTTATCATAGATACATCATTGTAGGCTTTAAAATCTTTTGACATTTTCACCCGCCCCATTTCTCTACAGTTGTATTACACTGAATAAAATAACTGCCTCAATGTAAGTAATTGTAAATGTACAAGATTATAAATTTAACGATACCTCGATTTTTTCCCCTCTAAAAACTGTTAACCAGTATCAATGTTGAAAATTTCTAAGTTATAATGCAATTATTCTATACCGATGTCCAAAAGAAAGTTGACAATCAGAAAAATATGTTTTATTGAAAACAGGGTATTTTAAACATGAAACATGAACACAATTACATATTAATATCATCCAAGATACTCAAACAATCGACAAAACGTACTTTGATCAATACAATTTGGGCGAAAACGGTAAAAATGAAAGACACGCTTTTAAGCCGACAACCACGAAATGCACGTGCACTAAAGCATATAAAGTAACTGATGAGACACGTTCAGAATACAGTAGTACAAAACACATAAAAGAATGCCGAGAATATCTACCGTGCAGAGAGAACGAGCAATTGGAATGGCGCAACAAGGAGCAAGTATCGCTGCTATTGCTGCGTCCTTTAATTGCAGCCGATTTACTGTCTACAAACTAATGGAACGTTTCAGGCAAACAGGTACGACTGCTGACAGACCTCGCAGCGGAAGACCCCGAGTGACCACGCCCATCGAAGGCGTATCCGCATTATCCATCTTCGGAACCGCTTCGTCACAGCGCCATCTACGGCAGCAACGGCACTGGGACAACGCATAAGCAGACAGACAGTGTACAGACGTCTACGGGCCCACGGTATCCGAGCCTATAGACCCTACCGTGGAATTGTGTTGAGGCCGCATCATCGACGTAACAGACTGACGTGGACACGACGTGTTCGACGGTGGCAGGTACGGAACTGGCAACGGGTTATGTTTTCGGATGAAAACAGGTTTTCCTTGATGCATCCTGATGGCAGAGCACGTGTGTACAGGCATGAAGGGGAGTGATTAAGACCAAATTGCATCCAAGAATATCAGCAGTTTGGCGGTGGCAGTCTGATGGTATGGGGAGGCATTTGTGGTGACACGAAAACGAGGCTGGTGGTTATTCAAGGAAATCTGAATGCACAGAGGTACATCGACACAGTGTTAAGACCTGTTGCGGTACCATTCCTACAGCAGCAGCAACGTGGTACCATTTTCCAGCATGATAATGCAAGACCACACACAGCAGCAGTCACACGAAATTTCCTGATAAACAACAACATTCAGACTATACCATGGCCAGCCTTTCACCGGATATGAATCCAATCGAACATTTATGGGACCAGCTGGGTAGACAAATCAGAAAACGCCAGGTAGCACCAGTTAACCTTCAGGAACTGCAACAGTGTCTCCTTCAAGAATGGCAAAACATCCCCCCTAACGTCATTCGACGCTTGACAACGTCGATGCGTCGTCGTGCCCAGGCATGCATTGACGCCCAAGGAGGACATACATGATATTGAATCTAAGCGGAGGAACCACCATCATGTCTGTGAAAGATAAATTGCGATTGTTCTGTGGTACCAACTTTTGAAAACACTACGATTTTTGACCCAACGTGACTTTGCCGCATTATGGTATCATATGTGTTTCGCTGTATTGTAATGAAATAATTGTAATGAATAAAATTAAAATAATAAATGTTTGAGGGAAAATGATTTTTCGTGCGAAATAAACTGTTCTTTTTATCCTGTATGTCTTAGTTTTTCTTCAGGGTGATTTTGAAGACGTCGTCAACTTTCTTTTGGACAAGGTGTATTATGAGTAAAAAGTCGCCATGAGAAATATTGACTCAGTAGACCTCAAACTATACAGGCCTCTTGAAACTCAAAATCAAGCACAAAAAAAATAAAATAATAGTGACGTTTACAATTGAAATTATTCATTTCAAAGCATATTGTAGCCTATAAAATAACCCAACGCTCCGCTCGATTGCTAAAAGAACCAAACTAAAACCAGCAACTGAATATCGAAAAATCCTTAAAAAAATCCGAACTTAATTCCTACAGACGCACAAATACCCATTCTATCGGAAACTTACAATGTCAAAAGTATTGTGTTTTAAACGAATCATTGACGAAAATCGACAAATCGCCTAAGGATTTCATTGTAGCAACTCCTGTGTATGACGTCACATCGCTTACGAAGGTTATGCTACACTGAGGGGCCGCGGAAAGCTGTTTGAAGAATGAGATAATGAGCAGGCCAAATTTACTCACTTTGAACCGCGATATCTGGCTAAGTAGGTGACGCTTCGAAATAATAGTTAGTGTTTTGTTTACTTGAAAGTATTGTCTATATGAATAAACGAATTAACATCGAACAAAACTGAGAGGTTCTATTATCTTTAAAGCAGGTTAATGAATGTCAAAATGAGATCATGGTAAATTCTTGTGACGTGACATTATAATACTTTAATTTACTTTACTTTTAATACTTCAGGCTTCAGATCGCCCATTGTCCATGTAGACATTATAAACCAGGAATGTGTACATGCTGCTTTTCGATACAGATATGTGTTTGCTTCGATTTGTTTGTATATAGAACAGTAATCTTCGTTTGTAAAAACGTTTTTGTTCGATACTAAATGAGGTAGTTGTTATGAATGAGCAAACACAGGTAATGGGCACGACTCTATGGCATGACACTTTAATTTGGTTTCCAGTGATTGACAACATCTGCCAATGGTGATGGAACCATTTCTCAATGATACTTTAGGTCAACATGACATACACTAACACGTATTTGTGGATTTGAAGAAGGAAGAAAATGCAATGCTTTTAAATCACCTAATAATTTAACTATGGCATATAGTAGGGCACTTAGTTACAGTTTGCAGTGAAAAGTGTTGATACGAACACCTTCATGAACCAACAGGTCAGTACATATATGTAAATAATATGTATTAGTCTAGGATACCCTCAATCTAATTACTTGACAAAGTGACTCTAGTCTTATTCAGACTTAGTTTCTATCGAAATGTCAAGTACGCTGGCTTATAAACAGACTTTGGATAATATAAATTCAGAGCATATCTAGTGTGATTTAGATAAAAGCAACATTAAATGACTTTCATATCGGTTGATCTATTTCCATTAAGAAAAGTGTATTATGATAATCGTACGTGTAGGTGGAATAGTTCACTCAAAGCACAGTATCTTCACTTTAGACGTCCTACCCAATGAATACTGTTCAGTTTCGGTTGCACTAGTATGAGTCACGCCTGTAACAGCGATATATGTCTGACATTATAACTGAGGAATCTAATAAAAGTAGCATTCAATCATATTTTATTAGCTGTCTGCTGGTAACAATTTCATCCACAAGGAAATATCTGAACATGTTGAGTTGTCTCTTTACTTGAATTATCACATTGCAGTCGACAACTCTTGAATTGGAGTAGCCAGGTTACAAATATGTACATTTAACCATCGACAGATCCAGCAACTCTTCGATAACATTTGATTGAGGATTAAGTTCCCTTTAACCCAGAAACGATTTTGCATGTATACATTTTGGATACGTTTTTGAAGATCTCAGTGGAAATAGCACATTACTTGTGAAGATTCAAGGAAAAGATCCTGACAAAACGTATGTACTCCTTGTTAATAGAGCTGGTTGAATGTACTATAACATGGTTTGTTGTTACGTAAACATAAACTAGAATACAGCTAGGTGAACACATTTTCGGAATACAGTCGGAGACGGATATTCCTTAATGTTCAAATGAACTGTTTAATGTATACTTACAGAGAATATAAGTGATGTTTCATATCTAATCCATTGTTTTCATGCTTTCAAGGATGAGGCGCAATCATGGCCATTGTAAATGTGTTTACATTACAGTGTGACCAGTAGGTATCGGCACTAGATAGCAGCACTACTTCTTCTTACTTCTGTCAGAGGGGCGTTACGTCTCGTCTTTGTCTAAGTCTTATAACGCCAAGTAGAAGTGGAATACATAAGTACACAGCTTTTCTGGATAACGCCTTTTTTTATTGTGACCATATACATCGCTTTTCGGAGTATATGCTTACCTCTTCTTGTGTGTATGTGTACATGCCACCTGACTGAGAAGTTACGTGAGTTCTAATTGGCGTTTCGATTAGAACATCCATGTTGACAATTAAAACGATTGAAACATTATATTTTGTTTTGAACAACTGAGAGCACAGTAATAGTGGTTCACCTCTAGATTGCTTTGTATTCAGACATCCTACAACTTATAGTATCAATATTGTAATGTTTGAAATATCAGAATTAAATATAATCCAATGGTGTAGAGGGTGTCAGATTAAAAGAATCTATTTCGTGAGGGTCTTTGCTATTTTGTCCCAATCAAATGACTAAACATGAACATTTGACACATAATGTTACAATGCACAATATGGTGGATTCGTTTAAACATGTTTTATTTCAAAATAATGTATTTCACGAACCCACTGCTAATCATGCTTTCTCCTGTACATAATCATTACCTGTAGCAATATTATACACGTTAATTGTCCATTCATAGGGAATACAGTATGATTATAAGCTTACGGCCTCAATTAACTCATTTATACTGATCTCTTGCGATGCTAATTTGACACTTAAACTTGTTATGGCAAATTATGTCGACATTATTTTCTCATGATTTGTTTTTATCCAAATTGAAAATGGCAAAATTAAAGAAAATATTCCAAAAGTAACAAGCTCAAACCAAAAGTTCCAGGCTTTTGAACTGGCCTTCTTTCATACACTGATACATCTCAACCAATACAATTTTCAAGTCAGGACTTTATATGTTTCCAACATTATATTGTCCCGAACACAATTTTTTAAGAAGTAAGTTTCACTGCAAATTCGTGTAGATGATTATCTCATCATAGTTTATGAGGAGTCATTTGTCAATGAATTTTTATCAAACGTTCAAGATCAAAGAAGAAAGGCTTAGTTCCTTATTAACCTGTCAACGTAATGCATCGAAGTGTAATGCATCATCAATCTCATTATAATGTGCACAGGCGATAGGGACACATTTATGTAATAAGGATCACAATCTTCATCTTTCCTTAATAATATATGTCACAAAATAAACAATGCGTAGTAATTTTAGTTTAACAAAATTTCTTCGGTCGTGAATATTTTCAAATAGTATACACAGAACAATTTATATGGAAAATATGTACTTACAGACTCAACAATGTCATCATAAAACGACTCTTGTTCAGGTAATCAACTCAAAAACGTTTATTAAAATGACAATAAAAAGGTTAACACTTGGGGAGTAGATGCGGTGTCATGTTTCAGGGTCTATATCTCGAACAGGTGCCATGCAAACTTCAAGGTGCAGACATTTTTATTTCATATCCGTGCTGCCAGGAATAAGGAACTCAATTCAGGGTATCCCAAAGCTATCATAACATCAGTTTAAAGCTTCTGTTAGTCAGCCCATAAATATTGATGACACTAACTTCGTAAGGGAGTCATCAATAACTGGATACAGGGAATACAGTGTTGATTGGCATTGGTTTACCTATAAATCTGTCTTTTTTTAAGAATGCAACTAAGATTTCAAATATAAGTAAGAGGTAAATCTTTGAATGGCATGTAGGTGTTGCTTCCCAGAAGTATTTGTTAGTTTAACACTTAGAAGTCAATGTCCGTTTTTTTATATGTTTTTGAAAATGTTGGAGTTTTTTCTGATAATCGTGCGAAATATGTAGCAGTTCGACAACGTACCTGATGATGATAATGAAAACGAACAATTGTTTAATAATAGAATGTTCACAACCTTACTCTTCATTAAAGGCAGGCGAATAATCCGCGGTCTACATATTGTCATTGGTCAACCTACTAAGACACTGGTGGACAAAATATATGTTTAAGCGATATTCCCATGCATGTTTTAAGCATTATCGACATTGGTTACATCCATATAATACACTGTACATCTGTCATTACTGTTGTATCCACTGACCTTACCACATCAGGCTTTAAAAAACATGTATTAGGAAATCGAATTCAGTGATTGGCACCGATGAACCTTCTTTGTCAACAGTACTGCATATATATATAATAGAATGGAACAAACGATATAAATATTGTTACAAATAAACAATACATTGTTATTATGATCACTCAAACTTATTTGTCATCCAAGGATTTTGGGCAAAACGATGATAACCTTCAACACATAATTATGTGTCACTTGTGGGTCCCAAAAGGCAGATCTGTCACCTCTGATGAATTACCCCCCTTATCTCAAAAAGTTAAGTTGGTGCAGCATGCCTGGCTTTGTGATAAGGCACCGAGTCTCTCAGTCCCATCGGTAAAGGGTGACAACTCTCAAAATAAAGAGGAAATTTTGTCGCAAGTCACCTTGGACAATGTCACTGACTATACAACTCTGGGCCCCCATTGGGAGCAAGCATCTGGGGAATCAAGATAAAACAAAATAAAAAAGATAACTCTAAATAACCCTACATTATTTGAATGATTTGTATCATGTTTTGTGTTTTGATGAAGGTTACACTTTGGTTTTCATGATTTTACCGAATGAGAATTAATGCATATGTGATGGTTCTCATCCAGTGTATTTAACTCTAAAAGGAAGCAAGAGATACCAAACATGTTCTGTCGACTTATGAACATCCTTCACAGTGAAAATTAATGAAAGTACGCCAGTAGTCAGTATGATCGATGTTCTATTAAACATCATTGGCATAAACATGATAATCCATATTCGACAAATTAGTGATAAGCCAAGTATATTTTCGGCAATTGTAGCAAACTAGGGAATTCAAGTCACCTTCAAGACGACCTCAGTATGCAATTTGAGGAATATTCCATTAAGAACCGAGACTTCAGAAACAATTACTAGTTTAGCAGTATAACAAGAAGAAAAAAGTGAGCATGGCTCACATACACCGTCATCCGCAATCCGTCCATTGAGCATTATAGATGTCAAGGGTACAATGTTTAAAAAACAGATTCAAGCATCATAATATTCTCCAAAATAGTTTTATGCCCCCGAATCGGAGACTCCGGGGTATATTGTTTTTCACCTGTCCGTCCGTATGTCTGTCTGTCCGTCTGTTTGTACGCGTTGTTGTCCGCAAAAACTTTAACCTTGGCCATAACTTTGGATTGCTCAGAGCTAGGGAGTTCATACTTGGCATGAGGTCATCATATTTGACCGTGTGACCTTGACCTTGCCGCAGTGGACATCTTCAGAAAACCTTAACCTTGGCCATACCTTTAGATTGCTCAGAGCTATAGCTAAGTATCATGAGGCGGACCCTATAGCCTCAATGGTGGAAATCCTTTGTCGCACTTTCGCGCATCTGTGAGGCGTATTGCGCACGAAAAAAGTATATACATAATGTCTTTACACTTATGCCTACACGTGCGCCCCGTTTTGGTTTTGAATTTATTCAGTAATTAGTACTTGCAAGCCATTTAAATATTCAGTCGATCTCTTGACAGTGACAGCGGCAATTTTGAATCACGTGATCTATGACTCATCGGGGATTCCTTCTATAAATAGTAACGCACATGTCACTGAGATTGCATGTTGTTTACTTCAGTTTTCATGGGTTACCATACATTTCTAGCCAATAGAAAAGCTTGTATGGCGCGAAACGGAGCCTCTCTCAACATTTTGACAACACAGACACATTCTAGGACACCTTAGAGACGATCAGCAGGTGAGTTTTCAATCCTACATGCCTTAATTTTACTGTAACACGACTGAATCTCATATACATTTGAACTCTTTACACTTTGCTTTTATGCACCAATTACATGAATATTATGTTATATTTTAATCTTTATATATCTATTTTCACCTCAAATTACCTCTAATATATTCAGATTTCCATTTCTTGGTATAAATAATGATAAATTGTATATTGGTTTTCTACTTCCTTCTTGAACAACACAAATCAAAATAAGAAAATCTTAATTACACTGACCATTGAACTCTCACCCTGCTTTCATAAATTAACTATATTGATTATTTAAAACAAATTTCAATTGATCATTTATTCAATCTTTTGATATAAAGTTGCCGAGAAAACTTATCGCAATTGGAGCATCACAGCTCTTTTGTATTAAGTTCACTTTCGCCATCAAGGGCCATAACTCCGTCAAAATAATATTTCAGAACTAAACTTTGAACTCAATGAAGAGTCATGAGTAGTCACAACCAAAATTTGAATCACATAGGTTTAACAATTTCCGAGAAATCTTGTCCGGATTGAACACAATAAAACTATGTCCAAAAAGTGACGTTTCTCTGAAAACTGATAATTGTCTATGCGGAATGGGAAAAAATATGGTCAACAACTGTACAAAGTTTGGTTGATGTACCTTTGACGGTTTTTGAGAAAATTGGCCGGATGGAAGGACGGACGGACGGAATGATCGCTATATACCCCCGCCTACTTCGTAGCAGGGTTTAATCAGCATATATAGTTTACCAACAGTGATAGGTATAAGGATCTATACCGAAACGTCGCTATTGTTAATAAAGAAGTTGATCATCCATAAATATGTGTCTTCTTCATCACACCAACTTCTAGAATGCCTCTCAAACAGTGTTAGGCCATTGACTTGTTAACTTGTTTGCGTTCATCGCAATGTGTAGAACTCAGAAAATATATTACAGAAGTGTCGAATGAAGCTTTGATCTTGCTACAAACATTTACAATTCAGAAATGAACAGATGGAAGAGATTATGAAAACCTTCCCAACTCACAGCTGTCCAGTTTCGGCTGTGCTGGTCTGTATGTCGCCAGTAATAAATATATATGTCGGACATTGAAACTCGGGAATCTAATAAAGCGATGATTAAATCAAACTGTATGTGCTAGCTGCTAGTAGCAGTGCCATTTACATGGTAAAAGCTGTAAAAGGTGTAATGTTGTCTCTACAAATTCGAGTCTACATCGAGTCTTCATCCCCTGCAGTAGTGCTTAAGAACCTTTGGATGAAACATTTAACATATTATTGGGGATATTGTTTGGGACACTGTCATAAGAGATTGAAAGTAAGGGACCTGCTTGCATTGATATTAGAACTCTCCTTCCACATTGACAGTCTGACAGTAGATTTAATGAAGATGTTTACCCTTTGTCTGAAGATTGCTTCGTGGTCAAGTATTGTTTGAAGAAGCATGTTACTTTGACGACTCGACGATATTGGTTCCTTATACTTTATGAAATTGATATTCCCTGTTTAATGACTTGAGACAGAAAGGACACGACTTGTGAAATGTATTCATGTAGAGAGCTAGAAGACTCATATATATTTTTGGATAAAACGTATTAGGATGGACAAAAAAGAGTAATATTGAAAGTTGTCAATAAAGCCGGTAAAAGACAAACTGAAATGTTGTGCATTCATTTAAACGTCTTCCAAATGAAATGTTGATGTAAACATTTGCTATAATCCTCAATATCAACCAAATGTTGGAAGCTACACGTTGTTGAAAACATAAAACGGCGTAAAGTTTCAACTGTCTTTAATTGAAGTTGGTGTTGGGCAGCATCCCTTAAAAATGTTGCACTTTTCAATGAATAAATGGTATTAGAACATTAACATAACATTCGACCTATGAATAACGAAAAAAGAAGTATAACGAGAGGCGTCACACTGTCTCAGTAAACTGTTCTCCGGAAGATTATATGATTGTTATGAAAAAGGAGGACATTAGCAAAGGATGTTAGCTTAATTCACGTGAATAGATAGGCGTCTGCGGAAATGGAAACATCAACTATTGGTACGAGTTATCATCGGATCGGTAATCTGGTGCTTGTAAAATTATTCTTCGAGCTTGTAAAATGCGTTTCCTCACCCATACTGAGACATTTATTAGTGGTATACTTCAATATTCATCGGTGACAGTTACTTTCAGGATTGACATGTCATCTGCCATGGGACCTAATGCTGAAGAAAAACCAATCAATCGTTTCCGTACTTATTGTGTTTCAACTGCATCATATTGGAAAGCTATGTTGTTTATGTTGCAACAACATTGAATATGTTTTCTTCTAGATGTGTAAGAATCAATGTAGATCTTGCCATTTACGTATACTTATACACTACATTTTACAGTAACAATAGATGAATGGCGCCCCCAACTAAAACAAACTGTGGTTGCGTTCATGAATTAGGATAAATCTAAAGGTATACACTGGGAATAGGTTAAGTGGCCATTGTCAGTTAAGTTTGATTCACTTACATTGTAATTGTACAAACAAGACTTAGTTGACTATCTACACAATCCATTTATAAATTCAAAAATTATGTTGACATTTTATACTGGGTTACATGTGTTCCATTCAACAGAAAATAATGATGATGTTTGATTGATATGTCCATAATGTGTGATAAGGACATAGCTCGTACTGTCAGGTAAACATATAGTATTAACAGTGACTCTTCCTTGATGAAAGACGATTTTGGTTTAGAATGGACAAAGTTCTAACTATTAGTAATAGTTACAATGTCAGCTTAAAAAAACAACGTATAAGTTAACTCATTGATTTATCCTGTATGAAAATAATTCTGATATACTATGATTCAAGTGTGATAACTGAAGATGGATAATGAATTATAAATATATGTCTTCTACACTTAAAATGTAATTACTTAGAAATAATAACAATGTCGCTTCACTACAGAAATCATTATCATAGTAATTAATAGCAGCCTGTAAAATCCAAAATAAACTCACGTGTAGAGAAAACTTAACCATACAAAATACCAACTATTTACATCAACGAGAAATACATTGTGTGTACATACCACTGAAATAGAGTAACATCTTCAGAACTGATATAAATTTGAACTTTCAAAACGTTTAGACATTATATTTATTTTTAACAGCTATTCATATTTTTTCGAAACCAACGTTTCAACAAATCATCGCTTTCAAATGTCAAATCGAGATAGGGGAGTCGAAGGGAGCGTGTTGGCATGTCTTCTTTCATTAAATACACATTTTACATTTCACAATTTTTAACTGGAATGCCAAACATTCTGGGCAAAAACCATTTTGTAAAATCGATTTCAGCAAGTGTATTTTAACTGACATAAAAATAAAACAATCATGCCCTGATGTAAGAAATTGTAAGTACTTCTGAACTAATAATCTGTCTGTCGAAAATATTACTAATCCAATCTCTCCGACAGCAGTTTTTCGTTTTATACTCTCATAAAAAAAATCTGGGGAGGTTTTTTTAGCACTTATTTTCCCTTGCTATCAAAAGGGATTTCTATACTTTATCGGTTATATATTTTAATGCTCAGTAAAGGGACCGATTGTATGTTGATGCTAGCTGTCTCTTCCGCTTTCCCTGTTATTGTATATAAAGTGCATACACATTATATGTCAATGCCGAATCATATAGAGATAAAAATCACATTTGATTCATTAGTTCGAATGAACTCATCAGTCGACAAAGCCCGTCATTAATTCGTATTTCCGAAAAGAGAAATGCTTTGAACTTAAAATAGTTCCTTTCAAAGGAATATATTTCTGCCTTTAGAACATTGATTACTGATCTGTATTAGTATATTCAGAACAACCTTGTAAGATCAATGATAAATCAGTGAGTTTTTTATATAAAGTTATTAGATCACTTTTTATAGTTTGTTCGCTTAGATTTAATAGAAGTTGAATACCATTTTTACTTATATGCCCTGTGTCCTCACATCTTAGAGAAAAATATCTACAAGCATATTATCATAAATACCCAAATATTATTAAATTTTCTAACCTGCTATCGAAGACAAATAGTAATATTATACAAAACCTTTCTATGTCCAATTACTATGCCTCCTTGTACAGTCAAGATTTAATGAATTATGTAATATATATTGGGATGTGATATATGATATGAAAATATGATATATGTCGTCACTAGATGTGAAATGATATGATAGATATTATATGTAACATGAATTGGTGTAAAATGACAGATATATGTGACATGATGTCTTATGTTGTTACATGTATTGTACAAATATGTAAATATTGTTTTCACTAAATGTACTATAGGCCTGTGGCCTTTAAGGATTGAAATAAATATTGATTGATAGATAGTTTCTATGTAACAAGGAAAGTATCCAATTAATCTCACTTAAACGGACAATTGTGCCAAATATTGACTTTGTTACTCATTTATTACTCACATAGATGACATTCATAGTTAAAAATGTAGACATCATTCATAGAACAGTAAATATCATGGCCCAATTTAGTATGTATATGAATGTCAATTGTCATTCGAATTATATACAACTTTTGTCAAATTATTGATAAAACGAATCTTTATCTGTTGTTTAGCGATTTGCCTGGAATGCTTTATTATGTTGAGGTAGAGGAGACTGATGAAGGCATTTATATATACATATACATATACATATACATATATAATGTATGCGGCTACGAATGGCTTGATAATGACAATACAATTTATGTTAAAATGTCGACATCTCTATTCATAAAGATATACATTGCCCTTGATATTCTTGTTCATTTTGTATAAAAATAGTATCATTATTAAGTTGTGGATAGTTACTGGTTTGCTTTATTTCTTGGATTTTATTAAACCTGTTACTGAGGATAGCATATATAACATAAACACATTCAAACTAAACATGCTCTTTTCACATTGAAACTAGTTTGATCTATTTTAAAAAAACCTTTGACAAATATGCATGTAAAGACACTGTCAAAATATGTAACTATTATTGCAACAGTTTGGATGATGAACTAACTTCTCCTTGACCGCGACGTGCATGTGTTGAAATCACCCACATGGTTGCTTAACAATTCTGCAATATTTAATCTTTGAATATCGTATTCAATACGTTCCTTGTTTTCGCATCCATTGTTCTAATATGAAATGGCCACGTACAACTACATTCTGACAACTTATCTGGATATCGACTCCCAATTGATTTAGCAGCTGTGACCTGAGGCGAGTCTTATTAAATATGCTAATATGTATCGATTGTTGTTTTGTTCTCAAGGCTCAGGGCCACATACTCGATAAGTGTAAAACCATGCCGAAGTCATTAGCAACACTGAAATTCATGCTCCTTAAGCTTTTTGTGCCTACTTCCATAGAGGAACGTGGGTAAAGCATGCATGAAACGATGGCATGAGCTCCGTGCTGTGAATGTCTAGCACTGATGACTGATTCTTGATGTTTGTACAAAGTGTCCTGACCAGAGTGCCATTAAATCTCAGTGTCTAAAGGTTTAGTTCTGGTATATCAGCTTTTCTCATTGTGTTTGCTACTGTATGTTGCTGTCTTCATAACCAATGCATGCATGAATGAATGAAAGAATGAATGAATATCAAGTTATATACTATACAATGTCTTATAAGATAGGCACGTCGAATAATTATGTCTTAGATGGCTGAGTTCACTTGTAACAGATTTTTTTTCTGAAACAAGAACATGACATCCCATTCCTGACCTACAATCCTTCAGTTCTTGACAGTCTATAAGCTATCAATTCAATAAGAGATACCATTTTACTGATCTTGGTAAGAACAGATAATATTCTACCACATAGTAACATAGATATTTCAACTTCATAACATTTAACTGTCCTGTAAGAGCACAAAAAAAAGTTTAAATACTTATCTTTCTCAAATTTCAAAAACACATGTTATGATTGTGAACCTTAAGATCTGTGTGAACTGTTTAGACGAGAGTTGGACTGGTATTTTGACATCATTATAATCGTTATTAGCAGGACGTAATAAAGGGACCGGATTTTCTCAGAAACGGTTTAAGATAATTTTTATCATAAGAACAGGAAGACTTTCTGGATAACAACTTCTTTAATGTGAAAATACACGACGTTTCGGAGTACATACTCACTCCTTCATCAGGTGGAATGTAACGTTTCGGAGTACATACTCACTCCTTCATCAGGTGCATCAGCTACATGTCCTCACCACCCATTCATAAACTTTCAAAGATTACACGACTCTGACATCACTCACTTCATCATGAATTCCACGATTAAAGTATACTCCAACCGTGGTGTGAGCTCAACGATCAATGAAAAGCTAATGGCCTATATGTCACATCAACTACACAGTTATCGGATTACTACACACTACTTCTAGGTTTTCTTTCACAACACCAAAGGACAATATCTTCAAGCAAATAACCATCTGCTCTGTTTTAAAAGCTAGCTTATATTTACTAGGTCAATGGGAGAGTTATAAAAGCGTGGATGGCTTAAGATGAATACGGTGTTCATGTCAAGTTGTTTAATACCCTTATGTAACAAACACAATTTATTATCAATCACGTATCTTGTGCAGATGCATTATAAACGCATCTTAGCTCATAAATAATTGCATCAAGATGAAGAAAACGGCAAAGTTCATTGTTAACATCTTAATGTGTTCTCGTCACTAATACTTTTTGATCTGACAGAAGAGCAAATCACGTCCCTTGTAAGTGATGGTTTCAACACATGAAAAGAATGTGTATGTAGGAAAAACGTCATACATTTCAAAGTCAATTACCATTATAATTAATTATGCTTACTGGATCCATTCATTGTGGATAACATCCTTCCTCACAAACCTGTGCCACAACTTATATTATTCAAATAAACTATTTCTGGCGTGGTCAACGAACAAAAATTAGCAGTGTAAGACTGTTTTATGTTTTGATCTTACTGTTATCGCTGGTTCACCCACAAGGCATATGTCAAATCAGATATACTGTGATAACTAGTAAGATATGCATACTACGTACAAGGTAAAACTCGTTTATACAGTGCCTGCCAGACACAACATATCACCAATGCACTTACTGTTGTTCATACTATTTGGATGCGAAATGAATGACATGTACCCCATGCCATTTTATCACGTTTGATCATCTTCACTTCTCATGGAACCTGTCATCAACTCTAATATGGTAATAAGGAAGAGATTTCTAATTTAGAACTAAATTAAACTAAACATTGATTGCAATTATATTCTGACTATACATGGATAATCACATCACCGGTTAAATCAGAGTAAAATCAATCTTCAATCAAGCTAAGAACTGTCAGTTGAATTCTTGTTGGACGGAACAGAGGAGCAGTTAATCTTGTTAAATTTAACGTCACGTTGTATTGATTCCATACAATAACAAATATTCTGAAAGATTGTATCTCAAACTTAGCCAGTGGAAAATATGAGGGACATAAAATGAGTAATATGTTCCCTTCCTCCAACATAGTTGCCATAAGCTGACAATATACATGTATATATTTTGTCAACCACATTTTGTCAAGTCAAGACTATTGTACTTAATGTCCTGCATTAATGATATTGGATATGATCGAAACCTGGACTCGATAGTAATTGAGTTTCCTCTGACTGTAAATATTGAAATAAAAGGCAAGGTAGTTTCTTTCTGCAACCACATTTTGTCAAGTCAAGACTGTATTACTTTGATGGTTCAATACATGTTTAAAATAATTCAAAGTCATAGATGAATCCTTGGTATGAGTTATCAGGATACTCTGGGGATTATGGACGATGGACATTAAGTAAGTGAATAGAGTGTTTATGATAGATCATCCATAAATATAGAGATGTACGAGGGTATAATGTGCAATTACTATTAACTATGCCGATCATACCAACGGACATGTGAAAACATAGATTTTCATTCTATACCACATCAGAACACAACACAGTGATTTTAACTGTCCATGTTTTAGATAACAACGGTTTAATATATCACACAACAGGACAGACAAGCCCAGACAGGTCCTTCACATAGATATCTTTGATGAGCGTCTGACCTTAATAATATGATATGATTTCTTTTAAAGCTGAAGGCACCATCTCTCCACTTAAGACCAGAAATGTTCCAGCAAAACAATCCTGTTGTAAGCACGAACATTGCTGCATTAGTGAACAAGTTACGTTTATCTGAGAACTTATAGCTGGTTATACATCTGAAGGAACGAGGCACCGTCATGTTTAAGAAACGAGAAGTCTGCAAAATGGTATGTTCGTCTTAAAGTTTTCTCTATTATTGACTTATTTACTTAGTAGAGAATTGTTAAAATGGCTTGAACATGTTAAGTCTTTTTACCAAACTCATTCATATAAATTGATATAAATACATTTCCAAAGAGAGTGAATTCAAATAATCCATACCATTGCATATTGATACTTTGTTTTACATTCGTGGATGAGGGATGTTGGCAAGTCGCAATGGAAGGAATAAACCAGAAGTATTAGCATGTCATGCTTGTCTTAAATTAATTGAAAATGTTCACTTGATGATCAGGTATCGATCACATTGCTGATTTTCAATGCGTCTGGTTTCAACGTCAATTGACACCGTATCTCTTGGGGTTTAATTGTAATTAATAAACACTTGCCCACGACTCACCCTAGGTTTTATTATTAGTAATGGTATCGTGATGAGATCTATTTCAGGTATTGATGTTTATGCCAGCTCCCTATGGTGATAATAACAGGACTTTTTTCTCCCTCATAAAAATCAATAAGATCATTTCATGGTGAAATAAACTATTCAGGTTCTATGCCTAATCGTAATGGGAAAATAGAATGAAAATCAAACAAGTATTTTAAGCATGCTCGTTCCATAGCCATCAACTCCACCAGTCGCCTCGGTACGCCAGCTCAAATTAAAAGGTATCTATATACAGACGACTGCTATAGAGTGAAACTGAAATGTTTGCTAATTGGACTAGTGAAACATTATTCTCGGTTGTTATTTAGTTTTTACCACTTTGATCATTGAAATATTCAACAGCATGTTGTCAATCAATATGCATCGATAAATATTTTTATTATAAAGTTTTCGATTTTATTTGACTTAAGAACGCAGAAACGGCATAATATATATTCTGACGTATATGCTATATCATTCTATGAAATGAGTGATACGATAAGGCAGCATATGTTTGCATTAATATCAATTTGACCATACTTCTATTTGACCATTCTTCCAATGATCATACTTCCATTGGGCATGAATTTGGGGCACGCTGTCATGTTCATTGCTCAAATGAATTGTATAAGTGAAGTTCAGCAACAACGGGCGTGGCTCTCTGAATGGGTGACCTATTTCGTGATTGGATTTTCTGAGATTTGAAGACTTTTAATGTGGATGGCGATCCGCCAATTCGACCTCGATAAATATTCACAACATATCAATTGATGGCAAATACTGTTAATAACTTTAATAATTTGTGTTTGACACTATTGTTATAAGATACAAGCGATTCCGTCAGATTAACAACAACAAAGGAAAAGGCACATGTCTACTAAATGAAAAAAAAATACTTAAAAGATGTTTGGTCAAATTAAGGGAATGATTTTCCTTTTGTATAGAATATCGATTTCTCGGTTTTTATAAATCATATACTTGAATACACAATTATATACCGATCATTTGTCATTGCCTCACACTAACCTTTTGATGCTAATTTGCTGTTTTATTTTTCGTTTTGAGCAAACAAAGTGTAGGCTAAAGAATTGATAACCTTTTAATTTACATAATTCCATTGAAGTAACTACCAACACGAACACACTAGAATTTACTAAACCTGTGATACAAGGACTTTCCTTAGATATTCTAAAAAACTGTTATCACACAAACTCACAATGATTTGATCAAAATAAAGTCTGCTCATTTCATAAAGCTTATATTTCACAAAGGCCCATGAATATTACTATTTCGGAAATTTTATAGAATTTTAATTTGTTCATATATTGACAAGCATTCGTGAACCTGAAACGAGAATACATTGTAGAAATAAATTAAACGTAGTGACACTGTGAAAGGTATTAACATAATATGGTCTAGTAGGATGCCAACATATGCATGAAGCATATAGGTCCAAATTGCTATAGAATGGACTGAAATGAGACTTTATCAAAACGCGAGGATGCGATTTTCGTTTCTGAAAAGTATAAAGCAATGAGTGTGTATACCTTAAAATCCCTACCAATCAGTTATTATACAAGTTGGTATTGTTGGTATTACAGGATCTACAAATTGTGTCGTAAACAACGTATGCAATAGGCATGACGATAATCTTTTAAGTTTTTAACGAGATATATTATCACAAAGTCTAATCGACCAAAGTGACATTTACAAAAGTGGATGACTTTTATCCGTTTAGTGATATTTGTAAACATGTCATAAGAGAAGAGAATGTCCCAAAATAACACGAATCGTCATGTATGACATTTATGTGTATCCAAAGATTTGCGCAGTGTTATTTTGATACTTGGAAAATAACATTTTCCGAGCTGCTAACGTTGTAAACACTTAAAATGTCAAGCAGTCTAATACTACCAATGCGATACAGGCAGAACATAGCATTCTCAGGAAGCCTGGTTTTCCATTAATAGCAAAAACAAAACCTAAACTGCACGACAGCCGTAAATATGTCAACAAATCAACACAATATAAGCCAGAAGGTGGCATTGACAAGTCGTAAGCTTAAAAGTTATCGATTTATCTTAAAATGTTGGTTTGACCGGTTGTACGGGACTGTGAGACACTTGTATATTACCACAATGTTCAGTATCATTTGCTTGTTAGTATCTACACCGAAACGTCGCATATCATTGCAATACAGATTTTGTTTATCCATAATTTGTTTTATTCTTCATGTTAGCAACTTATAAATGCCTCTTGGAGTTTACAAATTAAATAGTCCCATGCTTGGGGTCACACTCTCGCCAACAAATTGAATAATTGTATATTCAGCTAAAACATTCTAGTTTTGTTCTAGGAAGCGAACATGCACTACAATGTAGGTTGAAAAAACTAAATGATCCTCTTTCACAATAATTTGTCTTCGGTTTGTGAAGACAATAATTTCAAGAGTTTCTGCCAAGAAGAATAAATATAGTGTTGTCATATTTCTGAAAAGTAAATATATATTGATGAAGCATAACTTGTATGAATGTAAAATACCTGTATCCATATAACTTAGAAACGCAAAATCTATAATTGGGGAATAGAAACATAAAAAACATACTTCTATTTCACTGAAATAAAATGTTAAGGAGCATCGTCAGTTGCATAAACGATAAAACTTGTACGTGTCGCTCACAAAAACGGAAACCACAATTTCCTGTGCTGATGAATCGACATGTCGTAACTCAGGAAGCACCACAATAGCTTTATGCTTTTGTTTCAGTGATCCTTATCATTGTCGGATGGTTTTTATTTCTGAACTGATGTTAACACGAAACAGAGTAATCAATAAGATTATGAGTTGTGTATTCAGGCGTATTCAAGTGCCAACGTGTTACTCTTTTGTAGTTTTCAAAGACATAATGACATATTGATAAGTCTATTTATACGAGAACCATTTACTAGATATTTTGGAATCGTCTTTAACATAGGACGCCGACATTAATTCGTTTATCTAGCAGATAACAATTCAAGTGTCATCAACTACCAAAATGAGGTTGTCAAAAGCTTTATACGCCTGTTGACGATACTGCAGTGTCACATACAAACCCAAATATCGTAGCACCGCTAATTGTACGACATCATGTTAGCAATTGGTAATAGTGCCCTCCTGATGGTGTGTGCCTCATGGAGATCTCAGCTTCCGTATGTCGATTTTATTTCACGTGATTTATGCTGGCGAGTAACAAATATAACACATTTAAATTCTTCAATATAATACAGTGTTTATAAATTCGTGAATTCTTTTAAAATACCTTCCATGGGTAAACTTTTTATTTAAAAAATCTCACGAAATTGCAAAATATTTTACATTATTTAAATACCTATCTGTTGACTAGACCTACTTTGCCAACCTCCTCTCTAGGTATGCTTTTCAACACAGACGAAACTTGAAAGTGGAGTAAGGGATGCGTAAAATCCCTATCCAAGGGCAGGTAAGTCCGCATGGTCTCGTGACGTCACTACCGGAAAAAATCACTCTCCTTTCAGTTGCAAGGCAAGACAGACGTGTTTGTTTTGTTCTGTGACTTGGTATTTTTAGCGCTTTTGTTGCTAACTTGCTAGCTATCCTTATTTAATTAAGAGATAGTTTCAACGCCTTAATCTACGTTCGGCGTTAGCAGGTTGTTTAGACAACATGTTTTAGATAGGTGTTGAGTTACAAGGGGCCTTGTTGACATGTGCCAGCTGTGTGCGACCTGTCGGGTGGCTGCATGCTTTGCACGTGCAATTCGTGTCTTTTGTTTTTCTCTCATCTTCGTTGGCTGACTGCTCGGTTCGCACGGCTTTAGGTCGTACCTTCCGCCAGTCCTTTTGTCTTCAACTCGTCAGTGACCTTGCTTAAGCGTCTCGTCGTCTACGCTTCTGTGAGCTGTCACTCGCCCTTGGTAATTGACTCGCATCGTCTCGCCTGTGACTCGCTTTGCCTGTCAGTCGCTTCGCCAGTCATTCGCCTTAGGTTTGAATGAACTTGACTGGCATCGTCTCGCCAGTGTCTCGCTTCGGCAGTCACTCGCTTCGCCAGTCATTCGCCCTAGGCTCGATTCTACTTGACTCGCATCATCTCGCCAAGTTCTCGCTTACGCAAGTCACTCGCTTCGCCAGTTTATTGCCTTAGGTACTTGACTCGCATCGTCTCGCCAGTGATTCGCTTCGCCAGTCACTCGCTTCGCTTCTTTGTGAGTTTACACTATTGGTGTTGGAGAAATTAGCTATTGGAAGGGTTGTTGTTCTTAGGCTACGCTACTTAGGTGTTTCGCGTCAGTGATTCGCCGGTTATTCACCTCGTCTACGTTACGCGTTCGATTGTCTCGCCTGTCGCTCACCAGCGTAAGTGACCCGACTGTCACTCACCTCGCCCAGGTTAGTTAGTGACTCGCCTACTTCGCTTTGTACTCCGCTTTTTGTACGAATTGCGGAGGTAGGAAGTGTGCCATCAAGGATCCGCACTTGTTGTGTAGGAAGTGCAAGGACCTATGCAAAGAAGATTATCGTTGCGACGAGTGTGCCCCTCTCTCCGCTTCAGACTTCCATACGTATGTTACGGCCATTTGCAAGTCCGTTGCCAATAGGGCTTCGTTTCAGAAACGTTCAGCTACGACGAGTCAATGTCGGGAGGTGTCTCCCATTCGTCACCCGTCTCCAGAGCAGCTAAGACATTGTTCTTACGGAACAGTCGGATGAGTTCAACCGGGAGTCGTCGGTCGTATCCGAATCTGCTAGGGGTTCGAGAGATTCGCTCTCTCCCCCTTCTCGTTCGCATTCTCGTCCGCAGACTCGCCAGACAGGCGTATGTCGCCTCTTAGGCTTAAGGTCTTAGGCTTAAGGTCGGCGGACCCTTCACGCCAATGAGCAAGAAGAAGAAGACCAAGAAGGCCAGGTTTGACAAGGTCAATCCGGGCCTCCTTCTTTCGTCCGTTAAAGACATGGTCCCTTCGTTGCTCGATGCTCGGTTGGGTCCGCTGTCTTTGCCTAGTCACACCACCCCCGCTACTACGCTAGGTTGTGAACCCAATGCGGACTCGGTTTCTCAGGGTTCGCGTCCCTCGTCTTTAAGGGCCTCCGGGTCCGCTGCATCCTCGCGTGTTTCTCACACTCCTACGCGTTGTATCATGTTGGTGTCGCAAGCCCGGGATTCCTCGCCAGACTCGGCGGAGCGTGACGTCTGCTTCGTTTACGTGACTGACCCTCCGTTCATCTATATAGTATCGGATGCGGAGGGTATGGGGTTGTCGGAGAATCCGCCGGTTGTCGACTCATTCGCCATGCTGTCGGAGGTGGCCTCGTTCGCGGAGGTACCACTCAGTCAGGTAAGCGTGTCGGGACCTTGCTCATCTGCAGCCAGGAAGGCTTCCTTTTGTCCTGAAGGGGACTTAGCTTAGCTTAGCTATCGGAAGGGTTGCTCCTTAGTGTCAGGATGTAGTTCTTACACTACTTTACTTAGGTGTTTCGCGTCAGTGACTCGATTGTCATTCGCCTCGTCTAGATTACGCGAGTTAGTGTCTCGCCTGTCACTCTTCTCTTAACTGATTTGAGTGTCACTCAACTGTCACTCACCTCGTCTAGACTACACGCTTTAGTGGCTCGTCTGTCACTCACCTGTTGAGTGACCCGACTGTCACTCACCTCGTCTAGTTTACGCACGTTAGTGATTCGCCTGTCACTCATCTGTTAAGTGATTTGAGTGTCACTCACCTGCCGCTCACCTTGTCTAGACTACACGCGTTAGTGGCTCATCTGTCACTCACCTGTTAAGGGACACGACTAGTTACCTAGTTACTCTACTACCTTCGTATTTGTCTTCACTATGTACTCTGCGTTTTGTACAATTGCGGAGGTAGGAAGTCTGCTAGGACTTGCTTTGTATGAAGTGCAAGGACCTGTGTGTCAAGTGTGTTGCTCTCTCGTCTTCAGACTTCCGGGCGTATGTTTCGGCCATTCGTAAGTCCATTATTTCGTCTTTGAAGCGTTCAGCCCCCTTCGGATGTCTCGGGTCAAGGTCGGGATTTCGTCCCATTGGGCACCCCTCCCCCGGAGTGGCAACTGAACCCAGCAGTCATCAGGGGGTTGTGTCTCCAGTTCGGCACCCCTCTGATAGACCTATTCGCGACATGGCTGAATCACCAATTGCCAACCTATGTCTCCCAAGTGGTAGCCAAGATAGGGACAACTCGGTTCTTACTTGGTTTAAGCCTTACT
The DNA here is from genome assembly GCA_936450465.1 of Gibbula magus. NCBI lineage: Eukaryota > Metazoa > Mollusca > Gastropoda > Trochida > Trochidae > Gibbula > Gibbula magus. Next base: position 103,717,825 of record OW388289.1, on the reverse strand, counting down.
TGGTTTAACTCCCGACTTTGTCTGCAAAAACCAGGCAGCTGATGAGGCTTGCCGTACCTTCTCTATTCCGGCTCTGGGTTCTGACTCAGGAGAGATGGATCTCTCTCTTTGTCCAGTTAGGGCTTTGAGGGGGTAAATGCAGCGTACCCGCAGGCTTAGGGATGGCAGGCGTACGCTGATCTTGCCTCACTCGCCGAGGACCACCAAAGAGCTAGACAAGCGAGTGTTGGGGTGTGCCTGAGGTCGGCAGTCATTGATGCGTACAAGGCCGCTGAACTGCCTCGTCCTTTCGCGTTCAAACCCGCATGAGATCCGTGCAGTCTCAGCCACGATGGCTTACCACTATAACATCGTGGTCTCGGACGTCACGGCGGGGTGTTTTGGCGTTCCTCAGAGGTTTTCGCCAACCATTACTTACGAGAGGTCTCCACAGCAGATCTCGAAGGCATCTCTAGGCTGGGTCCACAAGTGTTCGCTCAGGCGAAGGTGGTCCCCCCGACAAGACCGAGAAGGGGACAATCCTTTTTTTGTTCCAGCAGGTCTTATGATGCTCATTGTAATAAACTGTGTTCGCATTGTTTGCTCCTTGTCTGTTGTTTTGTTCTTTAACTTCGCTTTTAACACCCCCTCCCCGCTGGGGTCGGGGGCAATGTGTTTATCAGAAGTTGAGTGGCTGGGTTGTCTCTTCGATCCGCTCAGAGGTAGAGATGGTATCTCCCAGTCTGTGCCTTGTCCTCACCACAGGGTGGAGGACTCGTAGGTTAGCATACACTCAGGACTTGTTGCTGGTATCGTCACTACCACATATCTACTGACTCGCCTCCATTAAGTGGGATTCTAGGCAAAGTAGGTCTAGTCAACAGATAGGTATTTAAATAATAGTACGTTTTTGATTAAACATAATTACTTTTACTTACCTGTTGACTAAACCTACGTGCTAGGCCCGCCAATCCTCCCCACTTGGTCTGTCTTGCCTTTTGGGACTTTCGGAGAGTGGCTTATTCCGGTAGTGACGTCACGAGACCATGCAGACTTACCTGCCCTTGGATAGGGATTTTACGCATCCCTTACTCCACTTTCAAGTTTCGTCTGTGTTAAGGTTGATAAAAGCATACCTAGACAGGAGGTAGGCAAAGTAGGTCAAGTCAACAGGTAAGAATAAATAATTACGTTTAATCCAAAACGTACTATTTTTCACTACCATTTCACATCATGATTATGCAAAAATAACAAATTGTATTTATTAATAATGAGCTTATCTCATAATATCCTATAACAGATGGTTTATGCTTTTTACAGAAGAAATTTGTGTTTAGTTAAACATTGATATTTATGTCAATTAATCTTAAGATTTGCAGGAAACAGCCACTATTTGATAAAATTACTAGTTAATAACAAAATAAACCAAAAAAATAAATTATCAAGGCTAAAATAATTTGGGGACAAAACACAGAAATAATCAATTTTCAATAGAAAAGGAGAACTCTTACACATTTTGCGTAACCGTTTCCGCTTGAAATAGATTATAGACCAAATTAACGAAATAAACTATTTGATCACTGAACAAATACTATTTTGCACAATTATAATACAATGATGTAATTTTAATTAATTAATTATAATCTGTTTATTTTTCTTATGTTACTGAAAATGTTCACAAAGGCTGTAAGGCTAAGAGACTACAATGCCCTGCTGAAGCTGACAGCTGACGATGTGAAGAAACAATCGTACGGAACCCGCCTTATACAAACAAATTAATTGAGTAAATTAGTCGACAGTCTTTAAAAGATGAGAGGTGTAGTCTCCTTGCTTGGCGCTCAGCATTATGAAGGTAGGACAACATTTTAACTGGCATGAGACGGTCACTACATTTGAGAAATGCACACCACATATTTCCAATTAACATTGCATTGTTTACAATAGAAGGTTTTTCTTTTACATTTCTTTTATTTCACTAATTATTATCATTATTATTAGTATTATTATAAATATTATTATAACATAAGAATATGACCACTTGGACGTATCATCTCTCAACAACAGGTTGCCCATCACTTTTATGCTGATGACTCACAACTGCTTGACAACTTCAACACGAATGAACAATGTACAGTGCCCAAGGTCGAACGCTGCATGTCAACCATTCAACAATGGATGTCCTTGAGTAAATGTCCTTTAATCCTTTCACCAAGTGCCATCTTCTAATTGTCATTTACAATAATGACAAATTGTATTGGCATTAAAGAGCAGTCACGGACGTTGATGAAAATATCAATTTTTTTCCAAAAATCTATTTCCGTGAAATAAATACACTTAATTTTTTCCTAATTTTTCCAACTTAAAATAAGCCGAGAAATTGCATTAATTAGTAAAGGTGTTTTCCAGTCTAAATATAGATCCAGTCTATTATTTTCAAGCGCAAAGCATTATGGTCTAGCTCACACGCAGTAAACAAAGACACGAAAGAATAACAAAAATATGAGCAATGAAAGAAATCGAAATATATAATTTTTGGACGGTTATTTATTTACCATTTCATTTAATAATGTATTTTCTACAGATATTGGAATACTTGTTTTACCCAACTAGCTATTTTTCTTGAATTTTTAAATTAATGAGAGTAAAAATTTGTCATAATTTGCTGGTCTTATCTCATTAAAAAAATATTAAACAGGAAATAATTTGTAATATCTCAGGACATTTAGAAACATAGTTTGTAAAGCAATCGTCACATTCAGTCATGTGTGACAAGGATACTTTGCAAGAGAGACACGTGCAGCACGTGCAGCACATGGGTTGTTATGGCGACTTGTGCTAGAATTCAACGATTTTTCAACGATTTTTTTATTACTCAAAAAACCACCTTCGGTGGTACAAGAGCATACATATATACATATTTTCATAATAAAGGCATGCGTCTTATGGCAGACGATTATTGATTACATATATAATTAATTAATTAACCGATCACATACAGTTGGTGACATAACTTAAGTGTAAGATATCATTTAGTGATTAGACATTGGATAACATATTGTTAAGATGGATAACGAAGTTTGACAAAAATTTCATATTTCGTTTAGTTGATGGAGTTAGAGCATGGGTAAGGTTACATATAACGTTTAAACTCTGCATAATGGGTAAATATAACTTTCGTTTTTCATATAACGTTGGGCATGTAAGTATATAGTGTAATTCGTCACCTATTTCATTCAGGTTACAGATTTTACAAGTTCTTTCATCTCTTGGTATGCTATGCCATCTTCCAGTTTCAATTGGTAAGTTTAGGTTTAATGTTCTGAATTTCAAAATCGGCATATAGATATTTCTTGGTAAAAGAAGATAATTTTCAAAAGCAAGTGATTGTTTATAGTGTTTATAATAGAGTCCTTTTGGGCTTGATCTGATGTTTTCTCGCCATTGTTGAATAAATTGATCAGTTAGAATTTGTCCAGCTTTTAGAACTAGGAAAGACGTAGAGCATACCAAAGGATTTACAAATACATTTGATAAGCCAATTCTATCTAATAAAGTTTTGATAAAATGAATCCATGGGTCTGATATGATATTTTCTATGTATTTGTTAAGGCTGATATGATACAACACATTGGATAGTTTTAATGTTTCAGCACATGTTAGTTTGTGCCAAAAAGACAGCACACGTTGATACATCTTTATATAAATTGGTGATCTACCAAATTCGCCATAAACCATAAAATTTGGTGTTGATTTTCGTAAACCCGATGCAAATTTTAAGAATTTGATGTGGATATTTTCTATAAGATCAAGTTTCTCAAATCTCCATACTTCTGAACCATAAATTAAAATAGGAACAATCATCGTATCAAATGCCGATATCAGACAATCTAGAGGTAAGTTCAGATTTCTCGCTTTTTTCAACAGACTAAACATGGATTTTGTGGCATTCTCAGCTATAGCTTTTATTCCAGTTAACATTCTTTTATTTCTATGTAACTCAATCCCAAGATATACATAACTGTCGACTAAACTAAGAGATCTTTCGGCGAATTTAAAAATTAATTTTGATTTAGCTGCAGGTCCTGAACCAAATACTAATATTTTCGTTTTTGATACATTTACACTGAGCTTCCAAGTAGTACAGTAGTTGTGAAACGAATCAAGAGATTTTTGCAGTGCATTGGGTGTAAGACCAAATAAAACGGTATCATCGGCGTAGAGTAACAGTAGGAGTTGCAGCCAAATATCGAAGTCAGACTCATTTGATAGTTTAAGGTTCACTCCATTACAGCCGTGTTGATATAGATCATTCTCAAGATCGTTGAGAAAGATTGAAAATAAAAGTGGAGATAAATTTTCTCCCTGTCGGACTCCTCTTTGGCACGGAAAATAATCGGAGTTGCATTTGTGTGCGCTTACTACTGATTTAATGTCGCGGTACATATTTCTAACGAAATCTAAAAATCTTCCATTTAAACCGGAGGTTTGCATCTTTGACCATAGACCAATTCGCCAGACGGTGTCAAACGCTTTCGTAAAGTCAATAAAGGCACAATAGAGTTTTTGTTTTTGTAATGTCAAGATACTATTTAGTGTACATAAAACAAATATGTTATCTGTGGTTGTAAAGTGCTTTCTAAAACGTGCTTGGGCCGGGGTAATGATATTGTTCATATCAAGGAAATCGGTTAATCGCATGTTCAAAATAGAAGTGAAGAATTTACCAACACAGCTTAATACAGTGATAGGCCTTTAAGAACTTGGGTCTAACTGATCACCCTTATTTTTATATATCGGCTTTATGACTCCAATTAGCCACGAATTTGGGATTTTTCCTGTTGAGAAAACAAGATCAAAATATTGGACGTAGAAAGATGCAAAGATGTCAATGGTGTCGATAACGTGATCATTTTCAATGTTATCTAGACTGGCTGCTTTATTTCGTTTGAGTATCTTGGCTGCTGCAATGACTTCATCTATACTTATATCTTTATTCAGAATACTACAGTCGTAGTCCATATTGAGAGGCACGTTACTTTCAGTGATAACATCGTTCTCACTATCGATATCTTCATTTAGGTTCTTAAAGTATTCATAAAATGTTTTCGTATCAGGCATCGCGTTATTTTCTTTAGATTTCCCGTCTTTTAGAGCTTCCCAATATTCTTTCGGCGATTTCTTCATTTTTTGTCTAAAGATAGTTTCGAGTGATAACTTATGTTTTCTGATATGTTCATCGAGACATTTTTTGTATGCTTTCGACTCTGCGCGAAGTTTGTGTTTGTTTAATTCAGATTTATTCTTTTTGAAATTTCTTTTTGCTTTATTGAAGCGTTTTCTATATTTTCTACACTCTGTACTGAACCATGGTTTGTGCTTGCGCTTGCGTTTACGTGGGGCGTGTTTCTCGTGTTTCCGTGTCCCGAAAGTTTCACGTGCAGCAGTAATAAGTACGTTCGCGAAGCTATCAGAGTGTGAATTGATAATTGATGGATCTCCTTGGTTGGATACTGCTGTACGAGCAAGATTTGTAAGTTTATTTACCTCATTTATGTTAATATTTTGGCGAAAAGTTGTCTTTTTATCAGAAATATAGCGTTTAGGTTTTTCCGTGTTGTTACTGTTATCATGGTTAGGAAGGTTATGCTGTGTAAGAGTAGCAGCCGTTGACTTGCTTCTTAATGAGAATGAAAGTGGGCAATGAACGTCTGAGTTCAGGGGGGAGAAATCTAATACATCAACATTATAAAACAGTTTTAAAGCGATTGGAGAGGAAATAACATAGTACATTACACTTATTACAAGTTACTTTACCAATGAGTAGATTCAAGTTTTTACAAATATCTATAATACCGTAACCGAAATTGTTTATTTTACCTACATCCTGAGAGGATCTTTCTAATGGAAGATTTAGGTTCTCTAGATCTGTCTCAGGCGATATATCTCCAGTTTCATCTAGATTAAACTCTTTAGTAATATAGTCGTCATAAGTAGAGAAATCACACAATGTATTTGTTCTAGAGTTAAAATCCCCCATTACAATAACATATTCACTTTTAGTAAGTTTATGCATGATTGACTGTTCAAGGCTAGATAACGTATCCGTTGTAACATATTTAGATCCTTCAGGGGGAATATAAATGATTCCTAAATAAACATCCTCTTCTATATCAAATCAATTTTTTGACATTTTCATCCACATAGCATAATCATTATCATCAACTACCAATGTGATAAAGTCCTTATATTCATTCCTAATAGCTATTCCTATTCCTCCCGATCTTCTATTGGTTTTTGTTCTGTGTCTTAACAATAATTCATAGCCATCAAGCTTTAAATCATCTAAGTTATTTGTTTTAGTTTCTTGTAGTCCAATTACGTGATTACTTTGTAAAAGTTTGATAAAGTCTGGGTACTCCAAACGTTTTCTTAATCCACATACATTAATACTCAATAGTTTAAGCAGTGGGTTGTTTATAGCGTCATCATGATCATCATAGCAATTGTCATTATCTCCATCATCGTTATCATCATTATCATCATTATCATCATTGGTATGTACAACATCTATAGCATCACCGTCTTCATTACTGTCATTTTCATTGGTGTATTCAACTTCATCATGAGTATTTACGACATCAACATTAGTAATTACAACATCTTTGACGATTTCATAACTATGCGTATTTGCAACATCATCATTAATATTTAGAATGTCTTTAAAAACTTCACTACCATTATCACTTGTATGTTCAACAACATGAATATTTACAATATCATCTTTAGTATTTAGATTGAAAACATCGTCATCGCTACCGTTATCAATGGTTTGTTCAACCTTATGCTTATTTACAACATCAGCATTAGTATTTACACATTCTTTGAATACATCGTCACTACCATTATCCTTGATTTGTTCAACATCATCATAAGTATATACAACATCAACTTTACTATTTCCAGCTATTGAAACATCGTCATTCACAACAGCATTACATTGGGCTATGTCATATGGTTCATGGGAACAAGCACATGGAGTTAGTGCAGGCCTTGTAGTTGTTGTAATGGCCGACTCTAGCTCCTGCCCACCGGCGTCTCCCTACCTGGGGCGCTGAGTGGGGTGGAGGGGTCCCTGGGGCACTCTGTAAGGGGGAGGGGCAGGAGTCTGGAGAGTGTTCTCAACATAGAGTCTATCAACAACAACTACAGCCTTTCTCCCATTATTCCTAGCCTCTCTCATCAAGGGGAACAACACATTCTTTCTGTAGTCACTTATTTCCTCAGGAAATTGTTCAACAATATGGTATGGTTTACCTTTCAACATTTTCCCGCACTTCTTTACACTGTCTCTTTCTTTTGTGATGACAAATTTGGCAATGATGGAACGGGGTTTAATGGACTCTCCTTGGAAACGTGCATTACGTTTAGGGCCTAACCTGTGAACACGTTTGAATAGGATTGTGTCACTATCCTCATGGGCTAATTCATCCTTGATGAACTTTCTCAGTACCTGTTCACAATCTTCAAAAGGCTGATTACTTGTGGGAACGTGCTCAGGGATATTTGTAAAGATGAGATTGTCTCTCATAGAGCGGCAACGTTGGTCTACGAGTGCTTCACGGAGACTTAAGTTGTTATTAGGACTTTCAGCGAATTGGGCAGTAAGAGTTTTTTCGATGGCCTCTTTGTCAAGTTTTAGTTCATTGAACGTGTCTCCGAAAAATATCACGCTCTTTTCCAAAACATTAACTTTTTCCTTCACTTCATCAATATCTTTTACTTTAAGTTCCAAGTGAGCAATGTTTGTCTTTATTTCATTAACATCCTTCACAATTGAGTCTAGTTTAGAGAGTTTGTGATCCATTGAGTCTAACCTAGCTAAGATGGCTGCCGATGTGGGGTCTAGATCAGGGCTTGGGGGTAAAGGTTGTGCAAGTGGGTTACATGGAAATGGTACCTGGTTTATGTATTGTCCTGGCGGAGTAGCGTACATATTGTGCAGGTTTGGATTGTAGATAGTCTGGTAAGATTCTCCAACGATGTTTGCAGTACTACCCGGTCCTGATGCCGCCATTTTCGACGTGTCACCTCCCGTCTTGTCGCCAGCTTCTGTATTTGGAGTAGACTGTTTCTGTCGTTTTCTGCTCTTCTTTTCGTTATCGGGTGATATGAACTTCTTCCCCATACTTTGAATGTACTTTTGATGTATACTTGATGAATTTTTGATAGATTTTAACAGTTTACCTTGACATTTGTAAGATTCAGTCAGAGGAGAAACAGACACGTCTTGTCACCTTGACGCATGCGCACAAGAGACGAGCCTTCACGCTTCGGAAGCGCTTGCTGTTTGTGTAGTATGTATTACGCAAAAAAAGGGGACTCTGTTTATATACGTCAGATACCCGTAGCGCCCGCTAGTCGAAGTGATACTTCTCTTTAAAACCAAATTGCAATACATTGTCTTGATATGAAAATTATTTAACATATACCATGTTGTAGATAAAAGATTTCTCTGGCGAATGACGTTAAAAGTATACCTTTGTCCTCAATAAGGTGAAGTTGAACATTTGTTCCTGCTTCATTCAGCTTTCCAACAAATGAACTTGCATCCATTATATCATGGCCACATCTGACTAGGCTATCTGCCTTCCTTTTTAAAGCACCACCGACTCCGTCTGGAGCACCTTTGCCATGACTGGCCTCAAAAAAGTTCAAGGTACCTGATGTGAAACCAAATTCAAATAGTTTTGTTGAAAACATGAAAAAGTTATTCTTTTGCCCATAGACCTTTCCACGGCCTATTTCATGGGCGCAGCCATTTTGTGGCAGCCATTAAGCGGCTGCAACGTTAAACTAGCCTATGTTATTTGCAACGCTGTGGCAATCAAGTCTGACGCAATCAAGGATAGACGGTGCCTAGTCAACGCTTACGCTGTATAAAAGACGTCAAACTTACTGGCCAAATAATGATTCATTTTTAAGATTTATGATGTCACATTTGCGACAAACAGTGCAAACAACTATTCATGAGTAATAGATTAAAGAAGTTAACAGATAATAACAGTTCTGTGTGTTGTTAGATGTAAATCGGCGATATCAAAGCGCACGGAAACTTAGGGTAGGATGGAGGCGAATATATCACTTGAACGTAGTTTTGAACTAAAGCTTACTTGTATTATCTGTGAAAATAGTTGGGTTTTTCTTCTTCTTTGTATTTCAAGAATTGTCAATAGTGACACATATATAGGCCTCATATCTGGACTATTCGATTATCTGTACCAAATGTACATAGACTTACGTGTTAATTAGCTGTTGCGAAAATAATTTTCATAAATTAACTAAAAGTCCCATCGCTGTCATTTTTTTTAGCGGACATATTGGTAATCATCTCAGCTACAGGCACATAATTACATTTTATCTATCAGTTCATTCGTTTTCGAATGACACATATTTAAACGTCGCATGTACAATTTTGATTCCAATGTCCGATTGACGGCCATGTTAGATATAATCGGTATGTTGTAGGCTATGTGTTGTTTAATAAGAGGTGGGTTTCTTAATGATTGTCCGAAAATATTATGGAAATTGGTTACGATTTCAGAATTAATCAATAACAATATATTCATGAAAATTATTCTCGCAACAGCTAATCAACACGTACCTAAGTGTATGGGAATTACGTTACGTTACATGTACGTAATAATATGGCCACCTGCTGTATAAACTTTTGTTCGTATGTTATTTTATTAGAACAGAATGAAATACTATATATTTGTACATTTGTTGTACGTACTGTCAATATTTACTGTAGATGTTTAAAATGATTTTGAGATAATCTGTAATGTGTCTTCCTTCACCCACTCACCTACACAATCGAGTAGGCTAATAGCCTACCAAAGTCCGAAATAAGCATGAACTACAAAACATGAATTAACCTAATTGTTCAAGTATAGTATGTTAAATACTATTTTGCACAGTAGCAATGTAGGAAGATGAAGCTTATGAAGATGAATGCACCACCCGTCACTAGATGAGAGATAGGTGATATTACTTTGTAAATATACAACATTTTATGTTTATTATATGCTTTTGTGGTCAGAAATGTTGCGTTTTTAACACCAAATAATCCTCTTTTTATTTGGCCAACCAAACACATAAGTTCTCTCAATCATATCATTCTCATAACCCAAAAATGATTCACTTTCTAAACGTTAAGCAAGGGGGAAAACGTAAGTTTTTAAAAACTCTTTTTAATCATCAAATTTAATTATGTTCATTAAACACACAGACCTTTAACTGCTTCTACAGAAAATGGATATCTTAGGCGAAAAGACTTAGCACACCTTTAAGAAAACTTTATTTTCTCACGTACACTTTGTGTATCGCTGCATAGGCCTAATTATATTGTTTATCATATTTGCGGTTATTTTACATAGGCTATTTATGTCATTGCGAGAATAGTGGGTATATAACAATTATATATTTCCTCTTTCAATAAACTATATATTTATAAAATATAATTTCATAATGCGTTTGTAACGTTTTTAAGAAGAAACAGTTGTTACTTGATTGCAAATTATATGAGAAATGTTAACAATAATGAGAATAATTATCTCCCTTCGCTCAGAAAAAAATCTCACCCATTACAGAAATTAAAATAACTCTCTTGAAAATCTATGTTCGTAGTTTAAACAAAACACACGGTACATCTGTTTCTTATTGCATGAATTGAATCGAGGCTAAATAATTCATTACCATTTCAAATCATAAATGAAATGTAGACTAACAATTTGAGGAAAAATGCATTTTTATGAATTTTATTTTGCAAAAATGTATTATCTTTACATAAGAAACCCAGTTGGACCAGAACAACATTTTCTCTTTCAGAAGATATGTAATATGTGGAAATGTATTAAGAACTTTTGTTTTAAAAAATAAGTTTTTCCATAACTATAAGACCTTTTGCGAAACTGCATGCTGATTCATCACTTTAACATGTCCTAATTTCATTATTAATTAGTATCCGATGAAACATTGCATTTTTGGAAGCAGTAAACATTCAGAATTAAATTGATATATTGTTTCTGCCTTCACCCAAAACTTGGACTTAAAGTTATTTTAGAGACAAGCTACAGCTTTCGACCCATCCCCTAACGTAAAACGTCATTTTGCAGCCGCTTAATGGCGGACGACGCTAGCGTCACCACAAAGGGGAGTAACTGAGGGCGTCGTGACGCACTGCTCCGTGGAGAGGTCTATAATGTGATGTAGGAACATCACTTAAAAAGTGAACTATTTCATCTTTGGATTCTTTTGCTGAATTTTTAGCAAAATTGGGTCAAGATGTTTCCAGATAGCTGTTGGTCCATGCTCTAGTGAATTGGTTACAGTACAGAAGGTCTCAGTGTTGTTTGATATGTAGATAATGCCTGTGTGAATAGTCACCTGTTTCGTTGATGCACCTAAATGCATACTTTGAATCTCTTTACTCAATTTCCCCACATAATTCTCTGCAAAATCAACATGGACTATGCGGACGTTGATGAAAATATCAAATTTTTTCCAAAAATCTATTTCCGTGAAATAAATACACTTAATTGTTCCCTAATTTTTTCAACTTAAAATAAGCCGAGAAATTGCATTAATTAGTAAAGGTGTTTTCCAGTCTAAATATAGATCCAGTCTATTATTTTCAAGCGCAAAGCATTATGGTCTAGCTCACACGCAGTAAACAAAGACACGAAAGAATAAAAAAAAAAAAATATGAGCAATGAAAGAAATCGAAATATATAATTTTTGGACGGTTATTTATTTACCATTTCATTTAATTATGTATTTTCTACAGATATTGGAATACTTGTTTTACCCAACTAGCTATTTTTCTTGAATTTTTAAATTAATGAGAGTAAAAATTTGTCATAATTTGCTGGTCTTATCTCATTAAAAAAATATTAAACAGGAAATAATTTGTATATTCTCAGGACATTTAGAAACATAGTTTGTAAAGCAATCGTCACATTCAGTCATGTGTGACAAGGATACTTTGCAAGAGAGACACGTGCAGCACGTGCAGCACATGGGTTGTTATGGCGACTTGCGCTAGAATTCAACGATTTTTCAACGATTTTTTTACTACTCAAAAAACCACCTTCGGTGGTACAAGAGCATACATATATACATATTTTCATAATAAAGGCATGCGTCTTATGGCAGACGATTATTGATTACATATATAATTAATTAATTAACCGATCACATACAGTTGGTGACATAACTTAAGTGCAAAATATCATTTAGTGATTAGACATTGGATAACATATTGTTAAGATGGATAACGAAGTTTGACAAAAATTTCATATTTCGTTTAGTTGATGGAGTGAGAGCATGGGTAAGGTTACATATAACGTTTAAACTCTGCATAATGGGTAAATATAACTTTCGTTTTTCATATAACGTTGGGCATGTAAGTATATAGTGTAATTCGTCACCTATTTCATTCAGGTTACAGATTTTACAAGTTCTTTCATCTCTTGGTATGCTATGCCATCTTCCAGTTTCAATTGGTAAGTTTAGGTTTAATGTTCTGAATTTCAAAATCGGCATATAGATATTTCTTGGTAAAAGAAGATAATTTTCAAAAGCAAGTGATTGTTTATAGTGTTTATAATAGAGTCCTTTTGGGCTTGATCTGATGTTTTCTCGCCATTGTTGAATAAATTGATCAGTTAGAATTTGTCCAGCTTTTAGAACTAGGAAAGACGTAGAGCATACCAAAGGATTTACAAATACATTTGATAAGCCAATTCTATCTAATAAAGTTTTGATAAAATGAATCCATGGGTCTGATATGATATTTTCTATGTATTTGTTAAGGCTGATATGATACAACACATTGGATAGTTTTAATGTTTCAGCACATGTTAGTTTGTGCCAAAAAGACAGCACACGTTGATAAATCTTTATATAAATTGGTGATCTACCAAATTCGCCATAAATCATAAAATTTGGTGTTGATTTTCGTAAACCCGATGCAAATTTTAAGAATTTGATGTGGATATGTTCTATAAGATCAAGTTTCTCAAATCTCCATACTTCTGAACCATAAATTAAAATAGGAACAATCATCGTATCAAATGCCGATATCAGACAATCTAGAGGCAAGTTCAGATTTCTCGCTTTTTTCAACAGACTAAACATGGATTTTGTGGCATTCTCAGCTATAGCTTTTATTCCAGTTAACATTCTTTTATTTCTATGTAACTCAATCCCAAGATATACATAACTGTCGACTAAACTAAGAGATCTTTCGGCGAATTTAAAAATTAATTTTGATTTAGCTGCAGGTCCTGAACCAAATACTAATATTTTCGTTTTTGATACATTTACACTGAGCTTCCAAGTAGTACAGTAGTTGTGAAACGAATCAAGAGATTTTTGCAGTGCATTGGGTGTAAGGCCAAATAAAACGGTATCATCGGCGTAGAGTAACAGTAGGAGTTGCAGCCAAATATCGAAGTCAGACTCATTTGATAGTTTAAGGTTCACTCCATTACAGCCGTGTTGATATAGATCATTCTCAAGATCGTTGAGAAAGATTGAAAATAAAAGTGGAGATAGATTTTCTCCTTGTAGGACTCCTCTTTGGCACTGAAAATAATCGGAGTTGCATTTGTGTGCGCTTACTACTGATTTAATGTCGCGGTACATATTTCTAACGAAATCTAAAAATCTTCCATTTAAACCGGAGGTTTGCATCTTTGACCATAGACCAATTCGCCAGACGGTGTCAAACGCTTTCGTAAAGTCAATAAAGGCACAATAGAGTTTTTGTTTTTGTAATGTCAAGATACTATTTAGTGTACATAAAACAAATATGTTATCTGTGGTTGTAAAGTGCTTTCTAAAACGTGCTTGGGCCGGGGTAATGATATTGTTCATATCAAGGAAATCGGTTAATCGCATGTTCAAAATAGAAGTGAAGAATTTACCAACACAGCTTAATACAGTGATAGGCCTTTCAGAACTTGGGTCTAACTGATCACCCTTATTTTTATATATCGGCTTTATGACTCCAATTAGCCACGAATTTGGGATTTTTCCTGTTGAGAAAACAAGATTAAAATTTTGGACGTAGAAAGATGCAAAGATGTCAATGGTGTCGATAACGTGATCATTTTCAATGTTATCTAGACTGGCTGCTTTATTTCGTTTGAGTATCTTGGCTGCTGCAATGACTTCATCTATACTTATATCTTTATTCAGAATACTACAGTCGTAGTCCATATTGAGAGGCACGTTATTTTCAGTGATAACATCGTTCTCACTATCGATATCTTCATTTAGGTTCTTAAAGTATTCATAAAATGTTTTCGTATCAGGCATCGCGTTATTTTCTTTAGATTTCCCGTCTTTTAGAGCTTCCCAATATTCTTTCGGCGATTTCTTCATTTTTTGTCTAAAGATAGTTTCGAGTGATAACTTATGTTTTCTGATATGTTCATCGAGACATTTTTTGTATGCTTTCGACTCTGCGCGAAGTTTGTGTTTGTTTAATTCAGATTTATTCTTTTTGAAATTTCTTTTTGCTTTATTGAAGCGTTTTCTATATTTTCTACACTCTGTACTGAACCATGGTTTGTGCTTGCGCTTGCGTTTACGTGGGGCGTGTTTCGCGTGTTTCCGTGTCCCGAAAGTTTCACGTGCAGCAGTAATAAGTACGTTCGCGAAGCTATCAGAGTGTGAATTGATAATTGATGGATCTCCTTGGTTGGATACTGCTGTACGAGCAAGATTTGTAAGTTTATTTACCTCATTTATGTTAATATTTTGGCGAAAAGTTGTCTTTTTATCAGAAATATAGCGTTTAGGTTTTTCCGTGTTGTTACTGTTATCATGGTTAGGAAGGTTATGCTGTGTAAGAGTAGCAGCCGTTGACTTGCTTCTTAATGAGAATGAAAGAGGGCAATGAACGTCTGAGTTCAGGGGGGAGAAATCTAATACATCAAAATTATAAAACAGTTTTAAAGCGATTGGAGAGGAAATAACATAGTCAATTACACTTTTATCATTACAAGTTACTTTACCAATGAGTAGATTCAAGTTTTTACAAATATCTATAATACCGTAACCGAAATTGTTTATTTTACCTATATCCTGAGAGGATCTTTCTAATGGAAGATTTAGGTTCTCTAGATCTGTCTCAGGCGATATATCTCCAGTTTCATCTAGATTAAACTCTTTAGTAATATAGTCGTCATAAGTAGAGAAATCACACAATGTATTTGTTCTAGAGTTAAAATCCCCCATTACAATAACATATTCACTTTTAGTAAGTTTATGCATGATTGACTGTTCAAGGCTAGATAACGTATCCGTTGTAACATATTTAGATCCTTCAGGGGGAATATAAATGATTCCTAAATAAACATCCTCTTCTATATCAAATAAATTTTTTGACATTTTCATCCACATAGCATAATCATTATCATCAACTACCAATGTGATAAAGTCCTTATATTCCTTCCTTATAGCTATTCCTATTCCTCCCGATCTTCTATTGGTTTTTGTTCTGTGTCTTAACAATAATTCATAGCCATCAAGCTTTAAATCATCTAAGTTATTTGTTTTAGTTTCTTGTAGTCCAATTACGTGATTACTTTGTAAAAGTTCGATAAAGTCTGGGTACTCCAAACGTTTTCTTAATCCACATACATTAATACTCAATAGTTTAAGCAGTGGGTTGTTTATAGCGTCATCATGATCATCATAGCAATTGTCATTATCTCCATCATCGTTATCATCATTATCATCATTATCATCATTGGTATGTACAACATCTATAGCATCACCGTCTTCATTACTGTCATTTTCATTGGTGTATTCAACTTCATCATGAGTATTTACGACATCAACATTAGTAATTACAACATCTTTGACGATTTCATAACTATGCGTATTTGCAACATCATCATTAATATTTAGAATGTCTTTAAAAACTTCACTACCATTATCACTTGTATGTTCAACAACATGAATATTTACAATATCATCTTTAGTATTTAGATTGAAAACATCGTCATCGCTACCGTTATCAATGGTTTGTTCAACCTTATGCTTATTTACAACATCAGCATTAGTATTTACACATTCTTTGATTACATCGTCACTACCATTATCCTTGATTTGTTCAACATCATCATAAGTATATACAACATCAACTTTACTATTTCCAGCTATTGAAACATCGTCATTCACAACAGCATTACATTGGGCTATGTCATATGGTTCATGGGAACAAGCACATGGAGTTAGTGCAGGCCTTGTAGTTGTTGTAGTGGCCGACTCTAGCTCCTGCCCACCGGCGTCTCCCTACCTGGGGCGCTGAGTGGGGTGGAGGGGTCCCTGGGGCACTCTGTAAGGGGGAGGGGCAGGAGTCTGGAGAGTGTTCTCAACATAGAGTCTATCAACAACAACTACAGCCTTTCTCCCATTATTCCTAGCCTCTCTCATCAAGGGGAACAACACATTCTTTCTGTAGTCACTTATTTCCTCAGGAAATTGTTCAACAATATGGTATGGTTTACCTTTCAACATTTTCCCGCACTTCTTTACACTGTCTCTTTCTTTTGTGATGACAAATTTGGCAATGATGGAACGGGGTTTAATGGACTCTCCTTGGAAACGTGCATTACGTTTAGGGCCTAACCTGTGAACACGTTTGAATAGGATTTTGTCACTATCCTCATGGGCTAATTCATCCTTGATGAACTTTCTCAGTACCTGTTCACTATCTTCAAAAGGCTGATTACTTGTGGGAACGTGCTCAGGGATATTTGTAAAGATGAGATTGTCTCTCATAGAGCGGCAACGTTGGTCTACGAGTGCTTCACGGAGACTTAAGTTGTTATTAGGACTTTCAGCGAATTGGGCAGTAAGAGTTTTTTCGATGGCCTCTTTGTCAAGTTTTAGTTCATTGAACGTGTCTCCGAAAAATATCACGCTCTTTTCCAAAACATTAACTTTTTCCTTCACTTCATCAATATCTTTTACTTTAAGTTCCAAGTGAGCAATGTTTGTCTTTATTTCATTAACATCCTTCACAATTGAGTCTAGTTTAGAGAGTTTGTGATCCATTGAGTCTAACCTAGCTAAGATGGCTGCCGATGTGGGGTCTAGATCAGGGCTTGGGGGTAAAGGTTGTGCAAGTGGGTTACATGGAAATGGTACCTGGTTTATGTATTGTCCTGGCGGAGTAGCGTACATATTGTGCAGGTTTGGATTGTAGATAGTCTGGTAAGATTCTCCAACGATGTTTGCAGTACTACCCAGTCCTGATGCCGCCATTTTCGACGTGTCACCTCCCGTCTTGTCGCCAGCTTCTGTATTTGGAGTAGACTGTTTCTGTCGTTTTCTGCTCTTCTTTTCGTTATCGGGTGATATGAACTTCTTCCCCATACTTTGAATGTACTTTTGATGTATACTTGATGAATTTTTGATAGATTTTAACAGTTTACCTTGACATTTGTAAGATTCAGTCAGAGGAGACACAGACACGTCTTGTCACCTTGACTCATGCGCACAAGAGACGAGCCTTCACGCTTCGGAAGCGCTTGCTGTTTGTGTAGTATGTTTTACGCAAAAAAGGGGACTCTGTTTATATACGTCAGATACCCGTAGCGCGCGCTAGTCGAAGTGATACTTCTCTTTAAAACCAAATTGCAATACATTGTCTTGATATGAAAATTATTTAACATATACCATGTTGTAGATAAAAGATTTCTCTGGCGAATGACGTTAAAAGTATACCTTTGTCCTCAATAAGGTGAAGTTGAACATTTGTTCCTGCTTCATTCAGCTTTCCAACAAATGAACTTGCATCCATTATATCATGGCCACATCTGACTAGGCTATCTGCCTTCCTTTTTAAAGCACCACCGACTCCGTCTGGAGCACCTTTGCCATGACTGGCCTCAAAAAAGTTCAAGACACCTGATGTGAAACCAAATTCAAATAGTTTTGTTGAAAACATGAAAAAGTTAGTCTTTTGCCTATAATGTGATGTAGGAACATCACTAAAAAAGTGAACTATTTCATCTTTGGATTCTTTTGCTGAATTTTTAGCAAAATTGGGTCAAGATGTTTCCAGATAGCTGTTGGTCCATGCTCTAGTGAATTGGTTACAGTACAGAAGGTCTCAGTGTTGTTTGATATGTAGATAATGCCTGTGTGAAGAGTCACCTGTTTCGTTGATGCACCTAAATGCATACTTTGAATCTCTTTACTCAATTTCCCCACATAATTCTCTGCAAAATCAACATGGACTATGCATTCTGTTGGGGACAAATTCTGTCTTTAGTCATGATAGTGTTTGAGCTGTGAATTGATGTTAAAGATGTGCCTTTTGAACTTTGGTAGCTGTTCATGAAAGTTCACCAGAAGATTTTGGGCTGTGATGTCTTCTTCTTGCAAACTTGAAATAGACACATATTTTGCACCAACATTTTTTAGATGCCTGACTTCTGAGATATTCTTCCACTGTTTCAGTTTCACTTGCTCAGAATGATCACATCCATTCAGGTCCAGAACAAAGTTACTGCATATTTTGCAGTCACCATACATACACATGTTATTGTTCACATCACAGCTAACAGCTCTGAGCAAATCATCAAAATTTGCAGTTTTTAACACTTTCAGCATGGACAAATTTTCAATGATGAACCTAAAGTTTTCATGCAGTTTGCATAGGCAAGTTTGACGATATGACTCCGTGGCCTGTTTAACCCAGAATGGTTTCAGTCTCCAAAATGATGAAAAACTGATGATGTCTGTGACATTCTCTTGCAAATATTTCTGGTATAATTCATGCACGGTTCCATTTAAAACCCTATTTCGCTTTTTGATTTTCCTAAATGTGATTGTCTGCTTTATGCCTGAGGTTATACGACAATTGTCATCACGTTCAAAGAATTCCTTCACTTTTGTTGCCAGTGTACTGGTGACAGATTGTCTACAGTATGATTTGCATGATGATCTGCAGTGAAATATGGTTGAACAAAGAGTTCTGAATCTGTATTTCTTGATCAAGTGTCCAGCTGTGAGCGTTGATAGTGTTTTCTTGACACCAACTCTTGAATTCCTGTACTTCTCCTTAATTTCATCTACAAGAACATGATGGAATAGCAAGTTTCTTCTCAAATTCTTTTTCGATGCTGTTCTCAGGACCCGTTTTGTGTTTGTATTTGGTGTTGCAGGGTTTTTCATGTCATTTTCAGAACGCGTCAATCGCTTGCAGTACATTTCAACCTTTTTCCTTTCTTTCTCAAGACTGTGTTGTAGGTTTCGGTTTTCATAGTAGCATTTTCTTTCTTTTCTATTTCTTGTTCTATTTGCTTGAGACGTCTGTCTTGATGGACCAGGTTGTTCATATTGAGGGGAATTAGTTGGTGTCAGGGTATCCTTTTCAAAAGGTTTTTTATTGCGCAGTTTTTTCTTTCCTCTTCATTTTTTTCTCTGAGCCCTTTGATCCCTAGCTGAAAGATCTTTTATAGGTTTTAATTTCCCTAGTTTTCTTTTTTTGTCATTGCTTTGTTTCTCTTTCAACAAGTATGCACATCGCCTCTCTGTATCTTGATCACGCCTTTGCCTGTACCGTCTTTGCTTTTCTGCTGCACTCAGAGTCATCATGCATATAGACAATGATTCCTGAAAAAAAAATGTATTGATAGAATTTCTTGAATGATTCTGTAAATAGATACAAATAAAATAACCCATCTGATAATCTGGTACAACGTTAATTCTGAATGTTCAAAGATAGAGAATGTTTTTCAATGTTGCACATTTACAGGATTAAGATTTGTCAATACTGTTGCTCAACTGAAGTTTCAATGAAATGTTACAAGTGAAAAGATATGCTCTAATGAGCAGCATAATTGAAAGATACATTTTTATTTATTTACCTTAAGTAATAATTAGTGAATTAATATGTCCATACTGTTACCGCTGAGTGTAAACTATCAAAGATATTTTCACTGAAAATTTTAGATTTAACATTTAGACAATAACTAACGAGTGACGGGGAATGACAGATTATCTTTCCCGAGTTATATCATTTGAGTAATTCTCGAGCCTTGGCGAGAGAATTACACACAATTGATATAACGAGGGAAAGATAACCTGCCATTCCCCGTCACGAGTTGGTTATTGTTTATATTACCCATATGACAAATTAAAGTAAAAACGCGAATATTAAAAGCCAATTTCTCTAAAAGGACCCGAGAAGGAGATGAATCTCCATATCCATAAGCGTGTGACGTGGATTCACTTCTTACGTACCTATCCTTGTTTAATCCGCACGATTAAAATGTCCCCTGCGAAAATGTCTTTCACAATAAAAGAAAGATGTGCCTTTAGTTGAAAGTTTTGTATTCCTGACAATTACTATCAATCCATGATAATACATATAAGTTATTGCAACATCCATATCAAGAGGTGTGCGAAGCTCAAAAACAAGTCGGCTCAAACCGAAAAGCCCTGTGACGTCATAACCGCTCGCGCCTATGACGTCATTACATTCGAACGATCGCCGTCGCTCTTGAAGCTTTCCGTGGTTATACAGTCAAGCAGTAATCGCTAGTTTCTTTAAATTTTGGACAATTTAACTGCTTCCTCCGACATTTGATGCGTCGGCACATGTACGAAAACGCTAATTTCAACTGCGGGAAACAAATAAAACATGTTAAAGTTCAGAAGACAGTCTCTAAAGTAACTAGTCGGGGAAAGTAAGAAAGATGAATGAAGTAGTTCCGGCAATCAATGAAATTCTTATTTTTTCTGTAACAGCCAATCAAAAGCCAGGAAAAGGTGTAACTCCCGTGTGACTTACAGAAAATATACTACACTGTGTCCGTCTTCCCATATGGGTAATATATCACTATTCCCCTATATTTATATCATATTTAACATTAATTAAGATAGATATTAAAATATGATTGGATTATGAATAATTTTTTATGTTGAGGTAATTTGTCTATACAGTGTCTTCAATGTCCATACTGTTACCAAAATTAAAGTTTCATTGAAAATTAAGATTGAATTTGATATTTACCAATGATGACTTAAATTTCAAATTGCTGAACAATAGACAACATGCATTAAGGAACAAGAAGCATTGATAGTTAATTGAATGTTGAACAAATATGTGTTTGGAAAAGAATTGTCCATACTGTTATCTTTGATTGTCTAAACTGTTACCAAAAAATAAATGTTCATTGATAATCTGGATCAAAGTGGGTTTTTTTCAGCAATAATTATCATTTCTAAACATTTGAACTATTAAAACAGAATACATAAAGCTTATAGAAACTATCAGTAATCTGAGCATAAATATTAATTTGTGTGGAATATAATTGTCCATACTGATACCTATCAATGTCCATACTGTTACCAAAATTAAAGTTTCATTGAATATCAAAAGTAAACTTGATATTTACCAATGATGACTTAAATTTCAAATTGCTTAACAATAAACAACATGCATTAAGGAATCAGAAACATTGATAGTTAATTGAATGATGAACAAATATGTGTTTGGAAAAGAATTGTCCATACTGTTACCTTGTATTGTCCATACTGTTACCAAAAATCAATTTTCATTGATAAGTTTGATGAAAGTTGTATTTTTCCTGCAATTATTACAGTTTCTAAACATTTGAACTATAAAAAATCAATAAAGAAAGACTATTGAAACGATCTGTAATCTGAGCATAAATATTAATTTGTTTTGAATATAATTGTCCATACTGTTACCTATCAATGTCCATACTGTTACCTGAAATTTGTTTAATTTATAAAAACATATTTTGAACATATATTTTCCACAATAAACAGTAGTTTTACATTTCCTCAAACAAAACAATTTGAATAAAAATAATTATCAATGATAAATCGGTTTTAAATAAATTTGGGTTTTGAATAGATTTTTTTTCATACTGTAACTTTGTAATGTCCATACTGTTACCAAAATTAAAGTTTCATTGAAAATTAAGAGTGAATTTGATATTATCAAACTATGACTTAAAATTTAAATTGCTTAACAATAGACAACATGCATTAAGGAAACAAACCCATCTCTAGTTAATTGAATGATGAAAACATATTTGTTTGAAAAAGAATTGTCCATACTGATACCTTTTATTTTCCATACTGTTACCAAAACACTTATTTCATTAGCAATTAAGGTTTAAAATGATATTTTTCTGCAAGGACTTAATTTTCCAAAATTTTTATCATCAAAAGTAATTAAAATTAAAAAAATCAAATATTACAATGTTTACTTGTTGTAAATAATTTTGTCCACACTGTTACTTTTTTCCATACTGTTACTAAAACTTAAAACACTGATGACCTCTTTATGTGTGTTATTGTTTATTTCAATTATTCTATGACATACAAAACTTATATTTGAAAGATTATACACAGTGTGGAAAGTAAATAATAGCAAACATCATCCATTTAAATATCTTTTGCAGAATATTGTCATTACTGTTACCAAATTTGTCCATAATGTTACCAAAAGATGCTGGAAATCAACAACAACTTTTTATGAAACATATTTTTTTCTTGGTCAACTTTGGAATGTTTTTTATATGTTTTTCTTAAGAATGTAAAAGAAGGATTTAACAACACATTGATAAACATGCCTTCAAGATTATTTTGAAGAATAAAAAATCAATACTGTTACTGGAGTGGTCCTAACTGTTACTTTTTGTAAGGTAACAGTACGGACAGTTACATTAAGGACAATTCTAATGAAAATATTCAATATTAAATGAATGCTCCCTTCAACTCTTGAAAAGCACATGTTTTCAGTCCCAGATAAACAAGTCAATAAACATGCAAATTCAGTTTTTTTTTCAAAAAAATATTTTATAAAGCCCAAAACATGGTAACAGTGGGGACATGAAAAATATCTACAATCAACTTTTCACTTACTTAAAATCAATTTTATGACTTAAAGTTCAGATGTCCAAAAACATATTGCACACCATTGAAAGGACTGGAAGGAGGGGGTTCAAGACAGGAAGTAACTCTTCAATCTGACAAAGGGAGATAATTATTTTTTAAGTTTTTCCTTCTGGTAACAGTAAGGACATGTTTTTGTGGGACACACATAAATGACGTAAAAACTTTTTTTTTTAAAATTAATATATATATATATATATATATATATTACATAATGAGTTCTGAATCTTAATCTTATTGACTTCCCATGCTGGAAACTCGTTTCTCTTCGGACACTCGGCGTTCACACGCACTTAGTGTCGAGAACAAAGTGTTAATAACCTTGAGATTCTTGGTAAAAGGAGGTTTTTTCTCCGAGTTAGGTGACATCCATGGCGCTGCAAAATCCAGCGTGTCTCGGGTATTTCACCCAACTGTCGACGGTATTGTTGACGTACTCAACACCATATCCTTTCCGACCGAAGAAACAGCCCTACAGACCATGATATGATTTCACTCATCTGTTGTTTTTCGAGCTTGTGGTGTAAGGAGTTTAATGTATGAGGGGATTACTCTAAATCTACTTCCTTTATACATTAATGCGATAACAATAGAAGAAGCTTTCATAAAAATATGTTATTGTCTGAGTTATTTAGTCATGTTTGAATGAAACTATTTTGCTGAGAAATTAATATAATATAGATATAAATATATATAATAGTATAAATTATATAACTGTAGGCAATGGATTAATTTCTATAACAGTTATGTATGGCTTGTCTTATGTTACAAATAATTTTGACATATATACTTGACCAAATAAGTGAGAGATATTGGAAAATTATTTCTTGATAATTCATTAGTGTGTCATTGAATAAATAGATCAGTAATTAAAATTTCCTTATGAGTATATCTAAAATTGCTGCTATTTTTTTTTACAATCAACAACACTAAATGTTTTTCTTACATTTAGGTTTACAAATGCTGTTGTGAAATGGCCAGGATCAAGCCATGACTCTGCTATCTTGAACAACAGTAGGGTTGCAGAGCTCCTTGACGCTGGGAATCTGCCTGTAATATAGCTAGGATATTCTGGGTATGTAGCTCATATTAATTTTTTAAGATAGCATAGCTTGATACTTAATAAATTTATACCTACTCAACCGGAGCATATGGATTAAGAATTAAATTTTGGAAGAAACTAGAAACTCATGTATAAAGTCTTCACAAGCATATTAATATTGTTTGTAGCTGTAATGGAGACATGAAATGTTTTTTTACATATATATTTGAATTTTTATATTTCAAAGATATGGATGCAAGAAATGGCTCATGACACCGATTATTGATGCAAAGAGTCGAGGGGAACAACGATACAATACATCACATCTTAAAACCCGAAACACCATTGAGAGAGCGTTTGTAGTTTTAAGGTCCCGGTTCAGGTAATATGTTATTCCATAATCAATGAAAATTGTATGCCATTAACTGTAGATATTTTGTTTATGAAATCAATTATGCAAAATAAGAAATATCAAATGGAAAGAACAACACAAATTCAAATATTTGTGAGAAATCTATATTCTCAATATCGAGTAACAAAGTATTTAACAATGAACTTTTATATTATTGACTAGATTCATACAATGAAAAATAACAGAAATTCAAAGTGTCTAACTGAATGTTATCTTTATTGTTTTCTATGGTCAACATATAAAGCAATGCAGTCTTGCCTAAAATTGCTAATTAACACATTTTAAGGGTTCAATGGCAAATTCTGAACACTTCGACATAAAAAGGGATTTTATTCCAAAGATAAACGGAAGTTAAATTGCCTTTTTAATTGCTAATTAATAGATTTTTATGTTTCAACAGAAAATTATGAACACTGAGATTTACAACAGAAACAAATTAGCATCGATAAAATGTACAAATTCAAAGAATACTGTTATAATTTTATTACAGCACTGAGACTTTCCTTTACCTAACTCAACTAACTCTTCAAAGAACTTTTTACAGTTAACTTTACGCAATATATACCTATGTGGTATGTTCTGAAAATCTGTTTTGACCTCATCATCTGTCTACATCAACAATTAGAATTAAAGCTTGATCAGTAGCAAGTTTAATATCAGAGTTTAAATAATATGAAGAACTATTTAGATTCAAGTATAAGCGTTCTATCACTGAATAATCAATAATTATGGCTAACGTTAAATGCAAAGATAAGTTTAAAGCCGATCATAACCAATCTCGTGTTTTCATTTCATGTATAGGTAAAGCAAAACATTCCAAGATGGTGACAGAACTCTCGCTTTAAGTATCGGGAGTTTAGCACTGACAAATTAATAATCATGGCCAATGTTACATGAAAAGTTAATATGATAATAATCACGAATACACTAAATTCATGTTACTAGTAGATTTAAAACTCATTGTGAAATTTGATTGAAGATATAGACTAATTCATTATTTTCTTCCAGTTTCAAAACTAGTAATTTTTCTTTGATTGCCAAATCTCTTTCCTGGTAGGCTTTTGTAAAAAACGAAAATTGATTACATGGTCTTCTAAATATCAACATTCATGAACAATGCTGAAACTAACATACACAATTAAACTAGTTAAGTTACATTACCCAGATCATGATAAATTATACAAGACAATACAATATTTTCATTTCAAGTTGACATATGACAGCCACCTTTAGAGTCTACAACTTCTAATAAAGACCCAAGATACATTTATATTATTTAGCCGATAAATTAGAAATATAACTGGAAGAGAAATATAAGTGAGGTACTAAATAGCAAAAGTTAAAGAATAAAATTGGTGTCATATTTTAGAAAATGTGTCCTTGATATAAAATATAAAGATTTTAATCGTATTTAATAATTTACATCAACATTTTTATCACATACTCAGTATTAAAAGTATGGATTATTTAAATTTTAAATCTCATAATCTAAAAACTGAGATTTGTTAGTGAAACACTGATTGTTCAGATTTAAAATGTCAAGAGTTCAAAATGTAAAAAGTACTATTACATAACAAGTATCAAGTGTCTATCAGTGACAAATCAATAATTATGGCCAAGGTTACATGCAATGTTACTCCGATCATAATCACGATTGCATTAAATTCAAATTTTGAAATTGAATTATTGGTACAAAGGGATTGGGCCCATTTATAAATCTGAAAATTACTAAACACCCTTTAAAAAAAACATTGTCAAATGTGTCTTTTCCATCCCTGAATCTAAGTAATTTTTGTCTATGATTGCCAAATTAACCTCTTTCCTGGTAAGTTGTCACATCAATGAAATATAGTAATACCTCTGTTCAAAAATTCAATACAGTATCCAAAATAAATGTAATTCAAGGGTTAAATCTAAATTGTCGATTGGTATAAACAGTTTGAAGACTGGAAAACTTTCCAAACTTTGTTTTCTCAATAACAGCATTGCATTATTTTCAATATAAGTTGAAATATGACCTTCAATACTAGAGACTCAAAATACATTTTCTTCTTGTAATAACTGGGTGTTATCAATGTACAAGTAGGCAGCCTTTAAATTTTACATTTTAAACTCATTGAGTAATTTGTAATCACAAACTTGACTATCATTCTCTTTGAGAAATAGTATTCTTTCTTTAATCGCCAAATATCGTACCTGGTATTATTTAGTGCATATTAAATACTCTTACCACATGGATGTCAATTCTGTTAATTTCTGTACATTTTTTTTCTTCAACAGCAAGTAGTCTTGCCATTGGATCTTCATCCTTTGTTTCTGAAAAAAGTAATTATTGATAAAATAATACAAAATTGGTTGTGAAAATAATAGCAGACTGAAAAACAAGAAACAATTCTATATGATTTGCATCATTGATGCTGGTTGGTGAAACATTAACAGTAGTTTCATCTTTTTCAAATGAAATTTATTCAAATGCTAAAATTACTTTAATATTGATATCAACATACCGGTATTGACTGTTTGTATCACATGATTGTTATTGAAATAAATTTACCTATTTTCCTTTTCCCTTTCCCTTTAGTCTTGGATTCTGAAATTTTAAGGAAAAGTTATTTTTATTGTGACAAAATAAATTAATGATCATCATAAGCTTGGAAATTTAAATGAATTGTTTACAAGAATGAAATATTTTTTAATGTTATATAAGCGAGTTGCGAGGAATTATGAATTATCTGCCCCGAGTTAATTATTGTGAAAAACTCCAAGCTTTAAGGTTTGAAATAATAATTCCTGAGGGATAATTAATTCGTAATTCCGAGCAACAAGTTGGTTATTATTTTTCTTGGGTAAGAAAAAGTGAACACTAAACGATGTTCCGTTTAATATCATATTTATGAAACAAGTGAGTGGTTGGTATTTAAGAAGCGAAAGTGAGTTAAATACAAGTACCATCTCACGATTAAATGGAACCGAGTGTAGTATTTTATTTAATACTCAAATTGTAGATTATTAAACAGTAATATCTCAAAAGGGCGAGTTTATTAGATAATTAACTGAGATATTGGCTTGAAAACACAATCCAGCATTCTTCTTTGTCATACATTCAATAGTTAAGAAATATTACTCATAATCTTAACAGGGTACTAGTACCTTTCACTGTGACAAATTCCACAGTGGGGGAACTGCTTCCTGAGGCCAAAATCGTTGCCAGTTCTGTTACTGTTGCAGAAGTCAGATGGTCAGATGCAGATGCAGATGCAGATGATGCAGCGGTTGCTGTTGGTGATACTTCACTGGTGGAAGTTGCTGTTACCGGTATCACTGTCAAAGTAGAGGAGGATGCGGTGCTGGATGTCGAGCATGATGCCAATGGAGCTGATTAATGGAAATATAGGAATTTAAGATATAAATATTGTTAACTGAGGAATTTACACTATCTTGCCAGCATAAATGCATCAAATTTGTATAACTGTATATGATGTCGACATTCATGACTATTCTTTGATATAATAACTCTGACCCCATTGATCATTAATAAATACCATATTTTGTTAATTCTTTTGTGATCTGTCTTCCATATATATATATATATATATATATATATATATATATATATATAGAAAAGAGTAAACATCAGATGGTTTTGACTGGATCAATCTTCTTTAATACAATACGATGAGCTCATTTCGACCCTTATATCAGGCTTTTCAAGTATGGTTTCAAACTCTTCTCTATATTTAACCTTACTTCACATGAGAAGCAACTCATCTTATTTATATATATATAAATATATATACAATGTATATACCCTAGATTCTTGGGATTTAGTTCAGTTTGTACCAGTTACTTATAATCTTTTAGATCTGATGTCAATAATATTTGCTTAAGATACAAAAGTAGCCGAAGTCAAACTCACAATTGAACATATTGAACATATTGATGGTATTATAAAAACGTGTCTCTAAAATGGTATGTTCATTAAGACTTATGAAATATGTATTGGGCAAAGAGACTCTAAGTAAAATTTATGCAATGTTTATAAGACCTCACCTTGAATACGCATGCGGAGTCTGGGATGGGTGTTCTCTTGAATCAATAAACAAGTTAGAGCAGATTCAACTGCAAGCAGCAAGAATAGTTACCGGATTACCAAAATATACATCACAAAAACATTTGTATTTTCAAACTGGTTGGGAAACATTACAAGAACGTAGGAGAAAAAGAAAGTTGAACTTGATGTATAAAATTTAAAATGGATTGTCTCCCCAATACCTTGCTGATCTGCTTCCTCAGAATGTCGGTTCTAAATCTAATTACAACTTGCGTAACTCACATAATAGTGTACTCCCTACTCAAGACTTAAACTTTCACGAGATTCGTTCTTTCCGTCAACAATACATTCTTGGAATGGTCTACCGACCGCGCACCGTCAGTCCAAATCAGTTTCAAATTTTAAATCATGTATTACTCATCGTGACACTTTTGCACCATATTATTATTCATGTGGCAAAAGAAAACTAAATATTATTCATACCAAGTTACGGTATACTGTTAGCTCATTGAATTATGATTTGCATAAAGTTGGTATTAAAACAAATGCTAATTGTATTTGTGGTTACAATGTAGAAAACGCTTATCACTATTTATTCAAATGTACATTGTAATATGAACAAAGAAATCAACTGATGTCGTCATTACAGCGCATTGTAGTCCCAGCATGTATTCCAATCGATCTTAAACTTTTGCTTGAGGGAAGTGCAGACCTATCAGAATGTCAAAATAGACAATTATTCATTTCAGTACATACTTATATTAGTGAAACAAAACGATTTGTTTAGCATTATTATGTCATTCTGTTTCTCTTTATATCTTCTTACTCTGTTCTTGTTCACTTTCTGTCGTCATGCTTGTATAATGTAAATCGATTGTGTACATGATAAGGAGAGGGTATTTTCAGTTGGATAACTTGTTCCCAGTCCTTTTCCTTGAGAATAAAATATGTTTAAACCAAGTCACACTTACATTCATCATTAAATCCGACTTCCATGCCACCTTCCATTCCCTCAATCTGGCATGTAGGGATCATTGACAACACCTGCAACAAAGTATGAAATACATATATCTATTTCTCATTTGGAAATTGGATATTTTTTCTTCAATTAAATGTCCTTAATATTGATTCATTTATGATGCAATAGTGTGATATTCACTTTCGTTATTGGTCCAAACACAATTATGAATAAATAACATAAGTGTGTCATATGACATTTAAGATACAAGTGTGAAATTTTGTCTTGCCCGAGCGAGAGCGAGTTTTACACAAATTTGCAAAAGTTTTTTTTCTCCACAATATGGATAATAATACTCAATATCATACCTTATATAACAAAATATTGAGTTTCTGGTGAACTATATTCTTATAACAATTAAAAAAGAAATCACAATACCTTTTCTTCAATAGCAGTGAGGTTAGGTGGTGCATTGCCGCCCCCTGTCATCTTCTGCTCCTTCTTCAGAGACATGGAGCGCCTCTTCACATAACACCTGTGAGGTAGCTTAATGAATTTAATTTCTTTTCATACCTTCATGAATTTTAGAAAAGGAAAGCAGATCTAACATGTCTAAGGGTCACTGAAATTATGATTGCTGATAATATTTTATTTTTATTGGATAAATTAATTCGCATTTAGTAGTATTTTACAGGTTTCATAATAAGTAATATTTCAACAATATTATATACAAATAGGCCTAGCCTATCTGAAATATTGTTCAGGCAGGTTATAATGCTTTGATCAAATATTACTTACTTATAATCATTCCATTTTTTTCTGACCTCACTGGCTCCCCTGCCTGTGGCACAGACTGCATTGATTCTGAAAATATTAATTAAATACTCAAAATTAACTGTTGTAGGCCTAGGTTACTGTTGTTAAATGAGCATAGAAAAATTGGCATACATAACGAGGCAAACAACATCTCCAATTTATTCAATAACGTACACAACACGCTCTCGTATTTAGTGACATTTTCCATTATAATATAAAGTAAAGTGACTGACAAACTGTTAACAAAAGATACCACAAACACTCACTTTTCGGCGATCCCCTACCACACCTTGCCCTTCACTTTCGCTGTTAGCGTCGCAGAGAAGGGTCCAAACAGCGACGATTGATGAAGACTAACTTTTTCCACGAGGATAGCGAGCTCATTCGCTTGGAAGTTGGCCTTCCGCACTTTCATGCCTATACAGAGTGTTGCTTCGGACATGTTGGACATATCTTGTTAAGTCGTCTGCTTGAAAGGGGAGGGAACTCTCACCTACCGGATGTAGTGTCAAATCTAACTTTCGCACAGAAGATCGCGATTGTAAGTTACGATCGCAGGTTTTACAATAGCTAGACTTACGATTACCTTACAATAGCTTTGAGGAACGACAATAAACTATTATTTACGAGAGTTGTAAATTGATTGGGAGATGTTACAATTGATTGTAGATACGATCGTTTTGAGGAACGGGGCTCTGGTGCCACCCTTTTAGTCAGAATGCCCGTTTACCAGAATTCCTGTCAGGCAGCCTATATGTCAGGAAGCCCATTTGTCAAAAGGTCTGTTAGTCAGACAAGCAATGAGTCAGAAGGCCCGTTTGTCAGAAAAATCAAATGCTTTTTTGAGAGCGTTGTAGAGAATGAAAGAACAAACTAAACAAAGTTTGAAACAAGGACTAATGTGTTTTATTTCTGTTTCTTTAGACACACATGATATACTGACACTTGAGCACGTTGGTAACCGAAAAGGAAGATTTGCAAAATACAAAACAGTCACAAATGGTTCTTGCTTTACAGGCTTACTGACATTATCGCAATACTATCTACATATCCTTATCCAAACCTAACACATAATCGGCATAAATCATATGCAGTGGCATAGTCAAACTGATTTACAGTTGTTACAAGCATAATTTATACTACTAAGTCGATCAACTTGCAAATTGTTCCATAACACAGCTTCAAGTAACACGCAATACACAATTACACAACAGAACCGTTACATTGGCAACTTAAGTAACATTCCAACTTCAAGATTGTAAACGCAACCTTTCGCTTAGGACGCTTAGCAGTTAGGACACTTGAAGTTATAAAAAGAGATTCAAGTTAAGAAATGAAAATATATATTGGTGAAAAGGATATCAAAGTTTTGACAAAAATGATTTACAATCTAAAATATAACCCGTCTCGGCCTCTCATGCGAAAGGCCAAGGTTCAAATGCTGATGGAGACACCAAACATGTGTAACCTGGGTCTCATACTGTGTTGTCCCTGCCCAAAATTATTTTCTGACTAACGGGCCTTGTGACAAACATGTTTTCTGACAAACGGGCCTTCTGACGTACAGGCTTTCTGATTAACATGATTATAACTAATGTGCCTTCTGAGATTTGGGCCTTCTGACTAAAAGACGGACCCCGGACAAATCAAGTGACAAGCTAGTCCAGTTGGGTAAATCTAGTGAAAACAGATACTCACATTGCTATCTGGGTAGCCAATATCACTGTGTCAGAAGTGATATGTTATTTTCCCAGTGGACCTGTTTATAGATATGACATGGGCATTGATATTCATTGACAATTATAAAAGATTATGGTTAAAATTGTATTGTTAAGTTGATATATAGCTTTGATGTTTGAAGTTGCTTTGCTTAATGGTTTTTCGATGATCAATCTTCATTCTTCCTCCTCCATTCTTCAATCGTAAATCTCATTTAGATTGTTTTAACATCATGGAACAATAGTTCATAGTTGAATGGGCTATGTAGGTTTTATCTAATCAAATCAATCTAAAACAATCAAAGCTGCATATGTACATGCACATGTAGTTAATGTGGCTGTGCCAATAATGTTATACCTGTATTGTATTTTATTATATTGTATTGTATAAGGACATGGATGTTAGATTTGCATTATTTGCCAGGCATTGAATACACATGACCATCACAAATGGCCGTTCGTTTGCAATTTTTTTTAAATATTTTGTAAGTGTTCAAGGTTTTCAAGGTTTCGTTATCAGAAACATCATTTCATATTACACACCATGTGTCATTGCTAATGAGTACATGACACCCATTGACACATCCCTTTTAAAGCTGTGACACATTATTTGAGTTTTAAAACAAAAATAAAGTGAAAATAAAAATATGTTCTAGAGAAGTGGATTTGTTTTTCGTAAATAGCAGTTAGCAGTAAGAATATGTCATGTTTGACGTTCTAGTAAGTTGACAACAGTGCTAGAGGGAAACACCATAATGTCAGATGTCATCATATCAAAAGACACTAGCAAGTACAACCATTGCTTTCGACATATGTGCCTCTGTCTTCATTGCATCGTTTTGCAATTTTACGACATGGTACGGATATAAAGTCAACCATCGGGCTTATGGCATGGCATGGTGTCCGGCGTCCGTCCATCCGTCCGTAAACCTTTCGCTTTTTCTCCAGGGGTCACATGCTGTAAAACCTATTTTCATCTTCTTCTCAAGTTCCAATAGTTCTAGAGAGCTATATTGTAGATTTCGTGACCCCATGACCCCAAATGGGGTCACAGGGGTCATAACCTTAAAAATCTATTTTCATGTTCTTCTCCAGTTCCAAAAGGTCTAGAGAGCTGAAACGTTTTGTGCAGACTTCTTGGCCAATGGGGATTCTAAATTGTAGATTTCATGACCATGTGACCCCAAATGGGGTCACAGGGGTCACATCCTTAAAAAACTATTTTCATCTTCTTCTCCAGTTCCAAAAGGTCACGGGAGCTAAAAGGTTGTGTGCACCTTTTGGCCAATGGGGATTCTGATTTGTAGATTTCGTGACCTTTCACATCCATAAAAACCTATTTTCATCTTCTTCTCCAGTTCCAAAAGGTCAAGAGAGCTGAAAAATTGTGTACAGACTCCTTGGCCAATTCGGGATTCTAAATTGTAGATTTCGTGACCCTATGACCCCAAATGGGGTCACAGGGGTCATAACCTTAAAAATCTATTTCCATCTTCTTCTCCAGTTCCAAAAGGTCTAGAGAGCTGAAAAGTTTTGTGCAGACTCCTTGGCCAATGGGGATTATTAATTGTAGATTTCATGACCATGTGACCCCAAATGAGGTCACATGGGTAACAACCTAAATAACCTATTTTCATCTTCTTCTCCAGTTCCAAAAGGTCAAGAGAGCTGAAAAGTTGTGTGCAGACTCCTTGGCCAATTGTGATTCTGAATTGTAGATTTCGTGACCCTTTCACATCCTTAAAAACCTATTTTCATCTTCTTCTCCAGTTCCAAAAGGTCAAGTGAGCTGAAAAGTTGTGTGCAGATCCCTTGGCCAATGGTGATTCTGAATTGTAGATTTCGTGACCTTCACATCCTTAAAAACCTATTTTCATCTTCTTCTCCAGTTCCAAAAGGTCTAGAGAGCTGAAAAGTTGTGTGAAGACTCCTTGGCCAATGGGGATTCTGAATTGTAGATTTCGTGACCTTTCACACCCTTAAAAACCTATTTTCATCTTCTTCTCCAACTCCAAAAGGTCAAGAGAGCTGAAAAGTTGTGTGCAGACTCCTTCGCCAATGGGGATTCTTAATTGAAGATTTCATGACATGTGACCCCAAATGAGGTCACAGGGGTCACAACCTTAAAAACCTATTTTCATCTTCTTCTCCAGTTCCAAAAGGTCTAGAGAGCTGAAAAGTTGTGTGCATACTCCTTGGCCAATGGGGATTCTAAATTGTAGATTTCATGACATGTGATCCCAAATGAGGTCACAGGGGTCACAACCTTAAAAACCTATTTTCATCTTCTTCTCCAGTTCCAAAAGGTCTAGAGAGCTGAAAAGTTTTGTGCAGACTCCTTGGCCAATGGGGATTATTAATTGTAGATTTCATGACCATGTGACCCCAAATGAGGTCACATGGGTAACAACCTAAATAACCTATTTTCATCTTCTTCTCCAGTTCCAAAAGGTCAAGAGAGCTGAAAAGTTGTGTGCAGACTCCTTGGCCAATGGCGATTCTGAATTAGAGATTTCGTGACCTTTCACACCCTTAAAAACCTATTTTCATCTTCTTCTCCAGTTCCAAAAGGTCAAGAGAGCTGAAAAGTTGTGTGCAGACTCCTTGGCCAATCGGGATTCTGAATTGTAGATTTCGTGACCTTTCACATCCTTAAAAACCTATTTTCATCTTCTTCTCCAGTTCCAAAAGGTCAAGAGAGCTGAAAAGTTGTGTGCAGACTCCTTAGCCAATGGTGATTCTGAATTGTAGATTTCGTGACCTTTCACAT
Organism: Gibbula magus; assembly: GCA_936450465.1. Classification (NCBI taxonomy): domain Eukaryota; kingdom Metazoa; phylum Mollusca; class Gastropoda; order Trochida; family Trochidae; genus Gibbula; species Gibbula magus. The sequence continues at coordinate 103,683,060 of OW388289.1, read as the reverse complement.
CCTTAAAAACCTATTTTCATCTTCTTCTCCAGTTCCAAAAGGTCAAGAGAGCTGAAAAGTGGTGTCCAGACTCCTTGGCCAATGGGGATTCTAAATTGTAGATTTCATGACATGTGACCCCAATAGGGATTCTGATTTGTAGATTTCGTGACCTTTCACATCCATAAAAACCTATTTTCATCTTCTTCTCCAGTTCCAAAAGGTCAAGAGAGCTGAAAAATTGTGAACAGACTGCTTGGCCAATTCGGGATTCTAAATTGTAGATTTCGTGACCCCATGCCCCTTAATGGGGTCACAGGGGTCACAACCTTAACAATCTATTTTCATCATCTTCTCTAGTTCCAAAGGGTCTAGAGAGCTGAAAAGTTGTGTGCATACTCCTTGGCCAATGGGGATTCTAAATTGTAGATTTCATGACATGTGACCCCAAATGAGGTCACAGGTGTCACAACCTTAAAAACCTATTTTCATCATCTTCTCCAGTTCCAAAAGGTCAAGAGAGCTGAAAAGTTGTGTGCAGACTCCTTGGCCAATGGGGATTCTAAATTGTAGATTTCGTGACCTTTCACATCCTTAAAAACCTAATTTCATCTTCTTCTCCAGTTTCAAAAGGTCTAGAGAGCTGAAAAGTTTTGTGCAGACACTAGGCCAATGGGGATTCTGAATTGTAGATTTCATGACCTTTCACACCCTTAAAAAACCTATTTTCATCTTCTTCTCCAGTTCCAAAAGGTCTAGAGAGCTGAAAAGTTGTGTGCAGACTCCTTGGCCAATGGGGATTCCGAATTGTAGATTTCGTGACCTGTCACATGCTTAAAACCCTATTTTCATCTTCTTCTCCAGTTCCAAAAGGTCAAGAGAGCTGTACAATTGTGTACAGACTCCTTGGTAAATGGGGATTTTGAATTGTAGATTTCGTGACCTTTCACATCCTTAAAAACCTATTTTCATCTTCTTCTCCAGTTCCAAAAGGTCAAGAGAGCTGGAAAGTTGTGTGCAGACTCCTTAGCCAATGGTGATTCTGAATTGTAGATTTCGTGACCTTTCACATCCTTAAAAACCTATTTTCATCTTCTTCTCCAGTTCCAAAAAGTCAAGAGAGCTGTGAAATTGTGTGCAGACTCCTTGACAAATGGGGATTCTAAATTGTAGATTTCGTGAGCCCATGATCCCAAATGGGGTCACAGGGGTCACAACCTTAAAATTCTATTTTCATCTTCTTCTGCAGTTCCAAAAGGTCTAGAGAGCTGAACAGTTGTTTGCAGACTCCTTGGTCAATGGGGATACTAAATTGTAGATTTCATGACCATGTGACCCCAAATGAGGTCACTGGGGTCACATCCTTAAAAACGGGTCATGGCCGAAATACCTATTTTCATCTTTATCTCAAGTATGTAAAGCTCTAGAAGATGAAATTGTAATTGTAGGATTGGTGACCCTATGACTCCAAAGCTGGGTCACAAGGGTCACGATCTACAAAACCTATTTTTTGCTTGTTAACAATGTATTACTTGAGATAACAGATATTCAACCTTAGATAATAAATCAAATAAATCCTGATGAGCTACAGAGCCCATGGCACTTTTTGTTTTCTATTTTCTCATGAAATCCAAAAATTGAAAACACTCAAAATTATGAATTTATCAATTCATTTGTCTATCACATAAATATAGTATCGGGCTAAAAAAATTAGACAACTGTGAATTCAACTCCTTAATTTATTGTTTGACATAGATTTATGAAAATTGACACATATGTAAATACTCTATTTACAAATTGTTACAAATATCCAGTCAGGCCGCTGTTTCGTTCCAAACACTTTTTTATTTGCTGAGACATGGAATAAACCAGGTCGTCTGTGAGTTCCTCAGATAGCTTGATCGACTTTTCATGACTCACTCGTTTCTAATCTGCAATATATTTGTGTTCTAACTACATGAATTCGAATGTGTCCTCAACGATTTGCCAAACCTGCAATGGGGTTCAGATCTAGTGAAAGGGCAAGAAAATTATACTCTGGTGTCATTTCACGAAATTCAAGTTTTGGTGTGCGCGTAAGTGCAAACACAGTCATAGTCTTGTTGTACAACAAACAAATGCCCACTTTATTCAGTATTTAAATCCGGCACACCCAATTGTAAAAGTTTATAGTAATTCCTCTAATCAATGCGACCTGTCATTATAAAGAACTGCATTAAACCTAATTTTCCAATCTCATCCAGGCCATCTGAGACAGCGAAAACTTTGATTCCGACTTGCGCTGGAAACTCACTGCAAGTTGAAATGTGACAATAAGTCTATGTGATGAATCTCTGAAATAACCCCGATGTTTTCTGTAACTTTCTAGCTGATTTCAAGTCCATATTTTGCCTCCGTTTTCAACATGACGTCGGTAACTAGAAAGTCGTCTGCTACAGCATCGTCACGTGACCCTACCAAACAACAGGGGAGGTAATGCTGAGAACATCATACCTATGTCAGAAATGCATAGTATTAACAAACCGTGTTAAAAAACACTGATTGACAACGCAAAAACTATTTTTGAAATTTGTCTCATTTTTTTGGCTCTAATGTAGTAGTCTGCTTCTGTTAATGATGTTGCAAAAAACAACCTTGATTAATCAATCAAAAGACGTTGTGCATATCCCTTCTGTTCATAATTGATCGTGTCAGCATTTACAACAGTCACCTTCTTAAAGTAGCGGTTGTGGAATAAGGTGCTTGTATTTGTACATTTATGTCGCATTGAATCTTGGTAGTGTTGTACATAATTAGTGTTTGATGGACTCAAACGTCACTAACGTGTGATTCCCAACATCTTCACAGCATATGTACATGTATGTAAATCAACGTAAATAAATATGTATATATATATATTTATATTTCTTTTTCTTCCGTTTGTGCTTTACAGGCATACATCATACATTATACAAAATATCAGCAATATACAGTACAGTTCATAAATGGAAGACTTATATATATATATATACTAACATTGTATATATCTAACATAGCAACAAGGGTAAAGTAGACCAAAACTTAACAAAACTTTGCTCAGTTCCATTTGAACTCAGTTCCATAAGTGAAGGCATCTTGTGATATTACAGTATTTAATGATTTCCTTTTTGACAAAACTGATAATAGGCACAGGATATCCATTAGCACACTTGAATATGTGTTGATTTATTAAGAGGATATTTACATTTATAGGATTATTATTATCATTTTGAAATCCAAACAAGACATTTTCAATAGAAACATTAATTGTTATTTGTACGGAATGGATCCATTCTGTTACTTCGCACCACATTCTTCTAACAAGATCACATTTCAAAAAGTGATGTTTCTATTTCCTTTTGACAAAAGGACCAAAGAGGTTAATCAGTATATTTCATTCTATAAAGGAGACATTTTGCTGGCAAAATTTTGTGAATAATAAATATGTATATTGATATTGATGACGAACGGGCTTGTAAAAACGAGACTGTGCAGGTAAAGATACGAGTACGCACATGTTTAGGTCCCTTTTCTTATTAGACATTCGAGGTCAGCTTTTTTTAATATACTATTATCATAACATGATCTTAATTGCTTCATATAATTACGCAAAAGTCTGAAAATTTAATTTAATAATTTTTTATCAAATTATCTCAAACCACTATGTTCAACGAACGAACATATATTTGAACATATATTTTGGTTTTGTCGATAAGTCGTATTCTGTCGCAAGTAATTATAATACTTTATCATGTTAAGAGGCATGGAACCTCAGATTATTGCTTTATTATTATTGGTTTTGCTGCAGGAACACACTCATAAAAATATATTTCCTGCATAGTTTATCAATAATCATTAAACTTTCTGTCTTTTTGTATAAATTCACTTATTAAGGAAAGTGTCAGTATTATGTTTAAGGTGTCACTGATCAGGGCGTCAACTGGATTTGGAATAAACCATTTCATTCAAAAGTGAGATGTTTATGTTTTCCAAGTTCAAACATTTCATTACCGGAGGCATATAAATTGTTGTCTTGAATCGATATTTCAATGTGTAGTCTTAGCATTTGGAGCTCAATCATTTAAAATGAACATGTAGTTTAATTTTACGAATCTTGATTCCATGACGTGATTGCAAGGACATCAATACAAAGGATGTTTTTAAAGCCTTCATTTTGATATGCCTTCCAGCACTGAAGTTCACTTGATGTTTCGAAGTTTCAATTACGTGAAAAGGAAACTATTTTATTAAAGTTTTGAAAAGAAAAACAATTGTCATTTAAGTGTTTAATTCTTGAGATAAGACATGGAAAATCATTCATTTTTATGGCAGACATTGAATCTGTATGAGTCAATTATAAAAGGCGTTTGTGCCAAAGACGTTTTTGGCAAACTTCATTCTTTATTATATGAGCCTCCCTACAATGTTTCATCCTCTTAACTGTACTTCAAATGTTGGCAATTGATAACAATGTTATGTGTTTTAATATCTCTTAATATCTCGTTAGTGTTTGGTTAGAATTTTGTAGGAAAATAATAATAATATTAAACCTAAATAACCATTTCACAAAAAGGTGTAATTGTTTTGCCGTTTTATACTCTGCAGCCACCTATTCTATCAATGTCATTATTATATAACCTACCTCACGAACAATACTAAATTCACAACAGAGTGGAAATGTGGAGGATAAATTTGTTCAAATGTATTTTTTAAGGTTATGTTTTTGAGGGAAGTTTTATTAATATCAGGACATGATACTTTTGTTTTTGATACATGCTATGCTGACATTGTCTTTTTCAAATTGGGTTTTGAAAGAATGTTTAATTTGGAATTTGAATGAACATTCATATAAAAAAAGAAGAAATTAGATTAAAAGATTAATCTCAAACTTTAAGGAGGTTCCTTACCAATTTATTAAATCTCAAGAAATTGCTAATATTTCACTATATACATGACAAACACCGTGCTCGTTTTTGAGATATAAGCTCCAAATGTAGGTCGGGTGTCACTAACATTTCACTATATCGTTATAAAAAATATATTTATGTAAATTAATCTTAAGATTTGCAGGAAACAACCACTTTTTGATAGAAATACAAGTCAAAAACTAAAAGATATATGTATCCAGGCTTACTTGAAAAATAATTTCAGAAATTGTTAATTTTCAATAGCAAGGGAGATAACTCTCACATTTTGCATGACCGTTTCCCCTGTTAAAACAGATTATAGAGCAAATTAACAAAACAATCCTTTTATCACTAAACAAATACTCTATTGCACAAATACAATACAATGATTTCAGTGTCATATTTAATTTAATTTTCTGATGTGCATGACTAACACTCTTACTGAAAATGTTCACAAAGGCTATAAGGGTAAGAGGCTATAATGCCCTGCTGAATCTGACAGCTGACAATGCGCAGAAACAATTTGAAGAACCTCCTTAATTTGTAAATGTCTGTTCTAATGACATGGACTATATATGAACCTTAAATATGAAAAATCAGGAGAACAGGGAAACACATTGTAATTGAAAACATGTTTTAAAATTCATTTATTGATTTCTGTATGAGTTGACAGAATCCATTTGGTTACATTTTTATCATGGGCTTCATAAAAATATCTTCGTGTCCTTTTACAAATCACACAGGAAACAACAGGTTTTATTATCAAGATCTTACTTTTGCACCTGCTTCATAGAATACATGATTAATCTCAAGATACTTAAGATTAATCCATTAATACACTGAAATATTGGAAACGTTACATATTTTATGAAGTGTGGAATTACATTGCCCTGTAATGGTTATCCTCTTTTAAAAACTCTGACCAGGAATTGTCTACTTATGCTGGTCAATTGACAATGATGGATCTTATTTCAGGTGACAAGGAGGTATTTTTATTGTCCTGCAATTCGTCTTCATCCTCTTTTCGTAACTAAATACTATACGTAATTTCGCAACCATTTCCCCCTACTTTTAAATCAATGTTTGCATGCAACGATGAAATCAACTAAGCATGGCAGGTTTAATCTGTCATGCTTCATAGTTGTCAATCCAAAAAGCTTGTATTATTAATTTATCGAAACAGATGTATAGTTTCAGTTACCATAGTTCACAACAACCATCCAGCAACTCGATAATTAACTATAAGGTAATGTTTCAATATTTTAATACCAACCAATATGTTACTCAGTGTGCTAGTGTTTTTCAATCACCTGGTATCTACATACATATCCAAAAGGTATAAGAGTGATTCAGCCCAACAAAATACAAATACTGTAAATTAATTTTTAAGATACAGTATGCAATGGGATTGTTTATTTCTTTAACAGGTCAACAGTAATTGGGATTTCATGAGAAATCTGCAAGGGACATACAGGTGACAATCGTTCCAATAAAACATCTTAACACGTTGAATTAATAATAATAATAATAATGTACTTCTATAGCACCTAATATCCAACCGGCGGCTGCTCAGTGGTGCTTCACAAGATTAAAATGATTAAGAGAGATAAAGCAAAAATTTATTGGTTGAAGAGATACGTCTTTAAGGCACAGCGGAATGATATAGCAGAGTCTGCAGACTTGAGGGTTGTTGGGAGGCTGTTCCACAGAGTTGGAGCTGCGACAGAGAAAGCCTGGATGGCTAACTTTGTCCTAGTAAAGGGGACACAGAGCTGAAGTTGGTCAGATGAGCGTAGACTACGGGTGGGAGATAGGGCGTGAGCAGGTCCTTTAGATAGCTTGGGGCAGTGTCACAGTGAAGGGCAGAGAATGTAAGGGTCAAGATCTTGAAAGATATCCGCTGTTTGATTGGAAGCCAATGTAGTTCTTTGAGGACTGGGGTGATATGATCACGTTGCCGAGTTCTGGTTATGAGGCGGGCTGCTTTATTTTGAGTTCTTTGAAGGTGTGAGATGATGCCAGATCTGGACAGGAGAGAGTTACAATAGTCTAGCTGTGACATTACGTAAGAATGAACTAATGTTTTGCAGGTATCTGAATCCAAGTATTTTCGGATTCTGCCGATAGTGTGGAGCTTGAAATTGGCGATCCTGGCGCATTTGAGTGCCTGAGCTTTGCCTGACATGTATTTGTCCATTTGCACTCCAAGATTCGTAACCGAGGATGACGGAATAACAGAAGATGTTCCAACAAGTAGTTCAGTACTCCCAACTTTGTTCAACTGGTGGGGTGTTCCTATGATCAGGAACTCTGTTTTACCGCTGTTGAGCTTCAGGAAGTTAGCTGCCATCCAATCTTGGATTTACTTGATACATAGCTGTAGTTGGTTGATACCTTCTTGGACTCTGTTGTGCTTTATTCCGATGTACAGCTGCTGATCGTCTGCATAACTGTGGAAGTTGAGTGAATATTGTCGAATAATACTGCCTAGAGGCTGAATGTACATAGAAAAGAGCACAGGACCAAGGACAGATCCCTGTGGAACTCCACGCTTCAGCTCCCTCGGGTCAGAACAGACCCCGTCAATCTGCACACGCATAGATCTCTCTCCAAGGTATGATTCTAGCCAAGCTAGAGCTGGGCCTTCCACGCCAAACGTGTGCTTGAGGCGACAGAGCAAAATGTGATGGCCAACAGAGTCAAATGCTGCAGAGAGATCAAGCAAGACCAGCAATACAACTTCCTGTTTGTCCAAGGATAGGAGGACATCGTTGTACACCCTTAGTAGAGCAGTTTCTGTTGAATGGGACTTTTTGTAGGCGGATTGAAACGGTTCTGTGACATCATTTCTGGATACATGTTGATTCAGTTGCTTCAAAACAACCTTCTCCGTTATTTTAGAAATAAATGGAAGGTTAGATATGGGTCTATAATTATTAAGCTCCAAAGGATCGAGAGAGGGTTTCTTGAGCACTGGAGTCACGAGTGCCTGCTTGAAGCTGTGGGGTACTTTACCAGAGTCAAGCGAACTGTTGATAACAGAGCAAGCTGCTGATGTCATAACTGGCAGGCAAGGACGCAATAACCAGGTTGGCACAGGATCAAGTTGGCATGATTTACATGGTGCTTCTTGAACTAGTTTCATGAAATCTGATCCACTGACTTGGTGAAAATGTTTCAATTCTGTTCCATGAAATGGACTGTCGAACAGCAGAGGATCCTGATGTGTCTGCTGCTCAGTGATGTTCAACACTATCTTGTCAACTTTGTCGGTGAAGAAATCGACCAGAGTGTCAGCCTGTAGCTTGGATTCTGACTCACTTCGATCAGCGGTCATTACCTTCACTTCTGTCAACTTCTTGACAAGTGAAAACAACTGTTTGGGGTTGTGCTTATTCTGACGAATACTGTCTTTGATATGGGTGAGCTTTGAATAATCAATAAGCTTATTGACTGTATTTCGAGCATGCTGGAATATTTGCCTGTGCACTTCCAGTTTCGTGCTGCGCCAAGTCTTCTCAGCACGACGTCGGTCATGCTTGGCTTTGAGAATGTCATTCGTAATCCAAACCGATTTTGGACGTATTACAATATTAGCAGTTCTCTTTGGAGCATGCAGATCGAGAACTTCGGCCAATACATCATTGTATGCAGTAGCCTTTTCATCTATGAACTCTGCGAGTGTCGATGACGAATCAAGGACGGGTCTGCTTAAGAGACATGTTATTGAATTGTTTCAAAATGTTTCAAAGTATAGGCATATTATACACAAGCCAATATTCTTGTATACTCTATGTGTCAACATTTCATAACAAAACTATTTTAATCTTTAGATCACAAATTTGGTTTTTAAAAGATATACAAGTTGATAAGATAAAACAATACAAGATATGAGAACAAACTTTGATGTGACTTACGTTGAGAGAATCATCAATTAGTCAAATTTCTTAAAGATTTTTTTAAAATCCATTTCAGAAATACTGTGCATTTAATGCAGTTTAATAGCATAAAAAGTGAATAAATATGATTGGGGTTTTTTTTCAATGTTTATTTATATAGCTTAACATCCCAGCAGACTTTACGAAAGAATGACGTTTATCATAAATGTTTGGTCAACGATAAGTGAATGAAACCAATATTGCAGACGAATATGCTCCGCGGTGTTGAAAGATGAAGGCAGCAGAAAATATGCTTGGCTACTGCCTAATTGATATGCTGTTGTCTCAATGTCCATAAGTTCACATTGTTCTTATTAGATCATTTAAGGCGAAAAGGCTACATAAACATACATTAACTTACAATTAGTCTGACATAGCATTTGAAGCATATTCGATTAGAGAATATATGCAAATTCATCATGTTATTACCTCAAATTTTCAATTTCAAGAGATCAATGTTAACCGTTTAACAGTTTATTGTGATCATATTTCTCAGTGACACACATTAATTCATTCTCTCAAATCCTAACTCGTCTCGATCGAGGAAATTCTACATAGTGTACATTCTATTTGCCAAACGGTGACATTCAGGGGATTCTTTGATCGACGAGTATTCCTTCTGGTCCAGTCAAAGAAAAGCCTAGAATAAGAAAGCACCACGTGCAGGTGTTGAAGTGAAGGTGACAAATTAATATCTGTGTCGGAGGATTGTGAATAGTCAATAGTTTATGAATACGACTAAAGAATACAACAACCAATGTTAGCTTTAGTGAAATCAAGCGAATGCAAAAAATGCTTGTTTTTTTTATGCTATTGCGCATTGCTATGAAACACACTGGGCTCATCATATACATGTACACACGAAATTTAGAAAACATATCCCATTTTTAAATATTAATCATAAATGCAGTTAAATTTATTAATTTTAGGCACATTATTTTATTAAATGCTCATTGATATACTTGATATTCAGAAACAATACAATTGAAATGAATGCTTGAAATACTAAGACGTTTTGTGATTAGTTTACTGACCGGGGCGGTAATTATGTCATGATATACAAATTTCATTGATTTTATTTGGGATGTGTGTTTTGCAGTTCACCATACAGATGTTACAGGTCTACACATCTATAAACCTAGATGAATTATGGCATTTAAGTGTCGTCCATCCTGGTAATCTGTCACGCGTCTTCCATCCAGTTCTCACTTTTTCAAATTTTAAAAAAAAATGTTGAACCAAGTTTGTCTACAGTAGAAATTGCTTTATTTCTAAAGGAAGGAACGATTAATGGACTGACATGCTGAACTTGCAGAACAAGTCTTCTTTCAATATCTTTCTACTATAAAATCAGAATTTTTATCCCACCTATATGTAATACCGTGGGATATATTCGTCGCCTTGTCCGTCTGTCCATACGTCCGTCCGTCTGTCAGAACTCGAAAACGGTTCATTATATATTTCTGAAACTTTCCATGTGTATTACCCACCAACTGAAGTGGTGCCTTTTGACATTTTCAGATTTCTGAAAATTGTTTTTTTTCGTTTCCATAGAAACGTGTTGGATTTGGACTTTTAGCAGAGGCAGGTTAGTTTCCGGAGCACAGCTCCAAAACTTTTCATCATATCTTCCTGAAACACAGCATGTGTTTTAGCCACTACCTGAAGTAGTAAATAAACAATTATCTGTCAAAGATGTGTTTTACAAATTATGTGGGACCAGTGGGATATGTCATCTTCTGATGGCTTGACATATGTAAGGAAATCGTATAATTTTCATGTTGGAAACATAGTTATACAACATGTCTCCATAACGATGAAAATTCCTTTCATATACAAATGTGTATTCTCATGTATGAAATAAAATTCGATTTGTTTCAAATGCTTGAATTTGTGTCAAGTTGACAGCAATAATATTGCTCATAATAATAAGCCATGCAATTTTAAAACTGTCACAAACAACCAAGTCAACAAAATAAAATATAATGTTATGCATGCCATGAAGGCAACATTTAAGTTAACATGAAAGCAAATACTAGGATGCATCCGTACTGCTGGATTGTGAATTGATGAATGAGATTATGCTGACTCTTTTGACTGACCAGTTTCTATGAAATGTCCACTTATACAGTGTTTACTTGTATACCTCACATCAAGGATTCTATTAAAAATACTTAAAATTGCATGTTGTTGTTCAGTATATAACTTTCGACAATATTTGTCATTGAATGAATTTATAACACTATTGTACACAATATGAAAGTGTTATGTTTGCAGAGGTACTAATAGTCAAAGTTCTATATTTCGAATGATTCCTTGAAATTAATGAGTAGAGTAATGATTAATTAAGTAGAGTTTCAAGTAATCGTTGTTATTATTATAAACACAATAGTTTAGTTTGGCCAAGAAACCAGTATATATTTGAGTACAAGGTAACAAGGAAAATAACTTATCTTTGATAATGAGATCTATTTAGTAGAAAGAACATATGCATGCGCATAGGAATAATTGAGCAAACACTTCAGTTTATCATTTAATTATCTTACTACCTTTCATTAAACCCCTGAGGATATAGTGCACTATTTTACTGGCTTACTGACGTTTAAACTAAATGGCCCAGAATGTTAAAGTCATCAATAATTCACCTAGTCTTATTTTAAAGGTGTAGCGGGCGGTAAAAATCAGTTTTTTTAGCTCACCTGAATGCATATCTGATATCTTTATAATTGCTGGGCTCAATGTGACAATGTGAGGACTTGCAACTTTTGAGGAGAGGACTTGAGAACAACTACAAATGTAATCTACCCTTTTTAAAATATATCCATATTTGTTTGCATTAATTAATGATACTGTTGATTACTTCCTAGAAATTTATTTTTCAATTATTCCGCAGCATTCAGCTATGTTAAAATTCTCTGTTTATGTTTTCGAAATAACACATTATTACTATGTTCTCATTAGCGGGGCTTGAAACAGAACATATTAATGATAAAGTCCATAAAACCATTAATTATTTTAATTATTTTATTATTTTATTTCTTAAGTTTATACCAGTTACATGAACAAATCAGTTGACAGGCTGTTCATGTAAACAAGATGCAGTTAATCACTTATATAAATTATATTGTGCGAAAGTCAATCTTGCTTTGTCAGAAGTGATCGGTGCTTTTACAATCGACCTGTTTTTGGATGTGACATAGTCATTAATATTTATAGAGAAATACCGAACTGTAATCAGTAGGGCTGTCACCTGTTTGATATAAATCCATAGGGTTATTTAATTGTGTTCTACTTGGGGATTTTGGATTTACATGTCAATAAACAGGTTGTAAGTAATGTTGTAGATGGTTTTGTGATAATATTAAGCGATGTATCCATTAAATGTTTGAACGCAATATTCCATGCATGAACATGCTCAAAGCGTACACTATGTAATGTTACCGAGAGACAATTGCACTTGTCATGCTGCTACTAAGAGGTCGATGCGACCCTTTCACTCTGTACTTCTGGGCTTCATATCTATTTATGTATGTCTGTATCTATTTAATGAATATGAATAGTCACTTTGTGTGAAATTTAAGGACAGCACACATATTCCGTTTTGTTTCAATATTTTGCAATGTCTGAATATTGTGATCAATCTTAACATTTTCTTTTATCTGAACATTGTTGTCTATTGAGATATTTTCTTTCATCTGCATACGTTTATTTATCTAAACATTTCACATTTAACTGAAACAGAGTTGACTCTCGCTTCTGTGTTCAACGTTTCTTCGCCAGACCCGTCATATCATTTAAAAGTTCTGGCCTACGAGAACATACTATATGAATGTAGTAAAAACAAGAAAAGTAACTGTTGAAAATTACTTTTGTAACTTTTGGAATAAAATGTTGTCAGATCTTGATCTTGAATATCGAGGTTGAAATATATATTCATCATATTAAGTGTTGAAATAAGTTGAGGAAATCGAATTTGTTTGTTTTTACTAACATTCCTGAACAAAATGTCTTTTAAAGCAAGTATGCCACTATGGCAGGAACACACTCAATAAGTCAAAAGATATGTGGCTTAGGTGTTTTTCATCAAATAGTATTTTGCTTTGAAACTTGTAGAAATACTATATGTTCAAATGGTCTCACTCAATTTCAATATTCGTCACCAAATGTCAAATACATGACAATTATAAGTTTTAAATTTACCTTGTCATAAGCATGTATCATAGTTACATAACCTATTAAATACTACCAACCCAAAGTCTTCTTTAGCATGGTGTCCAGTTTTCGATTTTTACATGTTTCCTATTTAAACTAAACTAAACTGAACCAAGTACTGCAAACCAAACACATCTAATTTTAGATTTGGTGGAATTTAAAGTGGTGCCCTCCTTGAAGGGTTATGCGGACATGTCCATTGTTATTATATACACTGACGATCAAAAGAAACTTCTCACCTTTTTTGATTGACTCTAAAGTAAAAATGAAAACTCATAATAGTTTCGTATCATGAAATATGTTTAGTGCATTCATATGTGGTAAATCATGACAAAAATCCAATTTCTGACAGTGGAATTCAGCGAGTTACAGTCTCTGAAGACAACAAGGGGTCCAAAAAGTCATTTTTCGTCCACCTGTGGCAAACGTCTATAGCAAATAAATTGTCACTAGCTACTGTAAACATGGAAGACGCCAATCTTCTGATGACGTCATGAGAAATATGCTGCCACGTAACCAGTTAGGCGTGTTCAAATTCTTGGAGAGTAGCTGAGAGACAGATCAGGGAAATACGTTGGCGTTGGCGTTGTTCAGGTAGTCCTGAGTGATACTGGCTGTATGGGGAGGCGCATTGTCCTGCTGTAGAAGAGCTTCCATTGGTATGGTATATTTTGAAATATAAGCCACGAATGTAGGAGAGAGGTTTGAAAACGAAACTAAGATGGCTGGTGTCGCACCTTTAGCCTATTGTATAGAGGGGGCGTGGATACTTTTATATACATAGTTTACATTGAGATCTTGGGTATCCTCAATTTCCTGTGAATGGTACATATGTTGAATGGTTGTTAGGTTTCCGTTCGGAAACGGAATCAAATGTAACATTTTGAAGGAAGAAACACATCTAAATGCATTTGAAAGTAATGCCACAACCTGACTAGTTATTGATCATGAATCAACTTGAAGTCGTGCCATCAATCATTGAAGTCGGTAACCACTATTTTCGCTTTGAGTTGGCCTTCAAAAGCATTATACAATAGATTAATGAAATGAATTTCATTGCTGTTTATTGCTACATGTTTCACAGTGATATTCATACAAGAGCATTCATCAAACATGCATTAATATATACTGAAAGAAATTAAGTTGATTGATAAATGTATTCTCCATTTTGATACTTTCTGCTAACTTAACTAAAGAGATGAAGAAGCATATTACCTCAATATTGTTACTTCGGCAGTACATGTCATGTACAATGTATTATATTTTAATTTATTGGCTTCGTTACGCATACCTTCTAACAATAATTCAATGTCATTATTCAACAATGTCGTTGTTTTATTTCAGACCCATGCTGCTAAGATTATGCATAAGGGACTCCTCATCTTACGTTCATACAGTGGTTCAGCGTATCCCCAGCGTATCATATCATCAGTTGAAAGGATATCAGCCAGCCCATAAATATTGATTACACACACCTCTCAGGGGGGTAATTCATAACTGGATACAGGGAATATACTGTTGCATGACATTCGCTTACATATAGCGTTGTCTTTCTCATGAGTGCAACTAATACATGAAATGTGAATTAAAGTTAGAGGTAACTCTGTTTGCATATGTGTTGCTTCCCGGAAACATTTGTTGGCTTACATCTATAAAGTTAAAAGTGAGTGTCCATTTAATTCTATGTTTTTGACAATGCTGGAGTGCGAAATTGAGAACTCAAGAACCTGATTATGAAAATGAAAAACTTAACATTGTTTAATTTGAGAATTTTCACAACCTTAGCCTTCATTGAAGGCAGGTGGATAATCCGAGCCCGACATATTGTCATTGCTAAAATTGTTAAACAACATTGGCAGACAAAGTAAATGTTTAACCAATATACCCATGCAATTTGTAAGCATTGCCGAACAAATTTGGTTGCATCAAAAATAAAAATATATTAATATCAAATGAATTTGGAAACCTAATTAATGCTAGTCAGCGATTTGACACTTTGTCAAAAGCTCTGCATTGAACGCAAATATTTATTATTTCAATTATAAATGAGTATTTGCATGACAAAATTAAATGTTTTAAATGATTCTTTATCTTTTCTAGCGATAAACAATAGAATGGAACGAACGTTATGAAGCTTGCAATTGATTATTAAAAATAAATGATACATCGCTTACATAATCAATCAAACTTATTTGTCCGTCAAGGGTTTCTGGCCTAAACGTTGATAACCCTCAAAAACCTAATATTATTTCTTGGTCACTGGTTGGTCCCAAGAGGCGAATCTGTCAGTCGTCTGATGAATTAACTTCCACCTACAGTTTAGTTGGTACATCATATCTGCCTTTGTGATAAGGCACCGATTCTCTCAGTCCGTTCGATTCTCTTAGTCAGCCCTAGGTTAAGGGGTGAACACCGAAAACAAAGAGGAATCTCTTAGTCAGCCGTAGGTTAAAGGGTAAAAACCGAAAACAAAGAGAAGACTTTGCTGTAAGTAACCTCTGATATTGACAGTGATGACACCAATCAGGACCCCCATTAAGAGCAAACTTCTGGGAAAACTTCAAATGTCACTGCGGTATGTTGATGATTTTCACGTTTTTTTGTTTTGATTAGGGTTAACATAGTCTTGCTGAATACATCTCATTCTTTAAGCTTTCATAAAAATATCTTCATTTAAGCAACCTGATTTGCTTGTCATGTTTTAACCGAATAGGAATTCATGCAAATGTGATGGTTGACATCCAGTGTATTTTACTCCAAAAGCATGCAATTCGCAAGTGATACCAAACATGTTTTGTTGTCTTATGAACATCATTCCCGGTGAAAATTAATGAAACTACGCTAGTAGTCAAAATTATATTCACAACTAAACACTATAAGCCAAAATATGACAATTTGATAACTCTTATTCGGCAAATCAGTGATAAACCACATGCATTTTCTGCATAGTGTAGCTTTGGGTAATACAGTTAAACAAGTTTTTATTCAATGTAATTATGTTTTTGGTTTCAAAGAAAAGTGCAATTCTTATATGGCCTGGAGTGCCAAACTTTAAAATGTAATATTCTCAAAAGTACAATTCTATGGGTTATTATCTTTTTTGCTAACAAAATCAATCAAACTTATTTGTCCTCAAATACAAGCTTATATTAACGGCTGATGTTCATGCAGTGGGAAGATCACATGTGAGCAAAACAAGTTTTCATTTCTAACTTTGCAAAAGGATTGACCTGTCACCCTGTCCATGATCAATCGTTCTCGAAATTGAAGCATGTGTCCCAATGCAAATTAGGGAAACTCGGGAATCTAATAAAGGGGTAATTAAATCAAACTCTATTCAGATTTAGGGTTGTCTTTATTTGAAAATCAAATTTGATTGGAACACTTTTAGAGGGTATTAAAAGTTTGAGAGTTGTTTGCATTGATTTTAGAAGTCTCCTTCCACACCGACAGTTGTAATATAAAATGAAGATATTTGCCCTTTGTCTGATTTCTTCATAGTCCCGTATTGTTTGTAGTAGCTTGTTATGTTGGCGACGATATTAGTTCCTTATACTCAGCTCTATGAAATCAATTTTACTAATCTAATGTTGTGAGACAGAAAAGGTACAACTCAATTTAATATCCTCTGTCTAATAACTTGAGAAAACTTTTTGTAGAATATAGGTAGAAAACATGAGTCATGTATCCTTTTTGGTGATATTACCTATATTACTGAATGTAACGATGTACAAGTATGCAGTACTATATCTTAGATGAAGATGGCAAGGTGTATTTTCAATGTGTATACGTATAATCATTATGATTTATTTCTACAAATAAAAATAACAACACTAAATAGATTTGACTTTCAGAAAATACAATCTTTTAAAATTATATTATATGCAAATGCTTATTAACAATTCAAGTTCATAAGAGGCCAAACGTGGCTAATATGCAACGTGAAATAATGAGTTGATAACTTGATAAATACAATTGAACCTGCCATTCTAAACCAGATGTAAAAGTTAAACTTGTTTAGAAATTAACACACGGAAGGATGGGTATAAAAGGGCAACACTGAAAGTTGTCAATAAAGCAGGTATAAAATCGAACTGAAATGTTTTGTATTCATTTAAAGGTCTTCCAAATGAAATGTTAATATCAAGATTTGCTATAATCCTCAATATCAACCAAACATTTGAAGCTACAAATTGTTAAAAACATAAAACAGCCTAAAATTACATTACATTCGACCTATGAATAACATAAAAGAAGTGTAACGTTAGAAGTCACAGTGTCTAAGTAAACTGTTCTCCGGAAGATTATATGATTTTTATGAAAAAGGAGGACATAAACAAAGGATGTTAGCTTAATTCAAGGGAATAGATCAGTGTCTGTGGAAATGGAAACAGTAACTATGGGCACAATTGATCGTTGGATTGGTAATCTGTTGAATGGCTGGCGAATCGTTGAGCTTGTGAAGTGCATTCCTTCATCCACGCTGAGGTATCAATTAGTGGTATACTTTTTTGTATTCATCGGTTATAGTAGCTTCCAGGATTTATAGGAATTATGTTTTAAATACACCACGATACAATGTTATGTTGTTTTTGCTGCAACATTGGTTGGAATTGTATTTAGTATCTAAGGGCCACATGTCTGCAACAGGAAATATGTAGATATGTTGTCTTTGAGATGTTTATTAATGAGATTGAATGTAGTAAATGCTGAGTTATTGACACTCACAACTAGAACAAACTGTGATTGCCTTCATAAATCAAGGTCAATTTACACATATATACACTATGACTGGGTAGAGCGACCATTGTTATTTAAGTTTTGTTCATTATGAAGACTTACAGTGTAACTGTACAGACACTACTAATCTCACTATATAAACAATCCGTTTACAAATAAAACAAATACGTTGACATTTTTTCGACTATAACGCCTAACAGACAATAATCAACAATGAGATGGTGTTTGATTGGTATGTCCTTCATCTGAAATGACGACATAGAAACAGAACCTGAAGCTGATGGTGGACAGCTCGTACTGTCGGGTATACATGTAATATTAACAGTAACCCTTACTTGATAAAATGCATGCATTTTTGGTTTAATGTGGACACCAGTGTTCCCTTGTAATAATTCAAATACTATAGGTTTGTCCAGCTTAATAACAACCACATCAGTGAACTCAGTAAAAGCGATTTCAGCACCCAAGGTGTAAGTATCATACTCTGATGTATGAAATTAAGAGTACATTTTTACTAAACATGTGTCTATCAAATACATTCAAAATATATTATCTCCGACAGAAGTATTCCGTTCTCTGGGTACGTTTCATTTACACGTCAGTGTACTTGATATTAAATGGGAATTAATATACTGTATATTCATGTACTGTAAGTTTGAATGCTGGGTAAAGGGGTCGATTGTTTATTGTTGCTAGTTGTCTGAACTGCTTACCGTGTTATTTTCCGTTTTGTGCATTCACATTATGTCAATGACATTGCATATAGAGATAAAGATCACATTTGATTACATGTTCTTAATAAACTAAGCATGGTGATATGGCCCGTCATTACTTCTGATTCTACAAAAGAGAAAAGGGAAATGCTTTGAACTTTGAACAATTTCTTTCAAAAGGAATATATTTCTGCCTTTAGAAGTTGAATCATTCGTGTTAACTTATTGTATCTTAATAGTATCATTATTAAATTGTGGATAGTTACTTGGTTGATGTATTGCCTCATTTCCTCGACCTTATTAAACCTAATACTGAGGAAAGCATTTATTACATGGAAGTATTCAACCTAAACACGCTTTTTTCACATTTAAACTAAACTTTAACACACATGTAAAAGCACTGTCACAAAATGTTATAGTCAGTGTAAACTATTATTGCTACAGTTTGGATAATAATTATGTTTTCTTGACTACGATGTGCATGTGTTAATTGAAAGTAAGATTTATTAAATCACCAATATCGTATTTTAACTTTACTGCAGTATTAAACTGATCAATACTTCCCCGTGTTCACTGTTCATGATGTAGCCACGTTTAACTACAATCTGACGACATATTGGGATATCGACTCGACTCATCGATTAGTAGCTGTGACCTCAGGAGAATTTGAATAAATATGCTATTATCTATTGATTGTTGCTATTTTCTCAAAGCTGGCATACACTCACATCGATGGTCAATGAGTGTAAAACTATACTGAAATCAACAGCAACAATGCCAGCCATGCTCCTTTGTGTGTACTTCCATAGAGGAACATGGGTAAATCAAGTATGAACCGATCACATGAGCACTGTTTTCCAGCTTTGAATGTCTAGCTGTGACAGACATGACAACTAATTTCTTCAGTTAGTTTTTCAGTTGGATGTTACCGTTTTCACACAAGCTTTATCAATTATATAGGATTATACAGTATAATAGTATTAAACAAGATAAGTCACTTCAGTGAAACCAGATGGAATTGTAAATTGTTCCGGTCAGCCTGGAACACGGTGACACTGCTTCACTGCCTTACTTACAGATTCACTTCATCAGATTTATGCTACATATAAAAGAACAAATTAAATTAATTTGGAAACTAAGATCTTAATCTTAACTAAGAACTCAGAATTGCACACAATGTCAAATCAATGTCGGTTATAGACAGCATATTTCAATGGTAAACAACAACTATTATGAAGGTAATTACGTTTTTAGTTGCAAAGTTAATTCGAGGGTTATGAAACCGTGTCCTAGAATAGGTGAATGGCCGAAGAGGTAGACGGTTTTCAAGTCAATTGTTGTATTACCTTTATGTAACAAACACAGTTTATTATCTAGCACGAATTTTCTGCAGATGCATTATAAATACAACTTTGCCCATGATTCATTGCATCATTTTTACCTCATCAGGCCTGAAAGGCCCGACGGACTTATGGCATGGCATGGCGTCCGACCGTAAACTTTTCGCTTTTTCGACTTCTTCTCCAGAACCAATGACTCCACAGAGCTGAAATTTAATGTGCAGACTCCTTGGCCAATAGGTATTCTAAATTGTAGATTTCGTGACCCCGTGACCCCAAATGGGGTCACAGGGGTCACAACCTTAAAAACCTATTTTAATCTTTTTCTCCGGTTCCAAAAGGTCTAGAGAGCTTAAAAGTTGCGTGCAAATTCATTGGGTAATGAGGATTCTAAATTGTAGATTTCGTGACCCCATGACCGCAAATGGGGTCACAGGAGTCACAACCTTAAAAACCTATTTTCATCTTTTTCTCCAGTTCCAAAAGGCCTAGAGAGCTGAAAACTTGTGTGCAGACTCCTCGGGTAATGGGGATTCTTAATTGTATTTTCATGACCCCAAATGAGGCCACAGGGGTCACAACCTTAAAAACCTATTTTCATCTTCTTCTCCAGTTCCAAAAGGTCTGGAGAGCTGAAAAGTTGTGTGCAGACTCCATTGCTAATTGAGATTCTAAATTGTAGATTTCGTGACCCCATGACCCCAAATGGGGTCAAAGGGGTCCAAACCTTAAAAAGCTATTTTTATCTTCTTCTCCAGTTCTATACGGTCTTGAGAGCTGAAAAGTTTTGTGCAGACTCCTTATCCAAAAGGGATTCTAAATTGTATTTTTGGTGACCCCTTTAAAACCTAAAAAACTATTTTTATCTTTTGAAACACATTGAAATTTATTTAGTTTATTGTTTTAAACCTGACGAGCTACAGAGCCTATGGCTCCATTTTTTATCAAACGCCATGGAACCTGTATCATAAATTATTATCTACTCAAGTTTGGTAATAAGGAAGACAATCTAATACAGAATTAAAATAAACATTGATTGCAATTTTTTTTTGGGTGTACCTGTCTCTCACATAATATATAACATAGTTAATACCTTTATCTCCAGACCAGGGTTTGAATCCCGGTGGAGACACCAACCATATGTCACCTGGGTCTCATACAGTGTTGTGTCCCTGGGCAAAGCACTTCATCCACATTGCACTCAGTCCTCCCAGCTGTTTAAATGGGTACCTGAACACAGGGAAGTACGGACCTATATGGTCGCGCGGAGCGCTAATTAGCAGCACCAAAAGTCCAATTCCTTCAGGGTAATAATACAAATTGTGCGCTTTGAGCATCCTCGAGCATGGAAAAGGCGCTTTACAAATGTGCTATTATAATTCATCCAATGAACCATTTTTCTACAAGCATAAAACAAAATGCATAATTGAAAAGATCATTTGATACGTATGATACGTATACGTATCTACCTTCCAGATTTGCATATTTGGAAATGCATTGCATATTGTACACATTTTCTACGCACAAAAATATTTTCCCGAGAATGTTACAATATTGAGATCACTTCTATGCATACTTGTTATGGAATCGTTTGATTATTACCTTGTATATCATATTCATTAACCTGAAATTAATGCTACAAATTAATCAGAAAACAACAGACGTGATTTTACACCAAATGGTGTGGATATGTTATAAGTTTCATTGCTGAAATACCACCAAGCAGTGTTACTGACTTAGGAAATTAGAAAAACATAATGAAACAACATTACTAGCAACATTATACACGATAAAGGTGTCTGGCTGTATGTTGCTGACATGTTATTAGCTTGCCGTAATTACGGTCCCTGAAGGGCATTTAGAAGTGGTATACATACAAATATTTCTGTTGCCGTTGCTGTTGAATCTGCATACACATACAAAGAGGCCAAGGGCAGCAACGGGTATTTGAGAATACCTAATATCTAGCATATAAATACTAGCTATTAGAAGGTTACAGATGCATTGGTGTCTCAGCAAAACGTTGTATAGGTGTAGCATATGGTCTCGAAGTCATTTCGTTTGACAAGACATTTTGTTTTTCAGAAAGGTGGTATTTAATCAAATCCGGGAACTTTGTTATATTCATGAAATGGTATGACATAAGAAGCTATATCTTTATATAACCATCAACAAAGTAACAAAGGGTTTTGACCTAGTCATTGTTTAAATGCGGCTTAACATTGTTAAACAGTTTTATTTGTTGTTAAAATATTATGTTTGCTTCGTGGATAATTACTTAGGATATTTTATATGAAAATAGTTTATATCGTTCGTTATGGTCCAAAACTCTGAGAATTCTGTCAGACTGATATTAAGGAATATGTGCACAACTTAGCTTATACGTTGTTTATATGTGTTAAGATGGCGTTCGGGTGTATGTAGGTGGTTTTCTCCATGTTGGTGCATGCCAACAATTCAATGTTTGCTAAAATTAATAAGTATGTGTGATGCTCGCCATAATAAGGACCGACACCGCTAATGTTTTGGATAATAATAAAGTTAATGTATTTTGTAAAAGATAATAATGGGTTAATATATGTAAGACATCAACACAAAGTGTTGTACACTTAAGCCCAGACAAGACCCTCACATTGTTGACGAGCGTCTGACCTGAATAATATGATATGATTTCTTCCTAAGCTGAAGGTACCATCTATCCACTTAAGACCAGAAATAGTCCATCAATAAAGTGTGTTGTCAGCACGAACATTGTTACATTAGTGAACATGTAACGTTCATCTGGAACATATAGCATAATTGCACATCTGAAGGACCGAGACATCGTCAGTCGTAAGAAAAGAGAAGTCACAGAAATGTTTAGTGTGTCTTAAAGTTTTCTTTATTATTGATTTTACTTTGTAGAGAATTTTTAAAATGGCTTGAACAGGTTAAGTCTCTTTACCAAACTCATTGATAAGATTTGATATAAATACATTTCCAAAGAAAGTGAATTCCTAATTATCCTAACCATTGCATATTGATAATTTGATTTACAATCGTGGTTGAAGGATGTTGACAAGTCCTTGTAGCGACAGAAAGAATAAAACCAGAAATATTAGCATGTCAGTCGTGTTTACAATTAATTGAAAACGTTCACTTCATGATCACATATCGATCACTTTGCTGATTTTCCATGCATCTGGTTTCAACGTTGATTGACACCGTATCTCTTGGGGTTTAATTGTAATTGATAAACAATTGCTCACGACTCACCTTAAGTCTTATTACTGATTCATATGACCGTGATGAGATCCAATTCAGGTATTGATGTTAATGCCAGCTCCCTATGGTGAATATGAAAGGATTTTTTCCCCTCATAAAAATCAATAAGTTCATTTCGTGGTGAAATAAACTATTCTGGTCCTATGTCTAATCGAAATGGAAAATTTAAACAAGTATTTTATCATATTTGTCCTATAGTCATCAACTGTACTAATCGTTTCGGTAAAATCACGCCAGCTCAAATAAAAAATTGTGTATACATTGCTTTAGAATGAAAATGAATTGTTTACTTATTGGACTTGTGATAATTATTCTCTTGTATCATAGACTTTCCATCCCTTTGACCATTAAAACAGCTATTTTACCAGAAGGTTTTGACTCATAAACATTCAACAATCAATGTTTTCATTATTAAGTTTTTGACTTCGTTTAAGTCAAGATCCCAGACACGGCATATGACGAATGTCAATTTGACCATACTTCCAATGATCATATTTCCAATGATCATACTTTCAATTGACCATATGTCTATATGACCATACTTCGGAGAGTTTGAACGGTTTGAATGTGGATGGCAAGAAGACATTTCGACCTAGATACATATTCCTTACATAAAAATTAAAAACTGTCAATAACTTTTGATTTGTTATTAGACACATAATGATTCGCTTACACATAACTTAGTTATGTTCATCAGATTAGCTACAACATAGGAAATGACACATGTCTACTAAATGACTAAACTACTTAAACACACATGTTTCGTCACAATAAGGGAATCCTTCGTTGGTATTGAATATTGATTGAAAGATATACACTTAGGACAGTGAAGAACAACCTTATTATATTTATATATTATATTTTCCTCTTTGAAAGGTAATAACATAATATTGTGTAGGAGGATGGCAACATATTTATGAAGTTTATAGGTCCGAACTATAATATAGTGGACTAAAACGAAATCTTATCAAACGAGAGGTAACCATAAGTCCAAGGCAATGGGTATGTATATCAAACAGTCAATCAGTTACTATTACACTATTGGTATTGTTGGTATTACAAGAGCTACAAAGTGTGTCGTAAACAACGTATGCTATGATCATGAACCATATATTCCAAGTTGTTAACGGAGTAAAATCATATGTCATTGTAATATATTCTTATAAAGTCTACTCGGCCCATTGCTAAAGTGGATGACGTTCATCGTCTAGTGGTATTTGTACATATATCAGAGGAGGTTAGAATTTCCCAATATAGCACGAACCTTCATGTCTGACATTTAAACAAGTCAAAGATTTGCACAGTGATATTATAAAACTTGCATAGTGACATCTTCCAAGCTGCTAACGTTGTAAACACTTAAAATGTCAAAACGTCTAATATTGCCAATGCGGTACAGGCAGAACATAGCATTCTCAATAGGCTTGGGTATCCATTAATTGTCAAAACAAAACGGAAACTTCACTTCAATTAATGCAATTTACGTTAAAGGGTGATATTGAAAAGTCATGAGTTTAAAAGTTGTAAATTTATCGATTTGTTTTATTAAATGCCTGTGACAAACGTGGAATGAAATAAAGAGATCTAGGAAATTTTTTAAATAGAAAGATTAGGGTTAAAAAGGTTATTTGCAGTGCGTCCAAAAACTCCAACAGAATGTGTTTACACTAATAATACATAGGAGGTGTATAACATTTTAGGCATTTTCACTCTTTAGAACATAAGATGCATTTGTCCTTTGTTACGATTTAACAAATGAAATAATGAAGTCCCCAGAGAAAACCAGCAAATTAGTCTCCATTGATTAAAAGTGTAAGTAATAAAATGCACAATTAAGCAGATTAACAATACAAACTTCTAATGAGAAACATTATAGATATACTAGGGTCACAAGTATACTATGAGAGCTCTACCAGCCTCTGTTGATTACACTTGTAAGTAACAAAACGCATAATTAAGCAGATTAACAATACAGACTTTTTAATGAGATACAGTTGAGATATACTAGCTCTACAGATGTCTAGAACATACCAGCAGTTATAAGAAGTCCTGATCTCTACGGTTTCCGAATGATGTTGATAACTGAGCTTGTTGTCTGTGTTGAGAGATGAAGTTATCCAAGTGCAATCATATAGTGGTCAAAGTATAGAATCCACGAATAGAATGTCAGTAATTTCCATAAACAGCACATGATCACCATCGCTAAACATGCTCAAAACGTCCGCAGAGGGGTTACTGTCGATTGCTGCTTTATAGGAGCCAGGTCTACAATGGGCGCTAAACAGTTGAAGAGGATGCTCAATGGAAATGTGCTAATAATGTCTTGAATAATTGTTTAGTTATAATTATTTACCATTTGTAAAAGAAAACATTATTTATTTAATCTACCTTAATATACCTTAAATTGCAACATATGCTTTATGAGAAACATATTTCACATTTCTACAAGTCGAGAACTTGTCACCCAACTGTACTTTTTGTAGCGGTTCCTTGTATCCGTCCTATCAATTTGGAATTGTAAGGATGTGCCTCGGACGTGAGTGAACTAAATAAAGGTTAGTGACAAGGGAAGATAGTTGATGAAAATAAACTGCGAAACAAATTGTTTCTGGCTATGACTTGTTAGTTGGCTCAATACTTGATATTAACCTTTTGACCTTTACTCACAGTTTTGTAAGATTATTCATCTTCGGGTGTTTGATAATGTAAAGTTAAAATATCACTCAAAAGATATATAAATTCTTATATTTTTATTCGAAATCTTTGTGTAGTAGAAGAAGAAAAAGTTTATTCAGTGTTGTAGGCATTCGGCCCATGTACAATAACAATATAATTTATACAATTTCAATGCAATATGTACAGACATGACTTAGTTTACAGAAGAACGACATTTAAGAGCTGATTTAATAAATTTAGCACAATTCATTAAAACTAACACATCATCAGATATTAATAGCTTAATCAGTTTGCAACTGCTTGACAATTCAGTCCATGAAGGTAAATATTGCTGTTTAATTGTTTCATACTTATCATATTTCGAAAGAAAGTGGACTTCATTTTCATAACTATTACTACAACACATTCTACAAATCAGTGCTACTAGCTTCCTTCCACATATTACATGTTAATGGTAATGCATTGAACTTTAATAGACATACATATTTTCTCAAATCTTTAAGCTTTATTTTCAGAATGTGATTATCCACATGGCAGTTTGATATGATATGATATGATAAGTCTCGATGAGTTTAATATATTACTGTTAATATTTTGTTTTGAACAATCAATCAATCTCTGCTTAAAGTTGTAGTATACCTCTCTTTGAGACGTGATGCAAAATTTGGTTGTAAATGCAAATGATCATAATAATAATAAAATATAATAATAAAACTTATTATTATTATAAAATAATATGATAAATATATATGTGCGATTTAAATTAACCATACTACATTAGAAAAGATACAGTTGTTATCTATATAGATTGACTGCGGTTTTGCCAAAAAATGTTCCATAAATCATATATTATTTTAAATTTCCACCTCACTTGGACAACTTTTGTAACAAAGGACTTCGGGGACCAAACAAACATCACCGAAACTATATATTGGTTTAATTTCATAAAATAACATGTTTTAGCTTTTTGCGAAAATGTAAATATTGCTATTTGGAACATTGAATCTACAACTCACGTCTCGTAATATTTTTTTCTTTGCTTAAGTCTTCTTGAATCCTTTAAGTATGAAATACGTGATTATCAGCATATTTTTGCTGTGAAATGTGGCTTGAATTGAAAAAATAAGTTTTAAAAAGTCTTCAAGCTCTTAAAGAGAGTCATGCTGTCATGAATTCGTCAGCAGAGTGAGAGCTAAGATATGTGTGACGCAATGCCTTCCCATTTGGAAATGTACATGTATTACTGTAGATATGTATATTTCGTCTCTGGACACGTTGGGGCTACATCTATATTTCTAAATAGGCTTAGCTTTCTGTTTTTTGTTATTGAATGGTTTCTACCTTTGTTTATGATGACTTGTTCGGAATTTTTTTTGTGAAGGTCGACCTGTTCTTTGCTCATTTGAGCTGTGATAAAACTTCCTATTCAATAATTGAAATAATGTTTTACGTGCTTCTCTGATCTCCGATCGTCTGGTGTGTTATTCATTCTAAATTTTAAACAACCAACAACGCTGGAAAGTGAGACAGTTTAATATCTAAATAATTCAATTAAACGAATAAACAATACCTTGCAATAACTAATACTCACCCAACAGTATAAATTGTATTTTGTATTAAATTGAAATTAAAGATGTATGCATCATAACAATTGTGATGGATATTCAAGATTCGTATTTATATCGAGTTCATTCTCATCAACAGTTTCAAATACGGCACCAAGTGTAAATATCTTATTCAGTCGGGCGTAAGGGGTTCTTCTTAAAGGAGAAGGTTAGAAAGTCAGAAACCTACATGTAGGAGAACTTTAAAATGTATTCAATAATGGCATATTTGGGATCACACTGACGCCAACAGAAGTACTATATTATATATTCTTTAAAAAATATTACAATGATTTGTATATATGACACAACAGCTGTTAAAAATGTGGAGCCTGCATTATATTTAAGATATCTCAGATAGTCGTAGCCGAATTTTACTGAATTGTTATTACTATGATTATTTTTCGAATGCTGGTTTAAACTAAATATGCATATTTAATTCATTGTATAGAATATATTTCTAAACTTATTATAACCTAAAATAAAAATAAACCAAACTTGTAACTACAGGTTTTCGAGTATGCAGCTGCATCTATAATTTATATAAGCACTATTCGAAAGAGAAGGCTATAGAAAATGGGAGAACAGGTTGCGATAAAAATAAGATGAATGGTATTTCACTTCTAAGAACTGCTTTTCAACATAGGATTCAAGTATCGACGTGTACACTGGACTGCATATGAACATCATCTGAGTGCATGGCAACATCATCTGATTGCATGACAATTTTGTATCACGTGATGCATTTGGAATTATCTGCAGTGTAGTTAAGATCAATGAACATTCTACCATAACTTTGCGAAATAATCGTTTCTGATTTGCTACTGTGAAAAATCAGAGACGGTATAATTTGGTTATACAGTGCTCAGTTTACTTCGTCTTTTTGCGCAAGATTATCTTTGTTGCCAGGCAACAGCGAATGCATTAATTCGCCGAATACTTGCATGCTCGAATAAACAAATTTTGTATGGACTGTTGCTGTGAACAAAATGACATAAATAAATAAGTTTGTTAATAAATCTGAAACCGATCAAAATGACACCCGAAACGGCGAAAGTTCAATGTGATAAGCTATGCGTGTGTTGTGCTAAATAACACATAAGGATGAGATTTTAATGGTTGATATTTGATTCACTAAATTCATGTATGGTTTAGAAAGGAGATACCATTTAACATTGGTTTTACACGTCTTTAAGTGAGACAGCCATTGAAATATAAAATCCTGAATCCAGTGCATGATTCTCTATTTAATGATAACAACCTTAATAGTCAAATCTACTATATAGTACATTATTAATTAACTATCAATGTTATGACACGAATACGGTATTTACGGACTAGACCATATAATTCGACAACTGGGCCAATACGGGCACAGTGGGCCAATACGAGACAAACTGGGCCAATACGGGATAAACTGGGCCAATATGAGTCTGAGCATGCGCAGTCGCACATTTCGTGAAAGGCCGAAGCTGTCGCTTCACAACTTTGACCCATGATATCTGTTCACCAATCATGTTTATAATTATTATTTCAATATAAATAAGATGTTTAGTGTTGTGCAAATAGAATGAAAAGAGGTCAATTAATAAAATTGTCATTAATTAAGTATTTCCGTATTGGCCGAGTTACAGGTCCTCGGTCCGTTGTATTGGCCCTCGACTTCGTCTCGGGCCAATACAACGGACCTCGGACCTGTAACTGGGCCAATACGGAAATACTTAATTAATAACATTATAATACATTGGCTCTATTAATATTGGATTCACAACACCTTCAGCAAACGAAGATATACTTTTATTTTCTTTATGTATGGCACTGATTGGCAATGCTGTTATCTTAACCTGGTTTAAAAACACGCATGAATTTTCATTTCCTTGTTTGACAATTTGATAGAGGTGTTCATTGTATTAGACCCTGATTCCTGTTAATGTCACACACAAACGGAAGCAGCAATTTCCTGAGCTGATGGATCGACCTCTCGTAACTCAGGAAGCACCACAACAGTTTTATGCTTTTGCAATATTGATCCATTTTTTTTATTTTTTAAATTCCTGAACTTATTTACATGCAACGGAGTAATCAACTAAATTATAAGTTGCTGATTTATGTGCCAACGTAATTTTGTCATCTACAATTACAATGACAAGTCTACATAAATGAGAGCCAGTTATTGGAGACGTCTTAACAAGGATTCCGACATAAACCCGAATATCTGGCAAATAAAACGTTCAGCATTATAAAATAAATACCTTCGATGTATTACCGTTTTTAATAAACGAGTTAATGATTTTAGTACATGTATCTAACGTGGGAAAGTGAAGGCATAACGTTATTAAGCATGTTTAGCAAAATATTTACGTTTATCATGAAAAAAGAAATTAGATGAATGGGCAAACTCTTTAGATAAGATAACAGAATCACAGGATGGATTCAGGAATTATATAAATACCTTGTTGTGCGTTTTTCCAACCACCTTTCATGGTCATCCCATGCATTACAGAAATTTATTCAAGCAAAGAACATATTAATATGTAAAATAAAATATAAACATATCTTAGGTCACTTGTGCTACAACTCCTTTTTCAAAAGATTTGACACCAAAATTAACCCATTATTGCTATTTCCTGCGGAAGTATGGGGTTTTAAATCATTTGACGTTATCGAAAAAGTTCATATGTATGAATGTAAGAAATTTCTTGGTGTGACAACAGCCACTTCTAATTGTATGGTTACGGATAAGTGGGAGATACCCATTGTACATAGAGTAAAATATAAACATAATAGGATACTGGTTAATGCTATTAAAATGCATCATATACTCATTTCGTTTATTTCAGTGAACGGCCTTAGCCCCACGTACAAACAAACACATTATATACAAAAACAGACAATCATAAGAGAGAAAAATATTTAAAGTTAACACGGTGAGTTAATTTGATAGTCAAACCTTAGAGCGTAGGACGAGTGCATTTCTTATGAAACATGAATAGGATAACATCATTTTGACGTTGTAAAACATTTATATAGAATGCCAAGAAAATGTTATGATATGATGATACTATATGATAGCAACGGTAAAACTGACACACGAAACACTTCACACGTGATCAATTTATAGAATCTCATTCTCAGTTTGTCTTCTTAGTAAAACAAAGACTTTAAGATACATTTCTTCAAAATTAGTTAATTAGGCTCATTGTCTAACAAATGTTTATACTACAAACGCGTTAAAAGATTCCATCCATTCAGAACATTACCTTTCGATCTTTAGAAAAAGAAAATATAAATCTTCACTGGCAAGTTTATGCTGCTGTAAATAGAGAAAATAGAATATGTAAAATTAAATTATGTTAAAGATGAGTATATTTTTGTGTGTGTTTCCCAAGCATACTTATCGTTAAGAACTTTATATATAGAGAAATACAATTATGAACACCCTGCAACTTATAACTTATAATTATATTGTATATGTTTAATACTTTCTACATGGATGTGGCCTTTTAATATAAAATAAGAATTCATAATTGATAATGAGTTTTATAGTATATAAGAGTTTAACAAAAACATTGAAGTTTAGTGTTACTCGCTTGGGCACCTTAATCACATGAATTAGTGGACAGTGTGATGAAACCCTAGTCCCACTAAACCCACTGTGATCTCGGTAACAACATTGTGACAATAGGACAGCTTTTGTGACAACATACCCGAAGCGATATTACACTAGATCAGTATTGCCATATACAAATGTACATGATACACTGCACTTTCTTCCGCTGACGAGTAACTACTAACTGAACTAACTAACTGAGTGTATTTAGTACTTACTTACTTAATCCTCTTCATTCCTTCTGGAACATAAGGCTGCAACAAATTTCCTCCATTTGCTCCTGTCTTGTGCAAGTGCTTGTGCCTCTGCAAGTGTTGTTTTCGCTTGTTGAAGTTCCGATGTTACTGTTCTCCTCCATGTTGTTCTTGGCCTTCCTCGTTTCCTCCGTCCAGGTGGTGTCCACATGAGGGCTGTTCTTGGGATGGAGTCTGGGGTCATCCTGAAGACATGTCCAAGCAACCTGTACCTCCTTGCCTTTATCTCCATTGATACTGAGTGGGCTCCTGTCTTCTTGTAGAGGTCGGTGTTGGAGATCTTGTTCGGCCAGTAGATGTTGCAGATCTTCCGTAAGCATGTGTTGTGGAAGGCATCGATCTTGTTCATGTCGGACTGTATGACTCTCCAGCACTCTGAACCATATAGGAGTACAGACTTGACGTTGCTGTTGTACAGCTTCAGCTTGGTCTTGAGGCTGTAGTTCTTACTCTTCCAGATGGGGCGGAGTCTGCTTAGAGCACCTCTTGCCTTGCTCACCCGGGCCTTGATGTCTTTGTGGGCTACGTTGTCGTTGCTAATGACGCTGCCGAGATACGTGAAGTCTTGAACAAATTTCAGTTCTCCTTCTTTGATGGTGATTGGGGTTGTGGCAGAACTTTTGACGTTCATCACTTTGGTCGATATATTTACTTGCAGCCCAGTGTCATTGGCGAACTTGTTGAGTCTGGTTGACTTTTCTTGCAGATGCTTGAAGATGGTGGGGTCGTAAGCAAAATCAAGATCTTCCAGTTGTGAGAAGAGTGTCCATTGAATACCACGAGGATGTTCAGGTGGTTTGGCGCATTATCCAATCAATAGCTATGATGAAGAGTAGTGGTGAGAGAATGCAGCCTTGGCGAACTCCTGACTTGACCTTGAACGATTCAGAATGGGCAGTGTTGTGAATAACATGGCATTCAAATCGTTCATAAAACATCTCCATGAGGTTGACGATCTTGTCTGGTATTCCATATGATCTTAAGATATTCCAGATCCTCTCTCGGTGTATGCTGTCAAACGCCTTCTTGAAGTCGATGAAGTTGACATAAAGGGGGGCATTCCACTCAAGACTCTGTTCAATGATGTTCCGCAGTGTAAAGATATGATCAATGCAGCCCTTGCCATTTCTAAATCCAGCCTGTTCTTTTCTGAGCCTCTTGTCAATTTCCCCATCAATCCTCTTTAGAAGAATTCTGCAGAATACTTTGCTGGGGATCGCCAGTTGTCAGTTTTGCTGAGATCTCCCTTTTTTGGTATCTTGACGATTAGCCCTTTGTTCCAGTCGGGTGGTATGACTTGGTTCTCCCAGATCTTCTTAAAGAGGTTAGTGAAGATTCGTGTGGCTGTTGGTAACTCAGTTTTTATCAGCTCTGCTTGGAGTGAGTCAATGCCTGGGGATTTCCTGTTCTTCATGGCTCTGATGGCTGTCTCAACTTCTTTCATTGTGGGTGGTTCTATGCTGATGTTGACGTCATTTTAGCAATGAGGTTGTAGCTCTAATGGGTTTTCAGGCTCTGGTCTGTTGAGTACCTCTTCAAAATGTTGTACCCATCTCTTGGCTTGCTCAATCTCGGTTGTGAGTACCTTCCCTGTATTGTCTTTAGTTGGAGCTGATGTTGTGTTTCGGCCTTTTCCACTCAGAGTGTTGGTGATCTTATATACCCTGCTCAACTCTCCCTTGTTTGCGGCCTTCTCTGCCTCTGCTGCTAGATCCTCCACGTAGCATCTATTGTCCCTTCTGGCACTCTTCTTCACCTGTTTGTCTTTGGCCCTGTACTCCTGTTGCGCTCTTTCCTGTAGTTTAGGGGATATTTTGTTTAATAATCGCTTCTTTGCTTCTTTCCTTTCATTGATTTTCTTCCATGTCCTTGGTGTTATCCATTCTGTATCTCTCTTGCTTTTGAAGCCAAGGATCTTCTCTGCTGTTTCTGTGTAGGCTGTCTTTATGGTCTCCAAAACTGATGGCACACTGTCACTGTCATCCCCTTCTAGTGCACTGAATCGGTTTTTGAGCTCGATGGTATATTCCTTCTTCACCTCAGGCAAGTTGAGCTTGTTGATGTCAAAAGCCCTCTGTTGCTGCTTCTTGTTGCGCTGTGCCCTTAGTTTCAGCTTGATCTTGGCTTCAACTAGGTTCAACTGGTCACTGTTGGCATCTGCTCCACGTCTGACCTTGACATCCATTAGGGATCTTCTCCACTTCCTGTTGATGATTACATGGTCAATCTGGTTGATCGTTTTTCCTGTTGGGGAACACCATGTCAGTTTGTGGATGTCCTTGTGTGGGAAGATCGTACCTCCTATGACGAAGCTGTTGTTAAGACAGAAGTCAACACGTCTCTCTCCATTGTTGTTGATGTTTCCACACCCGTGTCGTCCTATTACTTCCTCCAGATCTTTATTCTCTCTTCCAACTTTGGCATTCATATCTCCCATGGTTACAAGCATGTCATGTTGAGGGATCTTGCTCATGGTTTTACTGAGCTGTTCGTAGAACTCATTTTTTGTTTCTTCCTCTGCCTCGTTGGTTGGGGCGTAACACTGTAAGATGGTAAGCTTGCAGTACTTGGAGTCAAACCTTGCCTTGATGATTCTATCATTGATAGGTTCCAATTCAAGAAGGCTTTTCCTGCTGTTCTTGCTTAGAATGATGGCAACACCACTGGAGTGATCATCTGTCTTGCCTGAGTAAAGGATGCTCTTTCCGCAAGAGGTTCTTTTTGTGCCAGCACCAGTCCATCTGCACTAACTGATACCAAGAATATCCAGATTGTACCTGTCCATCTCTCTATAGTAACTTGTGCCGTCTCTGATGTTTCATACATGGTGCGGACGTTCCATGATCCGATTCGGATATTGGTTTTGGGTCTCAGTAGACTTCTTGTCAGGCTCCTGACTTCCCTCGTAGGGCTTTGGTCTGAAGCCGTCATGGTACCAGCAGGCTGGTTGAACTTTCCTGTCAGATCCTGGGTTAATGAATTTGAATTTGTTGCACTGTCTGTAACGATATTGTTTTTACAGGTTGGGATTGTTAGTCCCAAGCCCAACCCCCAACCTGGAGGGCCAGGTGCCATGCTTCGTCTGGCCCCTCCCCTAAAACCTGCCCGTTTCAAGTGATCTCATAGGTTGTTAGAAAGCAAGCGTTTCGCTGAGTCATTGCGAAGGGAGGTAACTAGGTTAGGGATAAATACCCTTACTGTTTTCCAGCGCTTGTGTGTAGATTTATCGGAACAATAGCGCTGGATTATCGAGGATGAGTTAAGCTACGCGAGTCCATTTCCTTTTTCCATATTTTTAGCGGCCACTTTAAGGTGTTCACATTAAAATAGCCCCTTTAGGGTAGTTCAAGTTATCTGAAAGATGTAGCGATACCGTAACACTCATGTCTTGCTGTCTGAACTCTCAGATTTGCTTGGGACCTATAAATCTACTTCTCACATCACTGGTAAGCGAAGTTTAATATGAAGATGAAGATGCATTCTTCTCACATCAATCAAATGTAATAAATAAACTATATGTCAAACCAATGTTAATGTGGTGTTTGTCACTGAATCGTCGCCTCCATAATCTTGAGCATGTTTACTTGTCATGTTAGTTTTAATGTATTGTATCATCAAAGTCCTTTTCCAGAACAATCAGAAAAAATGTATTGACAATATCGGTATTGATATGATATTAATGCATAGAATAATTTTCTGTGATATGGTGAAATAATCTTTGCATTCCTCCCTTACTTTGAATAGTGTATGGTATGTTTAAACATATAGTTCAGTCATGAAATCTACGAAATAAACAAATGTGAAGCATGGAGAAAGTATTGGCTGAAAAATGATGTTTAAGATGTTGAAGAAATGTATTTTAAATGTTAAACACTCTGATAAAGCGATTGTGGAGTAACGTTGAAGCAAACGATCATCAGACTATTACAATTATCGGTTTCCCTTCGGTTTCCAAGGGAAACAAATATCTTAATAAACCTTTTGAAGCACTTTAACAAATAGCAATTCGATCATCAACATTGACACTTTTTTAATAGCAGCTAGCATATGGACATCGATAATTGATATTCGCATGTATTACAAAGCTCAAGCAAATTGACAACCATAACATTTATATCATTATCTTTTAGAGTATATAACCTTTTTTGTGGTGTACGTAGCTTACGTTTCAAAGAGTGTATTTGCCTAAATCCACGATACGATTTACATTTCGGCTTCAATTACAATTTTGATAAAAGGAATTGTTGAATAATAATAACTTGCGTTAGAACAATATTCTTGTTTCTCATCATCATTTGCCTTTAACATTTTGTTTGAAACTAATATTGTTTCCATACTGAACCTATTTCTGTCGTAATGAGTTTCTTAATACTTTAGAAGTTCATATTTATTGTCATTTCGCTTAAAGGGATTCGATTTGCTTTGTAGATCGGGAGATGGTCTTAATAGGGCATTGTTTGAGTTGATAGAGTAGTTTATTTTGACAGTCAAATAATGTTAAATCTAGTTTAACTCTCTGCTAAAACAACTATGGAATAACTCTGAGCAAAAGATCAATGACTGTTTCAATTATTGGTTTGCCTCCTGTTTCCGACGAAAAAAGCAAAACTCCTTAATAAACGTTGTGATCCCTCTCAACAAATAGCAGTTCAATCATGAACATTGATATATTCTTAAGTAGAGGTTGACAAATGGAACTCAGGAAATAGAATACCACTTCATGTATATTGTCACCTCACATAAAGGGGATTGATCTCATTGGTAGATCTGACATGGCCTTAAGAGGGCATTAGTTGAGTTGATAGATTTTAAATGTATTTTTGAAACAAAAAAGAATTTATACGTCCGTTAATTTGTAATTATTGCATAACTACGACTGTATTCTGATTATATAAAAATAGTATTAACATAATCGTCTAGTTCCAGTGATCTTGTTTTCAACGAATGAATTATTAGTAATTACAGTAACAAGAACCATTTTATTTAATAATTGAATTAGATCGTTGGAGATCATCATAAGTGTTGGAAATAAAATGTAGTCATTACAACTCTTCTATTACTGCTTAGGACATGAATGTCATAGAACTTTATCAACAAACATGTTATACAATACAGTGGATAACATTCAACCATTCAAAGCACATATTAAGCTTCGCACACTAGTTTATATTGTGTATATCTGTCAATGTAAAATGTAAATGTCACACTGATTTGTATGTACTACACATTGTACTCTGGGCCATGCGGCCTCCAATACAGGAAATAAACTCTCGCTCTCTCTCATTCAAAGCACTTGCAATTTCAAAATTAAGAAGAAATATCACCTGTGTATGCAAGTAGTTTTTCGACAAATGTGCAACATTGACTACTGAGTGTTATTTGGCAAACAAGTAGCTGACAATGTCTCCGTTTTCCGCATGATTTGGGAGATTTTGGCAGATGAAGTAGTTATGATCTCTTGACAGTAATACATAAAAGTCCTACTTTCGCATTGTATATATATATCTCCTTGACGCAACAGCTGTTAAAAATGTGGAACTTGCAGTATATTAAATATATCTCAAGATAGTCGTAGCCGAAATTTACTGAATTGTAATTACTATGATTATTTTCCGAATGCTGGTTTAAACCGAATATGCATATTTAATTCATTGTATGGAATATATTTCTATACTTAATATAACCTAAAATAAAAATAAGACAAACTTGTAACTATAGGTAATCGAGTATGCAACTGCATCTATAATTCGTATAAGCACTATTCGAAAAAGAAGGCTATATAAAAAGAGAGTACAGGTTGAGATACTTGAGAAAAATTATATGAATTGTATTTCACTTCTAAGAACTGCTCTTCAACATAGGATTCAAGTATCGACGTGTACACTGGACTGCATCTGAACATCATCTGAGTGCATGACAACATCATCTAAGTGCATGACAATATCATCTGAGTGCGTGACAATATCACTGATTCCATTACAGGCTCTTATAATCAACAAGAAAATCATCCATGTTCAAATTTGATAAGCTATGCGTGTTTCGTGCTAAATGGCAGATAAGGATGAGATTTCAACAGTTGATATTGGATTCACAAAAGTCATTTATGGTTTACAAAGGCGATAACATTTAACATTTGATTTACACGTCTTTAAGTAAGATAGCCATTGAAATTCAACGCATATAAAATCCTGAATGCACTGCAGGATTCTCTATTTGATAATAACAACCGTAATAGTATAATCTACCAAACTATTTGCACATTTCCTGATAAATTCTTTGTACAATACATTGGCACTGTTTACATTTGATTCACAAAACTTTCAGCAAACGAACATATACTATTAATCTATGTATGTATGTGGCTTAACATGAACAGGCATTAATTTTCATTTCCTTTTCTAAAATGTTTGGGATGTTTATTCATTGTATTGGACCAAGATTCCTGTTAATGTCCTACTGGTTGATACCTATCTTGGTGACAGTCACGAATGAAAGCAGAATGTATTGGGATTGATTGGGGAAATGCATAGCTCCACTTATCATTTCTCATGTTTCATATCATATTACAAATGTGATTTCCGTCACTCGTAATAGAGTTTCTTACTGTGTGCAAATTATCTTCAATTACCCACCAGGTACATCGTAAAGGGGTTTCACAACAATCTGTTATGACACATATGAGTCATGACACCTTCAAGTAATTTGATTGGCTAACGATGAACTTTGAGACTGTCTGTACTTAAAGGACGGATAACTTTCATCGTCTGTCCTCAAGCAGGATGATTTAATATTGCGTACGATTCCTTCAGAATGACTGGTGCAACTGGTTTCGCAATATCGAACATAACAAATTAAAGAATTATAGAATGATTTGATTTTAAAGGTGTGAATATTTAACTTCCTTTATGAACTTAGATGCTGTGACAAGGTTGATACTTCTCCTCTGCTCCGTCCATTTATAGTGACAACACAAGTATATTTAAAAACCCAATGAATCGTTTGAAATACAAGTTGGTAATAAATAGGATACATAACTCGTTCCCCTTTCATATCAACGCCAAGACTCGAAAGAAAGCAAAATTATTTCACTCGGGACATAAACTTTATATGAAAGGGGGGGCACGTTAGATGTCCTATAAATATAACCCTCTTGCCAATTTGTATTAGCAATCATTTTAACCATTTACACGACTCGTGATGAAATCGTGGAGAATCCA
This sequence comes from Gibbula magus, assembly GCA_936450465.1. Classification (NCBI taxonomy): domain Eukaryota; kingdom Metazoa; phylum Mollusca; class Gastropoda; order Trochida; family Trochidae; genus Gibbula; species Gibbula magus. Next base: position 103,644,588 of record OW388289.1, on the reverse strand, counting down.
GTGTTGATGAAATAGTCAGTTCCCGTTCTTGTTTTATGAGTGCTAGTTTTGGAGATCGGATGCGTCTGTTAACAGAGCTTCGCTATCTGAAGCTGAGTTACTCCCTCTTCATGTTTAAAGCACATTCATAGACACCGAGAAAACACGTGACAAGCTATTCATGTTTGGTAAAGATATTGAACACAAATATCTACCTTGGGAGTCAATATCACTATTTAAGAAGTGATCTGCTATTTTTACTGTTGATAAGACCATAAATATTCATAGACAAATTAATAGAACTACAGTTGACAAAGTTATTGCTCATTTGATATACAACTGCATTCCGGAAGTCTGTTCACCTACTTTTGTATCATAGTGCAAATATCATATCAATTTAGCTATGATTATAACGTCCATAAAAGTACACCATGCATGTTTTTGGACTTTGGCATAATGAAATAGACAATGGTGTGCTAAATTAGACAATTTAAATTCTGGGTATTTTTTCGAATGAAAGGTTTATCTCAAATACAAATGAATGAATAAAAGAGAAAATCTACGGTACATGTTGGACCCAGTTGATCACTTACTGGATAGTTCATAAATGAAAATGAACTGTAGTTTTGCAAAGATTGACCCCATGTCACTTCAAAGAGCTGCAAAAACTGTAATTGTTTACTAAAATGTATAACATTAGATTCTTATTGATATTCAAATATCTTCGTATTCTGCGAAAAATGCAAAATTATCGATTTAGTATTCCCGTTGATAAAACGCTTCAAATACATCCCAAATTGCATCTGTACGGCCCTTTAGTTAGAATATCGTTTGCTACTTTAGAATCAATCTTCAATCTCATTACGATTGTGGGAACAGCATAAAAACCTTCGAAACTGTATATGTATTTAATTTTACAAAATTGATATACGCTAATAGTTGTCACCTCCTGAATACTTCACGATTCTCGTTTAGTAGGCAAAGGAATTAGGTCTTCAAGACTATGTCTGGAAGACCTATTGTTATTATCGTGTTGTTTTTTTGTTGTTTTTTTTAATTATTATTTGACCTTTTTTTGTCCGGAGGATTCCCGCTTAACCACTCGACCGATTTTCATGAAATTTTCAGTGGTGATAGTCTGTAACCTGAATTGGTGCACTACGAAGATTTTTTGCTATTTCGATAAAACTGAAATTTTTTTGAACTTTCGCAGTTTTGAGGGTAGGCGTCTTTGAAAATCTTCTCCTTATTCACGGCAATACATACAGCTATGTGTGGTAGCTCATTTTAAAGATAAATGAATTCCTGAGAGGACTGTTTTGGCCGATTTTGGATTTTCGACTTCTTTCGCGAGTTATCTCCCCTTGGAATCAAAACTTTGTACCTTAATATCTCGAGAACTAATCAATATATTTGCACAAAACTTTCACCACTATGTGGACAACAACATTCCTCGTCGATTTAGCCTATGGCGGTTTTCGGCCGTAATAATAGTTTTTTGGCTATTTCGATAAAACTGAACATTTTGTGACCTTTCGCAGTTTTGAGGGTACGCGTCTTTGAAAATCTTCTCCTTATTCACGGCAATACAGCTATGTGTGATAGCTCATTTTGAAGATAAATGAACTCCTGGGAGGACTGTTTCGGCCGAATTTCGAATTTCATCCTAGAATTTCAAAAATATGTCCTTATAACGAATTACCTATGTATGCAATCTTAATGATGATTACATCTACTCAAGAGGAAATTTAAGCACAAGTTTTTCTATGTTGCACCTTAGTATGAAAATACTAACCATTTTGTCTTAATCCTGAGAAAGATCATGTAGGGGTCCATTAATAAGCAATTGTTATATTTTAAGAGGGTCATTGTCTTTGGATATTTTTTGTAAAAAAAACTACTAAAGACAGAGACATGTTTGATAGCTCATTTAAAAGCAGAGAAACTGGTTAATAAGCGAGAGGCCAACATGGAGTTCAAGGTCAAGCAGAAGTCTTGAAGACCTAAGTATTGCCTTGGCAATCCTAGTTGTAGTTATATATATGACTACAATAATCATTAAGAAGGAGTTGGATTCATGTTGAAACATTAATTATAATTCTTTTATTCTCTGATAGAAGTGCTTTATGTTGCATATTCTTCACTGTTTATGTATGACATAAAAACACTCACATCCATAAAGAATAAATGCTAATTCTCATTCATTAGCTCATCTGGAGTACCAATGTCATTTTGTAAGATCTTTATTTTTTTTATGAACAGTCACTGATCACATTCAACAGAAACCGTATTGCATGTCCAATGAAACCGTCGCCTTGAATCACTATTTCAATCTCTAGTCTTAGCATTTGGATCTCAAAGATTTGAAAATAACATCTAGTTTCATCACGAATCTTGATTTCATGACATGATTGCAAGAACATCATTACCATTTTGTCAAGCCTTTATTTTGATATACCTTCAAGCAGTGAAGTTCACTTGATGTTTCGAAGTTTCAATTATGTGAAAAACAAACTATTTTATGAATGTTTTGAACAGGAAAACAATAGTTATTCAAGTGTTAAGTTCATGAAATTGATTGATTCATTCATTCACATGATACAATTCTAAATAGCTATTTGTACCAAAGACTACAACTTTAATGTTTTATATTCTGCATTTGTTATGCAACCACCTGAAAAGAATAAACTTCTATTATATCAATGTTATTATTATATAAACTACCTTACTAAAAGAAACGATACTAAATTCTCAACAGATTAAAATGAAATTATTTTCCAGGACAAATGTGTACAAACGCTTTTGTTTAAGGTTATGTTTTAAGAGAAGTTTACATAAATATATTTATCAGTGTGATACTTGCCAATTTCGATAATCCAGACTATACCCTGGGAAGTTGAGCGTACTAATCAAAAGACTGCTAAAGTGACATAGCTCTGTTAAACCGATTGAGCGACTCTGATGATGTATTTTGTCGCTTTAGGGTCGAAAAGTTTATTCAATTACAGTTACATCGAAAGCTCTTTGAAGTGAAGTGGAAATATATTTGCTACAAAGATACAGCGAAGTGCCATATAGTTTCGACTGGAACGTTTATATTTGCATCTGACTTGTGAGCTCATTCGACTGATTGGTATGTGGCGAATTATCATGAGGCCGATGTCACAGACAATTGGTCTCTTAACCCATATTGTTTTATTATCCCGATCGGACGTTTGTAGCCGATCGGATTGTGTCATTAACCGGGTCAACTTTCAAGTGCGAAATTTTCCTGCTTTGTAAATTTTACTATCATTTGTTTTCTTAATTATCTTCAATGTTGGAATATCGGATCCCTTCGTTGGATTTCGCTCAATCAACATTAATTACAGAAATTAGAACATTTCATGCCGAATGCCAATCTGTCTACAGGATTATCTTCCTAAAATATGCTTCTCGCACATCGAGCAGAGTTGACAAGCTGTCATTTACTTTGACAGACGCACCCGATTGGCTGGTGAGAAAAGGCAGGAAAACCAAGTAATAAAGTAATCGGGCCGAGCCTCGCATGCATCCAGAGTATATAGAGTAGATATATCGGAGCGTGTACTCTGGATTATCGCGAGTGGATACTTGAATGTTCAAACATACATGGGATGCATCCCTGTCCTGAGTTTGGAAAGAATGTTTAATCTGAACATTTATAAAACAGGAAATCAAATTAACGTATTGTTAAAAAAAATGTAGATTCTTGGACTTTAATTTGTAAATTCCTGTCCTAATGTCACAGACAAATGCATTGTGATTGAAAACATGTGCTTCATATATTCAAATAGGAAGAAGAGATCGTATTTGATATCTAAAATATACCTCATTCATTTATTAATTTCTGGATGAGTTGACAGAATCCGAATGCTTTTATTTTTATCATTGGCTTCATCAAAATTGATTCCTGTCATTTTACAAATCACCGAGGAAACAGAAGCGTGTTACCAAAGATCTGAGAGGTGCAACCTGCTCCATAGAATACATGATAAATCTCAGGATATTTCCCATTTATCCATCAATACACTACAATATTTGACACATTACATGTTTTTTATGAAGCATTGAAATACATAACCTTAAATAAAACTCTGATCAGGAAGTGTCTACTGATATTGGTAAATTGACAATGATGGATGAACTGATCTTATTTCAGGTGACAAGGCGGTGTTTTTATTTCCTGAAATTCATGATCATCCTTTTTATGCTTTACATAATATCGCAACCATTTCCCTTGTTTTTAAATCAATGTTTGCATGCAACAGTGCAAGCAACTAAGCATGGCAGGTTTAATATGCTATACTTCATTGATACCAAACAAAAAATAGTTTGTATTATTATATTTAAATAGATTAATACTTTCAGTTACCACAGTGCAACCCTCAATCAACTCCAGGTTATGTATCAATCTTATAATACCAACTAATTTGTTATATGCAATAATTGATGCAATTACCCAGTATGGTAGCGTTTTTAATCACCCGATATCTAATGACAATTTGAAAGAGATTCCCTCAAATATGGTTTCGTTTTAAACAATAAAATATCTATTCAAAAGATATAAGAATGATTCAACCCCAACAAATAGAAAAGACGGAACATTAGATTTGTAAATTCACCTTTCAAACATAATTTGCAATATGATTGATTGTTATCTTTACCAGATCAACAATAATGGGGATTTCCTGTGAAATCTGCTGAATACAGACGATAATCGTTCCTTTGTCAATTAAACATCTTAAAATGTTTAGAATTATTGATTTGTTTCAAAATGCATTGTACCTATGCGTCAAATATAGAAAGACAATATGCAAGTCAATATTCTTGTATATTCTTTGCATCAACATAGTATCACAACATTATTTTGATCTTTTGACCACATATGTTGTTTTTAAAAGTTAACCTTTAAATATACATAAGTCATATGTTCCATTATAGACTATAGGAATCAATGTGCAAATGATACAACTTCAAATATGATATCAATTGCTTTGGACTAAAAAACGTGTTTATACCTCTAGCATCAGGCACATATTTGATCAACAAACTCATCTGTGAACCTGATCATGACCAGAATGAGCGATTGAACAAAATCCTGTTCAGAACATGTTTTTTCAGATTAGCATTTTCACAATATTTATAATATAACAAAAAAATGAGTGTGAACTTTGATGTGACTTCCGTTGAGAATATTACTAATCAATCAAGTTAAAGATAGATTAATATGCTTTGGAGTATTGAAAGATGAAGGCAACAGTTAATTGAAAATAAGTTTGGCACTCTTGATATGTATACTTCCCCATGCTGTTTTATTACCCATATGGTTTAAAATAACAAAGTATATATTATTGATATGAGCACATGTGCACAAATCATGTTTATCCAGCAACCATTTTCCCCTTATATTGTCGTTACTTCAAGTTCATCACCAAAACAAAATGATTTAAATTCTAACAAATTGTGATTGTTTGATTTCTAGTCCTGCATATGGGTCGTTGGACATACTGAACCGTAGCTATGTATGTCTACTATTTAATATCATTTAATCTTTGTATTTCTTCAGATGGGTTGATAAACCATTCCAGACACACTTTTTTATGATTGATTACTAGATAATATTACTGTTAACCTAATTGGAGCATGTATATATTCTGTCATTTATAACAATCTTTATCATTGACGTCACTTTGTATATCATTCTGTATCATATGTTGTATGGGAGCGGTATTGCACCTTTGATGCTGGTAATAAGAGCTTCACGCGACCATTTAGCTCCGTACTTCCTGGCTGAATATCTATTTATTTATCTTTAAATTATTTATTTATCTATGTAATGAATATGAATATTCAATGAGCCACTTTGTGTGAAGTAAAAGAAAACAGCACCGACATTCTGGTTGACTATCGCTTCTGTATTAAATGTTTCTTCACCAGAACCGTCATAACATTTTAAACACCATGTGTCATCAAAATATGTCCAAGTGGCAAGAAACCCGCATTGCTATTGGGTGCTTGACATGGATTGACACTTTCTGTTTGAGTTTAACTTATAACCCTTACGTTTCTGACTTTTAATAAAGGGAATATAATTACTCAAAGATTCAAAAAATAAAAAGCCTCTCTAAATGCAAATGTCATTGGTAATAGAAGTTGGATTATATAAGACGTGAATCACTCTCCAATTAGAAGAAATATTGCCAGAGGAATCGGAAAGAAAAAATGTGTCCTTTGAACTGGTTTCCAATATAATGTTCTCATTGATCGACATCTGCCTTCCATTAACCTTCCATCATAAAATATTCATAAAGTCTACATCCAGGGTCAATAGAAAGGACACCAAAATGCAAGATCTTTTAATCCACGAGGGGTAGATACAAATTAAACATAAATGTAGTTCAACCATGTCTCTTAAAGCCACCTAAACTTAATTTGTAATTTTTGAAACTTTCTCTAATCATGTTTCTTAAAACCATGGATTTAAAAAAATATATAAGTTTTGAAATCTCCTGAACCAAACGAGATAGGAGAGGTAGATATGGTTTTTGGCTTGTTCTATGGCATCCAACCGCATTGATACGATCTGTTTAAATTCCATGAAAGTACATTATGCCGACAACATAGTGTACTAATATAATTTCTAAATTTCATAACTTTAATCTTAAGTATAAAACACTAATTCGCCTAAAAAATCCTTCGAAATAGCAATTTCAACACCTCATGCATGTTTGTTTGAACAGATATAGAATGTTTAAGTATTGTACTGACATTAATGAAATTTTGCAAGATATATCTTCATCACAGATATTCAAAATTGACTTGATCAGGCAGAAATATTTAGTGTTTTACTCTTTTAGAAATTTGGTATCATTTCTTTTGCCCCTTATATATTATATATTGCCCTTTTACCTTCCTTATATCTTCATGTCATTTTCATCTAATTATTATATTTATGCAATATGTCATACGTATTTCAATTATGATATCCAGATTCAGAATTAATGATCTAACAATGTATTAAATAATTGTTCAAACAAACTTCACACCCTTGCGACATAAACTGGATGCTTCATTACGGTGGTAGAATCTACACCGAAACGTCGCACTCCTGCAATAAAGAGGTTGTATATGCATAAAACTCGTTCTCCTTCACATACATACCATAATGTAAAATATGTATTGATTAACATTTTGTAAATATTTTGAAATATAATCACTTGTATATAGGGGAAGGCCTAGTATATGTCTCACTTTTGGCTAATCATTTTGACCTTTATGTTAATAAAATATGTTTAAACCAAAAAGTATAATCCTTGACACTTTAAATAAGCAATACAATGATCGAAATGAGTTCATCGTATTAACGAATATTGATCCAGTCAAACTCATCTGATGTTTACTCTTTTCTATATATAACCTTACTTCCATTGAGAAACAACTAAAGTGAAAGTTTCTTTTGGTATATAATGCTGATAATAAAAACCAAACATGCAATGTTTGATAAAGGTTCCGTTGTACACATAACACAGAATCATAATTAAATGCAAGTTATTGATTATGTGGCAAATATAAATGCTGAAATTTCCAAATAAGAAATCCACATTCTGTTACCTGAAATAGGTAAACTAAATAAGAAAAGTGACTTGAAGTTATTAAATTGTAACTGCCGCTGGTGAAAACACTATAGCCTTGCATTATTCATATAACCTAAAGGAATTGATAAATGGTGCGACCCCACTGGTGATAGAAAAATCAATGTTAATGTTTTGTTACATAAGCCAAATAAAATCGGCTCTGTCACTGACAACTAACGAAGAGTCCACAGTCAATCTTATAGAATGGTTTGAAGTTGAACTTACTATAAATGTTTCAAAACTTGAATCATTTTAAAATCAACCGATGGGAATTTAAGCAGTTTTCTATCAACAACAACATATTATTTCCTAAGATTCAATGTTTATAATTACCAACAATAGAATGATCGATGTTTTAAAGGCTTTTTATTTGATTTGTATTTGGTTCATTTGATGTTTGAAAATGCGTTTCCGTTGAAAAAGTAACTATTTACAATGTTTGGTTCATGATGATGAAAGATAATATCAACAATTAATTCATTCAATTACATTATTCTATCTTTTGGGACGAGTAGAACCGATGCCACTAGCTTAATTATTTTCCAAAGTCAAATGCACCATGACATGTTTAACAATATACTCACTTATAATGTATGTAGATTCTTAAAAATAATCCACTTTTAACACAATAGATTGACGTCATCACCATAGATTAACGAATGTGCATTCATGCATATGTGATGATTGTCAACCAGTATATTTAACTGCAAAAGTATACAAGTGATACCAAACATGTTATGTTGTCTTATGGACATGAGTCGCAGTGAAAATGAACGAAATTCGCCAGTGGCCATTATGATGTTCACAATAATACCATTGGCAAAAACATGGCAACTTCATAACTCTAATTCGGCAAATCAGTGATAAGCAACCTGCATTCTCTGCTTAGTGTAGCATTTAGGTGATACAATTTGTACACGTTTAACTAGTTCTTGGTCAATGTAATTATGGTTATGATTCCAAAGAAAAGTGCAATCCTTATATGGCCTGGAGTGCAAAACGTTAACATGTAATTTTCTCAAACTGCAATTCTATGGGTTATTATTCTCTTTTTTGCTTACACGATCCATCAAACTTATTTGTCAAACCTATTTGTCGTCCAATGCAAGCTTAACGGCTGATGTTCATGCAATAGGAAGATCACATGTGAGAGAAAAAAAAGTGTTCATTTCATTTCTTACTTTGCAAACAGAATGACCTGTCACAATGTACATGATCAATCGTTCTCGAAATTGAAGCATGTGTCTCAATGCAAACTAGGGTATTCAAGCCTCCGGCCCATATATTGGTAACAGTGACAGTGAGAAGGTTTGACTACTTATTAGCTGGAAACAATTCACAATAGGTCAGCAGTATAAGGATCAGTACAAGTATTTGCAGTTTGCTTATTTACCAGTGATACAGCTACAATACTGGATAAATTAATAGGAACGTGTGGGTGTTGGCGGATTTGGGTGTATGTGTGTGTGTGTGTGTGTGTGTGTGTGTGTGTGTGTGTGCTGAAATTCATTTGCTAATAGTAAAGGAAATCGCAATCGTTAAAACACAAGTTAAACTCGTTCAGAAAAACAGTTACTTGTGTTGTAAAAACTATGACATCCCTGATTTGGTATGAATCTATATATATTATCATAGGTTTACAACCATTGCTTTACAATGAAAATTGTGTATCATTAAATGTCAGTCGAAATGTCTTGACCTCTACCATTGATCGAATGATTTGCAAATTAATTCATTGCGGAGAATGTTACAACCTATTAGGCCAATAACTTGTTTGTATTCATCGCAATGTGTATACATCAGAAAATATATTACAGAAGTGTCGAATGGAGCTCTGATGTCACTAATGGTTCACTCCAAATACAACATTTAGAATTCAGAAAATAAAACAATTGAAGAGATTATGAAAGCTTCGCCAACTCAAAGCTGCCTAGTTGCGGTTGCGCAAGTCTGTATGCCGCCAGTTATAGGAATATATGTGTGACATTGAAACTCGGGAATTCAATAAAGGGCCATTAAATCTAACTTTATTAAATGTCTGCTAGTAGCAGTGCCATTTACAGAAAATATCTATATGGTTGAAGGACTGTCTTTATTTGCTAAATCAAATTCTAGTCCATGTAATCAGTGTTTCTATCCCCCGCAGTGCTTCAGTAACTATGTTTGATTGAAACATTTCGCATATCTTGTGTTATTATTGAATATATTGATTGGACAACTTAAAAGCTGGAGAGTTGCTTGATTTGATATTAGAACTCCCCTTCCACACCGACATTTGGTTTAATGAAGATGTTTACCCTTTGTCTCAAGATTGCTTCATATTCCAGTAATGTTTGAAGAAGCCTGGTATGTAGGCGACTATATTGGTTTCCTACACAATGTTTACTCAGCTCTATGAAATTAATTTTCCCTGTCTGGTGACTTGAGAAAAGTATTCACTTGGACAGGTGAAAAAGATCACTCGTACATATTTTCGGATGATACCCATATTCTTGAATGTCCCAAATGCACTGGTATACATATAATATATTCTAATACATGACACAACAACGACATGGTACCTTCTTAATGTGTATTCATTTAATCATTAAGTTGACGAAACAACAACACAAAATAGATTTGACTTTTTGAAAAAAAATAATTTGAAACAATATTATATGCAAATGCCTATTAGAAATTAAAATTCATAAGAGGCCAACAGTGCGTAATATACAAAGTCAAACAAATGGTTCAGTTCAGTTTGAATTTGATAATTGCAATTAAACCTGCCACAAAACAGGTGTAAATTCTTAATATGTCCTATTATTTGTGCGTCACAGTGTCAAAAGTAAACTGTTCTCCGGGAGATTTGATGATTCTTATGAAAAGGGAGGACCTTAGAAAAGGACCTTAGCCTAATTCCCGTGAATAGTTCAGCGTCTGCAGAAATGGACACAGCAACTATGGGTAGGATTTATCGCCGGATTGGTAATCTGTTGCATGGCTGTCGAATCTCTGAGCTTATAAAGTGCGTTCTCTTATCCATGCTGAGGCATCATTAGTGGTATACTTGCTTTATTCTTCAGTGACAGTTACTTTCAGGATTTACGTGTCATCTTTTGTGGGACCTCATACTGAAGTGACACCAAATATTATGCAAATTGCGAATACCTTCCCTACATACTATGTTTCAATTACATTGGTTGTTTCACAAACTGATTGTTGTTGTCATTCTTCTGTGAAATAGTCTGAGGATACAATGCTTATCTCATTGAGTGAGGTAGATGTTTTCCTTGTAATAAACGAGGCCTTTTTCATGCCTAGGTCCAGGTAAATAACTATCCACAACTTAATAATGATACTATGTACAGTATGAACAATAATACTGAGGACAATTTTGCTTTTTCATGAATAGAACTCTTTTTACATCTCATTTTGTCAAGGAATTCAACATTCCTACATACGTTTTATTGTCAATATCAAGCCATTCATAGCCGTATACATTCTGTATTTAAACACAAATACCTTCATCGTTCTTCATCTCTTCATGAACTTCTAGAATACATATTACATGAAGGTGGAATAAATTTTGACATATATACATAAATTATAACAAATATGAAAAAGTCCTATTATAAAGCATTTCAGGCAAGTCGCGAAAGGAAAAGAATACAACAGATACAAATTGCTTTTATATTGAAATACATAATACGTTACTTGACTGAGACGTGCATATGTTAATTAATAGTGAGATTTATGAACTCACCCACATAAAATTAATATCTTCAAAAATTCTGCAATATTGAATCATAGAGCATTCAATACGTTCGTTGTTTCCGCTTTCATTGTTCTAATATGAAAAAGCCACGTACAACTACATATTTGGATATCCACTCCCATCGATTTAGTAGCTATGACCTGAGGCGAGTCTGATTAAATATGCTAATATATATTGAGTGTTGTTTGTTTATCAAGGCTTAGGGGCACTCACACCAATGGTCAATAAGTGTAAAACCATACTGAAGGCTTCAGCAAAACTGAAATCCATGCTTCTTAAAGCGCAACTCCCGGATAAAATTGACCAAAATTCCAAAAACAAGCTAAATGGTACACTAATGTTAATCTGTATGCATAGTATCGTGCTCAATATGATTTTCCGTTAGGTCATAAAGATTTTAAAACAATAGATTATTTTATTATTTGCGATTATGAAAAATAGCGTCATTTACTTGCCGCGATCGTTTTGTTCCGGTGATGTAACCGGATGTGACGTCAACTGGGGCAAACAAACGTGACGTAACAGCCACGTGACAATGTAAACAACACAGCGCTTCACTTCGGTGATCGCTTTTAGACGATTTGGGTCACAAATAAAGTTAAACTGAGAGTGAAATTCCAATATCTGCTGTATGAAAGTGAAATGGCAACGAGGAAATAGCTAAATATTTGTTTTGGTACATATTTATGAGAAGAATTCATGATCCGAAAAGACATGTCAAATTCTGTAGCCTACAGTAGTGTAGAAGTCGTTGTCCTCTGTCGACACGGAATGATTTCGGTAAGTGGGTCTTTGATTTCTTTCTTTCTTCTAACGATGTATAATTTGTTATGTGTATGGACATGTTCTTTCGAAAATATAAATATTACTTGAATTTCGATCTGAGCCGAGGAAAACAACATTATCAGTCTCTCAAATCGTGGCTCTCGTCGAGTGAGTTTTGCAGATCCATTTTTCGATAAGCACTCACAATCTTCCTAAGTGATTTTTTGAAAATTTGTCTGGCCCACAGGGATAGCAGTATCCAAATGTTGATAACCATAGTAATGTTTACTAGCCTCGGGCTGAATGACTTGTGTTAATTTTAGCCCGGAGATTCATTAACATGTCAATTATGAGAACTTCTAATTAATTTGCACTATTTCTTTGGTAAAATGTGAATGTGTGCATGACTCGCCTTTTTAAAAAACGTTTATAATTGATTTGTCTTTAACTTCAGGAAATTATTTTTTAAATATCGACATTTGCTTCCAATGAAATATATTAGACAGATATCAAATTCAAATCCATATAACAATGTAGTAGAAATTGCTACTGGTATTTTCAAAATTCAAATTAGAAGCCATATGAGTTAGTGATCATGAATGTATATGCATATTTAAATTTTCAAAGAAACGGCTTTCCATAAAAGATTTCAATATTTTGTTTGATAACTATGTATGTGTTTGTGATGAAATTAGAATAGAGACTGTAGATGTTTAGAATTATTTCACTTGCCTGACATAAAAATATCAAAGGTCCTATACCAAATACAAAAAAAACATGTTATGAATTAATCATGTGTAAACATATGCAGCATCAAGAAAGATATTATTGTTGTTACAGGTGATGGGAGTCCCTAATACAAGAGAACACAACAACAAAAAAAACCATTAGGAATGGACTGTATGTGCAGTAAAATATTTGTGCTGAAGGTGTGATCCTTTGATATCAGCAAATGATATATATATATAAACATTGTCATAAAAAGTGATATATGCTGATTGTGTGAACTGATATCCAAATCATTATCTTCTCTTGGATATGAGAATGTGCCAATGTTTAAGAAATATTGTATTCAACTTTGCAGCAAACTTGAGCTTACTCAGAGAAAGACTACACAAAACATAGTAATAGTAAATTAAATTATAATTCAATTTCATTATGAGAGTAAATTAAATCAAATATTTCCCAAATTATTTAAAATATAAATTTCATAATAAAAATTAATTTCATGTGCACTGTTCCTATGTTATTCCTAAAATGCAAACACTAACACAAAATAATGTTCAATACATGTATACTTAGTTGAATAAATTTGGCTCTTATATTTGTTGTTTATTTTATTCATGATTAAAAACTGAAAATGCAATATTGCATCTTAAGTGACTTTAATGTCACAATAAAAATAGAAAACTTAAACATAATTGTTTTTCAGAATACTTAGGTCTGTTTCAAGGTAAGTTTGTTTGATATGCAGGTAGGTGTAGGCAAATGTAAAAAACACAAGTCATGCTTACTATGTATTTACACACTGTTACAAATCTATTTATAGAAATAAATATCTTTGTCCCTTTGGATAATGCTATTTACAAAATTAATCATATGCATTACGATGAAGTATATTTTTTATTGTTCATATATATCTGTAACTGTAAATACAGGTTAGTTAAAATTGCAAATATTATTAATAAATGTCTGAATTTCCATTGATTAGATATATATACTTGACAAAATATACTCAGAAAATATTATGAAAACTTTGAAATGAATAATAATTATCTAATCATTTAAATAAGATATCAATCACCAAAAAATCCATTATTCTTACTTATTTTATCCACTAAAATACAGATCACTGACAGTTAGATACAATATTTTCATTCTTTCTTTCAATGTCTTTCAACATTTATGAAACAATATCACTACAATTAAATTATTTCTATTGCAATACACTATTCATCCTAAAACAAAATTGGGAACGAGTTCAGCGAAACGTGTGGATATGCATTGAAGTTCACTGCATCCCGAGAAGAGATCACGTGACCATGCAGGTACGGTAAAGTTAATTCGCAAATAATGAAATAACCTATATATTATAGTCACCAAATTACAAAATATTTAACTACATGCATACACTATTAATGATGTATCTAAAAGACGTAAGTTTGCCAGATATGTCAGCACTGAAACACGTATGATATCATCTGTTCGGTTAATTATTTGGGAATTTACTTCCGGGTTTAGTAAGAACAATTTTTAAAACTTTATCGCTGATATTGAGTATATTCCTTTTCTGTTTCTCTTCAAGTTGTCATATGCAAATATATGGCAAGTTTTTATGATTCCTATTGCCCGCGCAGTTTACTAGTCTGATAGTGTTAATGATACAGCGGCTGCCATTTGCAAGGCTTTGTTTTCAACAGTTGACGTCATACATTCCTTTGAGGAAAATCGAGATTTTTCCGGTGTTCTCCGTAAAACAAGATGGCCGACACGTAAAAAAGCGACGTAAACATGCAGTTTTTTTACTTTTTTTACGATTTGTTCAAGTCACACATAATTTCAATGGTGATGGGATGCGAGAATTTGTTGTTTATAAACCGATTCACATAATTTCCATGTCTTTGCAATGTCCTTTTAAACAATAGGCAGAAAATCAAAATCATCCGGGAGTTGCTCTTTAAGCTTTGTGTGCCTACCTTCATAGAGGAACAGGGTTATAGCAAGCGTGAAATGATGCAATGTATTTTATGAGCTCCGTCTATTGGTCCCCTTCTTTAAATGTCTAGCACTGTTTGACATGATAACTGATTATTGATGTTTGTAAAAAAATGTCCTGATAAAAGTGCTATGAGATCTGAGCTTCTAACGGTTTGAGTTTTGGTATATCAGTTTCTTTCATATATGTATGTTACTGTATCTTACTGTCTTCATAACAGATGTATATACTATATATGTACAGTTTTTATAGATAGGCACGTCAAATAATTATGTTTAACATGACTGGGTTCACTTTATAGCAGATATGCCTGTGCCTGACTTACCATCCTCTATAAGCTATCACTTCAATTAGAGATACCACTTTACAGACTTTGATAAGACGATTTAATTAGAACAGATGATATTCTAGCACGTAGTAACATTGTAATTGTTCTGGTCCACCATTGTTCAAATTCCTCAAATTTAACTGTCATATAAGAGCACAAAACAACTAAATTTTCAGCCCTGAGTGTTTTATGGTCTCTGCTTTGTTTTATTTCCACGATAAAGCACGACAACGAGTCTTCTATTTTTTATATGAGATGCCTTAAAATAGTTACGCGCTTATATATAGAAACCGTGGAGATATTATGTTGTTTGTGTAAACTTCATTTTGAAAGTATTAATACATCCCGTCGTAGAACACATTCACTAGCATTGAACAATCGAAGTTACGTAATATATGACGGCATTTGCTAAGCCTAGGCATAGTTCATTGTTAACATCTTAATGTGATCTTGTCATTACTACCTTTGATCTGACAGAAGAGCAAATCACATCTCTTTTAACTGACAGTTTCAACACATGGAAATAATGTGTATGTAGGAACAACGTCATCCATTTCAAAGTCAATTACCATTATAATTCCTGGAGTCACTCACTTTGGATAACATCATTCCTCGCTAGCCTGTGCCACAACTTATATCATTGCAATAAACCTGTTTTGGGTGTGATCAACAAACAATAAGCAATGAAATACTGTTGTATGTTTTGATCTTATATTTCGCGCTGGTGCACCCACAATACATGATTTCAAATCAGATACTAACTGTGGTAATTTATAAGATGTTAATGCTACACACAAGCTTAAGGTAAAGCTACTTTATACACTGCCTGCCAGACGTAACATATCATCAATGCTGTTAGTGTTGTTCATACTATTCGGATAATATGAAATGAATGACATGTACCCTATGTCATTTCATCGCGTTTTATCATCTTCACTTCTCATGGAACCTGTCACCGATGGTTATAAGGAAGAGATCAAACTAAACATTGATTGCAATTATTGTTTTGTGTGTACATTGATAATCACATCACCGGTTAAATCAGTGTAAAATCAATCTTCAATCAAGCTAAGAACTGTAATTGAATTATTGTTGGACGGAACAGGGGAGAAGTTAGTCATTGTTCACGGGTAGAGATGAATCAGGTCTGAGAGATCTGACCTGGTATCGATTCCATGTAGACATATTATTATCATAAAAACAATATTCTGAAAGGTTGTATCTCAAGGGTAGCCAGTGAAAAAAGATGAGTAATATGTTTCCTTCCTCCTAATACTTGCAGTACATAATTTATAATGGAAAATATTAGATCATTTGCTCAGATGCAGATTGATAAGCTTACATTAAACATGCATCCCCTTGTGTTTCCATTAAACTGAATATCCTGCAGAACCACTTTGGTGATTTAGCCAATTGTTATATAGCATATCGTTTCGAAGCCAAATGGAACTTGGTTTTATTATTGCATTACCTTAGAATCTACATGTATATCACACAGGATTTGATATATGATGTCAAACAGCGATGTATTCAATCTCATTCACAGTGCATTGTACCCTGCCTCTCATTTAAATTAAGTATAACTTGATATTTCCAGCTCAATCCGGTATGTATCCTCTGCTGGATCCATATCATCCGTGCACAATGCCAACGATTGGGCAGACAACAGAAAGGATGAGTAGATAAGCTGTTAATATCGAGAAGACAAGTTGAGTCGCTATGGTGACATGATCCTTCGTCGCAGTTGAATTATTCAAAATAAATGGGGTATGTGAGTTGTCTGAATGAAACAATGATAGTTTCATTGTCATTGAGTTATAATTCGAAGGGGATATACATTTGTAGGTGTGAGCTCTGTCCATCCGTCCGAGATAAAGGGGACAGCTTTTCTCAGAAACCGTTTAAGATATGCTTACCAAATGTGGTGTGGGGTTTGATGGAGTTCGAAAATGAAGAGCGTGCAATTATTTTTTTTCGGAGTTATTGCCCTTGTTCCGTATTTTGGGACTTTGTTCATGGTGTCTCCAAAGGGAACAGCTTTTCACAGAAACAAGTTTTTGAGCAGTTGCCACCACCGACGCGTTTTGTTTTGGCTTTGAGTTCTTTTTCATATAAGGTTTCAAGAACTCATATACAAATTAGTATTTTCCGAAAGCGAGCCCAGGGCGTCTATACGGAAAATTGGGTATTTGACTCGGGTGAACTTTGACACAAAATAAAAGCCCGGGCTTATATTTGGAAACATGGGCTTGTATTTTTTTGTCATATATATGATATGTTGACAGTGATATGAAATAAAAATCCTGAGACAATAAGTGAAGGCAATCTTTTCAATTTAACTTTCAGGAGTATTGCAATGGTTAAGAAAAGGGAACGCATGGAAACTCTTGTAACTCTTGAAATCTAAACTGTACAGAATGTTAAAAAAATTTTCACGAGTTTCAAATGAGTCAATGTATCACGCAACGGATCGTCTTTTATTTGGATGGGCTTTTATTTGGAAATATTTTCCAAATAGTAGCCCATGGGCTTCTTAACGAGAGGGCTTGCTTTCGGAAAACCCGGAAAGTTCCTACTTATATCCCTGGGGAATTTTTTGGACATGTTCACATTCAAGGTCAAAGGTCATGTAACGAGTTCCAAATAACTCCTTGTAAACATGATAACTTGAAAACTATTTGTGCTTTCAGGTTCTTATTTGGTGTATATCAATTATGGAGAAATTTAAAAAGTTTTCGTTAAAATTCCTCAACAGTCAAGGTCACAGCGACTTCAAGAATTAAGCATGCTTTTGCGAAAACGCCTTATTTCAACTATGAACACTTTGAATCATTACATGATTGTTATACACAGTGAAAAGTGATCGTTGAGTGGGTCAAAGGTCAGGTCATGAGATATTGGTTAAGGCCATGTTAACCCTTGGATCCAATTGATCCAATTAGAAATAGGTTTACGGAACAATATCTCAGTGATCATTCAACTTGTTAGTATAACTCCAATGATGAACAACTTTTTGTTAATACATTTTCTCATGTTATTGTTGCTGTGGAGAAGGCGGAACAGGGAAATGTGAGACCCTTTGTTTCGGGGCTGCTCTGCTTTTGCGGTGTTCTTTTATGTTTTCCCCTAGATCGCCTTCACATATATCCTCAAAAAGCTTTGTACAACCGATAACTTTTGTCCTGCTGTTGCTCAATATTTGCTAGGTATACGACATGGACTCTCTAAATTAATTGATTTATGACTGGTTCGCCCGACTTTGCAATGTTCTTTCCATCAAAAGAGTGGAAAGAGGGTTAAGCCGACTAGAGCTTGTTTCATTTTGATGGCTTCAGTTTCAGGCTTCCTAAAGGCCCGTTCACACAGTGCGATATGTTGTTACGACTTGTAGTAACCAACTTTAGTTGCACTGTGAGAACACACACATCGTATCGACTACCTTCTGATGTACATACACATTGTGTCCATACTACAAGTTGATACTACAAGTTGTAACGTAGTTGTACGTATCATTGGTATGGATACTGAAGATAAGATAAGATAAGATAAGACAATGTCTTTATTGTCCCAAGGGAAATTTGTTTTACATCATATATACAGTTCTCCAGTTTCAAACACACATCGCAAACAAAATACATGATAATATTATTTTGCATAATAGAATTTGACTAATTAACATGAACACATCCGCGTTAGTCACACTCACAATTCACTTGATCAAATAAAAATATGACATTATTCAATAAATAGGTCATTGTACGAACGAACGAAGATATTCTGGAGATTATCGAGGAAGCACAGTAAGTAACAAGATGAATTGTTTCTGATAGAAGGTTATCCATAAACAAAGAGATGCACAAATTACAACAATTGAAACACAGTAATATAAATTGTAACAAAGGCGATTTCGTTGTACTGGTTGTGAAGATATATTTGATAATTCTCTAGAATTCTGAAAAGTTATCTTACTTTGACGGGATATTTTCCTTGTTCATCAATATAATAAAATTAATTGATTAAAAAAATATTGGTTTGAAAAGAAAAAACATTTTTAAGCTATATTGTTGCTATAATGTTGCCTGCTAGGCCAGATAGCACATTGCGACAGTGACAAGAGTAAAACATGAATATTGTAAAATAGTTTAAACTAACATTTTGACCAAGATCAAATTTACTGATGTTTAACACACGGGATTAAACACATAGTTTGTCATTGATAGACTGATTGAGCCAAAGCCAAATTACAAACAATTTGAGTTGAACTTGAATCAGTTGACCTGAACACATCGATGATATCAATGGTCATGTTGAAACAATTATTTACATTCTATACCCCATCGGTACACACTGATTTGCAAATGTATTTTTTAAAACATAACAATGTGTTAATGTAGGTAAGACTGATAACAAACAACAAGGCAAAGTGTTGTTTCTATACTTAAGCCCAGACAAGTCCTTCACATCCTTGATGAGCGTCTGACCTAAATAATATGATATGATTTCTTTCTTAGATGAATATATCATCTCGCTACTTAAGACCAGAAATGGTCAGGCAACACAATTCTGTTGTCAGCACGAACATTGCTACATTAGTGTGAAAGTAGCGTTCATCTGGGAACACAAACTAAATATAAACATATGCGTCACTGTCAGTGGTAAGAAAGGAGATGTCAGAGAAATGTTGTGTGTCCTAGAGTGTCCATTACATACTTTAATTTGCTGAGAATGAAAAATTGGGTTGAGGAGGTTAAACCTCTTTACTAAACTCATTCATTTGATATAATTACATTTCCAAAAGAAAGTGAATTCCAAATCATTTCAATACCTTTGCAAATTGATAATATAATTTAATTTTGTGGCAAGTACTCGTAGCGATAATAAAACCAATAATGTTAGCTGGTAAATATTTTTTTTAATTAATTGAAAACTTGATGATCAGGTATTGATCACATTGCTGATTTCAAATACCTCTGGTTTTAACGTTGATTGACACCTAACTCTTAATCGTAATAGATACACGCTTGCTCGCGACTCACCCTTAGTCTTATATTATTGCTTCTTTCGTGTTATCGTGATGAGAACCAATTCAGGTATTGATGTTAATGTCAACTCTCTTTAGTAATAATAAAATGACTTTTTCTCCCTCATTAAAATCATCATAGTGAAATAAATAATTCACGTTCTACGTCTAATCGTAATGGAAAACTAAAATAAAATCAATCAAGTATTTTTATCATGCTTGTCCCATAGCCATCAACTGCACTAGTCGCTCGGTTGATTTACGCCAGCTAAAATAATAATGTACGTATATACGGGAGATTGCTATATAGTAAAACATAAATGTATGCTGATTGGATTTGTGAAATTGATTTTCCGTCATTTTGACCATTAAAATAGTCGTGTAACAAGCATGTTTTGAATCATCAATATTCATCAATCAATAATGTCTTCTACTACATTGAAATACATATTTTGACTAATTTTCTATGTCATTCTTTAAAATGAGAAATATGATCAGGCAAAAAACGTCTGCATTAACGTTCACTTGACCATACTTCCATTGATCATGGTCCAATTTGACCATATTTCTATTTGACCATAAAGCAGTTGTATATGGTGGAACGTTGTCCTTTGTGAATGAATGTAATGAATGATATAAGTAAGGTCAAGCAAAAACGGGCGCGGCTGTCTGGATGGGGGGCCCCTTCGTGGCTGGATTTTCTAAAGGCTTGAAGGTATTTCGACCTAGATACTAATACTCATTTCACATAAAGTCAAAAACTTTTTATAATTAAAATTGTTTGACACTATTGTTATAAGACACAAGTGATTCACTTACACATGGAGTAGTTTTGATTAGCTACAACATAGCAAAAGGCACATGTCTACTAATTGAAAAATACTTACATGTTTGATTAATTTTTCTTTAGGGTGAAATATTGATTTCCCGGGTTTTATCAATCCTAGACATGAATACACAATTATATACAGATCATTTACCACTGCCTCAAAATACTATGTTGCTGCTAATTGGTGTAGGTTATGAGCGAGAGATGCTATGCTAATGAGCGGAATAGGCTTACGAAGTTGATAACGTTTTATTCACATAATTCCGTTTTAAAATAAATGAATAATTAAATTAAGAACATACCAGCATTTACTAATCCTGTGATATAAAAAGTGACCTTAGACAGTCTAAACCAAACGAAATCATAATGATTTGGTCAACAGAAAGTTTTATAGATCCTTTCTGTCAAAATGACCCGTGATACTCGCTATTTACGGACTAGAATGTTATTTGTTCACCAATTTACAACAAGCATTCCAAAATTTCCATGTACAATGTAATAAGAATACATTGTATAAAACAAATCCAACTTAGTAATACTATGAAAGGGAATAACATATTTTATTATATGACGAGCAATGAAATACTGGGATTTATCAGTGAAATAAACTGTCTTATCAAGATAAGGTGAAAATAACTTGTATTTTCACTGCGACCAGTGACTGATATAATTTGACGTCATAAAACAATGGTCTCACGCAGCGAATTGGCTTATGACGTCACAGTGTTGCTGTGGTGACGGGCTGTTCCTAGCGGCGGTTCAGCATTGGCATGAACAATAAAAATTCACGGCACACTAGCATATTTCAATGTGATCTAATCGCCCAAAGTCACACTTTTTATCCCACCGGTATGTAATACCGTGGGATATAGTCATCGCCCCGTCCGTCCGTCCGTCCGTCCGTCTGTCCGTCCGTAATCATTTCGTTTCCGGAGCAGAACTCGAAAACCATTCATGATATCTTTCTGAAACTTTGCATGTGTATTACCCACCAACTGAAGTGGTGCCTTTTGATATTTTCAGATTTCTGAAAATTTTATCTTTTTTCGTTTCCATAGAAACATGTTGAAGTTGGACTTTGTTCAGAGACAGGTTCGTTTCCGGAGCACAGCTCCAAAACCGTTCATCATATCAATGGTCATGTTGAAACAATTATTTACATTCTATACCCCATCGGTACACACTGATTTGCAAATGTATTTTTTAAAACATAACAATGTGTTAATGTAGGTAAGACTGATAACAAACAACAAGGCAAAGTGTTGTTTCTATACTTAAGCCCAGACAAGTCCTTCACATCCTTGATGAGCGTCTGACCTAAATAATATGATATGATTTCTTTCTTAGATGAATATATCATCTCGCTACTTAAGACCAGAAATGGTCAGGCAACACAATTCTGTTGTCAGCACGAACATTGCTACATTAGTGTGAAAGTAGCGTTCATCTGGGAACACAAACTAAATATAAACATATGCGTCACTGTCAGTGGTAAGAAAGGAGATGTCAGAGAAATGTTGTGTGTCCTAGAGTGTCCATTACATACTTTAATTTGCTGAGAATGAAAAATTGGGTTGAGGAGGTTAAACCTCTTTACCAAACTCATTCATTTGATATAATTACATTTCCAAAAGAAAGTGAATTCCAAATCATTTCAATACCTTTGCAAATTGATAATATAATTTAATTTTGTGGCAAGTACTCGTAGCGATAATAAAACCAATAATGTTAGCTGGTAAATATTTTTTTTAATTAATTGAAAACTTGATGATCAGGTATTGATCACATTGCTGATTTCAAATACCTCTGGTTTTAACGTTGATTGACACCTAACTCTTAATCGTAATAGATACACGCTTGCTCGCGACTCACCCTTAGTCTTATATTATTGCTTCTTTCGTGTTATCGTGATGAGAACCAATTCAGGTATTGATGTTAATGTCAACTCTCTTTAGTAATAATAAAATGACTTTTTCTCCCTCATTAAAATCATCATAGTGAAATAAATAATTCACGTTCTACGTCTAATCGTAATGGAAAACTAAAATAAAATCAATCAAGTATTTTTATCATGCTTGTCCCATAGCCATCAACTGCACTAGTCGCTCGGTTGATTTACGCCAGCTAAAATAATAATGTACGTATATACGGGAGATTGCTATATAGTAAAACATAAATGTATGCTGATTGGATTTGTGAAATTGATTTTCCGTCATTTTGACCATTAAAATAGTCGTGTAACAAGCATGTTTTGAATCATCAATATTCATCAATCAATAATGTCTTCTACTACATTGAAATACATATTTTGACTAATTTTCTATGTCATTCTTTAAAATGAGAAATATGATCAGGCAAAAAACGTCTGCATTAACGTTCACTTGACCATACTTCCATTGATCATGGTCCAATTTGACCATATTTCTATTTGACCATAAAGCAGTTGTATATGGTGGAACGTTGTCCTTTGTGAATGAATGTAATGAATGATATAAGTAAGGTCAAGCAAAAACGGGCGCGGCTGTCTGGATGGGGGGCCCCTTCGTGGCTGGATTTTCTAAAGGCTTGAAGGTATTTCGACCTAGATACTAATACTCATTTCACATAAAGTCAAAAACTTTTTATAATTAAAATTGTTTGACACTATTGTTATAAGACACAAGTGATTCACTTACACATGGAGTAGTTTTGATTAGCTACAACATAGCAAAAGGCACATGTCTACTAATTGAAAAATACTTACATGTTTGATTAATTTTTCTTTAGGGTGAAATATTGATTTCCCGGGTTTTATCAATCCTAGACATGAATACACAATTATATACAGATCATTTACCACTGCCTCAAAATACTATGTTGCTGCTAATTGGTGTAGGTTATGAGCGAGAGATGCTATGCTAATGAGCGGAATAGGCTTACGAAGTTGATAACGTTTTATTCACATAATTCCGTTTTAAAATAAATGAATAATTAAATTAAGAACATACCAGCATTTACTAATCCTGTGATATAAAAAGTGACCTTAGACAGTCTAAACCAAACGAAATCATAATGATTTGGTCAACAGAAAGTTTTATAGATCCTTTCTGTCAAAATGACCCGTGATACTCGCTATTTACGGACTAGAATGTTATTTGTTCACCAATTTACAACAAGCATTCCAACATTTCCATGTACAATGTAATAAGAATACATTGTATAAAACAAATCCAACTTAGTAATACTATGAAAGGGAATAACATATTTTATTATATGACGAGCAATGAAATACTGGGATTTATCAGTGAAATAAACTGTCTTATCAAGATAAGGTGAAAATAACTTGTATTTTCACTGCGACCAGTGACTGATATAATTTGACGTCATAAAACAATGGTCTCACGCAGCGAATTGGCTTATGACGTCACAGTGTTGCTGTGGTGACGGGCTGTTCCTAGCGGCGGTTCAGCATTGGCATGAACAATAAAAATTCACGGCACACTAGCATATTTCAATGTGATCTAATCGCCCAAAGTCACACTTTTTATCCCACCGGTATGTAATACCGTGGGATATAGTCATCGCCCCGTCCGTCCGTCCGTCCGTCCGTCTGTCCGTCCGTAATCATTTCGTTTCCGGAGCAGAACTCGAAAACCATTCATGATATCTTTCTG
Source organism: Gibbula magus (assembly GCA_936450465.1). Lineage (NCBI taxonomy): Eukaryota > Metazoa > Mollusca > Gastropoda > Trochida > Trochidae > Gibbula > Gibbula magus. Next base: position 103,619,886 of record OW388289.1, on the reverse strand, counting down.
AAACTTTGCATGTGTATTACCCACCAACTGAAGTGGTGCCTTTTGATATTTTCAGATTTCTGAAAATTTTATCTTTTTTCGTTTCCATAGAAACATGTTGAAGTTGGACTTTGTTCAGAGACAGGTTCGTTTCCGGAGCACAGCTCCAAAACCGTTCATCATATCTTCCTGAAACTTTGCATGTGTATTACCCACTAACTGAAGTGGTGCCTTTTGATATTTTCAGATTCCTGAAAATTTTATTTTTTTTCTTTCCATAGAAACATGTTGAAGTTGGACTTTGTTCAGAGACAGGTTCGTTTCCGGAGCACAGCTCCAAAACCGTTCATCATATCTTCCTGAAACTTTGCATGTGTATTACCCACCAACTGAAGTGGTGCCTTTTGGTATTTTCAGATTTCTGAAAAAAAAAAAAAAATTCTGTTTCCATATAAACATGTTGAAGTTGGACTTTGTTCAGAGACAGGTTCGTTTCCGGAGCACAGCTCCAAAACCGTTCATCATATCTTCCTGAAACTTTGCATGTGTATTACCCACCAACTGAAGTGGTGCCTTTTGATATTTTCAGATTTCTGAATTTTTTTTTTTTTTTCTGTTTCCATAGAAACATGTTGAAGTTGGACTTTGTTCAGAGACAGGTTCGTTTCCGGAGCACAGCTCCAAAACCGTTCATCATATCTTCCTGAAACTTTGCATGTGTATTACCCATTGACTGAAGTGGTGCCTTTTGATTTATCAGATTTCTGAATTTTTTATTTATTTTCGTTTCCATAGAAACATGAGAGGGATGTTGGTTGTTGTTGATTTTGACTGCTTCTGGAGCAGAAGTCTAAAACCCTTAACATTCCTGAAACTCTGTAATACCCACTAACTGAAGTACGGTAGTAGATACACAAGTATCTGTCAAAGATGTGTTTTACAAATTTTGTGAACCGGTGGGATATGTCTGTCTGATGACTCTTGTTTAAAAGTGGATGACGTTTATGTGTAACGTGATATTTGCAACATATCTTAGGATATGTAATGTGTATCGAAAGATTAGAACAGTGTTATGTAAATAATTGGATTGTGACATTTTCCAAGCTGCTTACCTTGTAAACATTTTAAATGCCAAACGGTCTAATACTGCCACTGCCGTACACACAGACGATAGCATTCTCAGTAAGTCTACACCATAAAGATGTCGGCATATTAGCGCAATGTAAGATAAAAGGATATATTGTAAAATTATTATTTTAAAAATCATCTAGTTATTGATTAAGTGCCTTTAACAAACGTGAAATGAAAGGAAGGTAAGAAAGACATTGTGAAATAGAAAGATATCAAATAGGTTGTGTGTACATACATTCCAACAGAATGTGTTTACAGTAAGAATACATTGGAGGTGTAAACATTTCAGGAATTTTCTCTCTTTAAAATATCAGAATAAGTTAGATGCATGTGTCCATTGTAATGATTAGCAAATGACATAATAAGGTCCCCAGAAGAAACCAGCAAATGAAAACAAACAAATCTGATATTAATTAAAATTGTAATGATTAAAACACACAATACATCAGATTGACAATACATACTTTGTAATGAGATACGGTAGAGATATAGTATATCCCAAATTTATTATTATAGCTACATGTATGTAAGTGTCTATACCATACCAGCAGTCACACGAAGTCTTGATCTCTGAAAAATAGTTTTGATAAGTTACATGGTTACATGTTGTCTGTGTTCACAGATGAAGATTAATAAGTGCAATCATATAGTGTCCAAAGTATAGACTCCAAGTATAGAATGTCAATCATTTCGATAAGTAGCCTATGATCAACAATAACGCTAAATTACGCTAATTATATAAAACATGCTTAAGACTTTCGCAGAGAGGTTGCCGTCGATTGTGGTAATTCAACGGTTGATGCTGTATAGGAGCCAGAAATGTGTACTTACAATAGAAATGTCCCGATACAAAAGACAAGATGTTTCTATCCACGAGCGATCAATACGACTGACACAGCACTACGCCATGTCTTCAGAATCCAACAAAACTACATATGAATTTTCAAAACATTATCTGTTAATGTTTCTGAGAAACACATGTTTTAAGACATCGTCGTTTTTTAATCTCCTTAACTTGATGAGATAGAAGCATCAAAAAAATATTTTAGCTTGTCTTGTGACATCCTATAGTACTGATGCGTCATTTAAATCCAAGAAGGTTATTTATGTCAATAACATCGCTTATTAATAACATTTCTACAGTTTAATTTTTTCAAACTTAAATACAGAAAACAGTGTTGCGAAAACACATCTTGAAAAAACGATTTTAACACCCCGCCTGTATTTGAATTTGAAATACTACACTCTGATCCATGAAATAGTGAGTACTACGTTATAAAGCATGTATCTATCAAATACATTACAAATCTACTTTCTCCGACATCAATATTTAATGTTATACTCCATTGAAAATGTTGGGACGTTTATTTTGCACGTGTGTATATATTAAACAGTTGCTTTGTGGGTGGTTGTTCTGTGTCCGTTTTATCTCTCTTCTGGGTAATGCTTGTGCCTTACTTTTATCATTATGACAAAACTGTTGATAGTTACACGTTTAAATGAAACCAAAAAATGGAAATGTGTCGGAAGTTGTAGAGGCTCTCATGGGATCCCGGATTTACATCTATATACATTATATATGTCATTGACTCCTTGAATAACGGTTAACAATATCTTACGTTTTGGACGTCATAGCCTAAAACTGAAAAGTGCAGGCATTAAGTCATCAGTCAAAGACTATTTCCACGTGGTATTAAATTATTGATTTACAAATGAAATTTTGTATGTACAAATTCTTCCAAACTATGAAACAATGAAACTGTCTGAACACAAAACTGCCATTTGGCTTCCAGTGCTGTGATGTCATAGCAATTTGACGTCATCGTGATTATGACGTCATACAGCATTGGATGTCATTACTTGATGATGCAAAATCATTGTGATGTCATGTAGCTGACGCCAACAGGGCATTGTTCAAAATCTACTGTCAAAACGATATCTCCTAGGAGATATCGGTTGATCTCATACAAGCGATATCTCCTGTTGAACACAGTTTTGGATGATAAATTTCTTTTCTCACTCCTGTCTACAGTAAACAAATATATTTAACTACAAATTTACCAGTCACCAATTAATTCATTCAAACTAAGACAGATATATGCTCTTGTAATCGTGCCATCATCAAACGTATCGTATTTCATAAAAACTAACTGACGTGAGTACTTTATTTTGTACTTCAGTTAATAAGTGGAAAACTTGTCACCCAGTGATAGTCTAGGATCTGTCTCATCTGTAGCACCTCCTCGCGAAAGTATTATCAATGTGAAATTGCAAGGATGTGCTTCGGACGTGAGTGAACTATTAAATAAAGTTTAGTGACAACTTATCTAATGCGGAATTGTTTTAAATTATTCTTATCTCATAACAGGTAGACCTATGCACACAGGTATTTTACATACATACAGATTATGCTTTATCAACAGATTAGCATGAACTTTTATGAAATACGACAACACTTAACTTTTTCATCTTTGGAGAAACTGAAGAAAGTTTTGTTTTCACAAACCAAAGCCAAATTGTCACTTAATAACTTTATACACAGGACCGTTTTTCAGTGTAGTGCATATCCCATTCCCTGGACAAAATTATACTAATTTGTTATCGAATAATACGTTACCTCTTGTGGCAAGAGTGTGATCCCAAATATGACAATATTGAATAATATTACGTTTATAAGGTCTAACTTTCATACTTTCTCACCTGCGGGTGTTTTACCATCTGTCGGACTGAATAAGACGTTTGCAATTGCTGCTGCATTCAGAACTGTGTGTGAGATTCGACTGGATATAAATATGAACATGATGCATCACAATTGTAATATCTTTAATGTAAATTGAAAACAAAATATATATTTATACACATTATTAATTCAGAAAGTGTTGTGTATATTTTCAAGCATATTTAGAAATATAAATGTACATGTACATTTCCTTATGGGAAGGCATTGCGTCACAGATATGGATAGATTAGATAATTTCGAAACACAAAATCTATTCTTCGTGAGAAGAAACATCTAAAAACAGACTTTTATTTCACTGAAATGAAATGTTAAAGAGCATTGTCAGTAGCAGAAACGATAAACCTAGTACCTGTCGTTTACAAAACGGAAACAACAATTTCCTGTGGTAATGGATCGACCTGTCGAAACCCAGGAAGCACAAAGATTGCTTTATGCTTCTTTTTATATATTGATCCTCATCTTTTTGGAATAGTCTTATTCCTGAACTGATGTTTGCATGTAACAGAGTAATCAACTAAATCATTAGTTGTGTATTTAGGTACCGCATGATGCTGTCTTGGAGAAGTACAGTAACATTAATAGTCATACAGTTCCAAGAAGAGGTCTGAATGTTGTCGAAAGCTTCATTCGCCTGTTGAAGATACTGCAGTGTTGTTTTCATACCGCAATAATCTAACACCACTGAAGGTATGACAACTCACTTAGCCGTTATTAGTAGTGCAGTCCCGATGATATGTGCCTCGTGGAAATATCACCTTCAGTACATCGATTTTATTTCATTTGATTTATGCTGGCTAGTAACAAACATAACACATTTAATTTTCTTCAATATCATGCAATGTTTATAAATTCGTGAATCCTTCTGAAATATCTTTCATGGATTAACCTTTTTATCTTTTTATTTCAAACGAGCGAAAGTGAGATCAAATCATAAAATGTATATATAAACAGAACAAATTAAGAGTCAGGTACATTGTGACCTCGGTACAAAAAGTAGTATCATTGTGACATACCAACAACTATTGTGACGCCATACGTAAAGCGATGCTACACTTGATTTATATTGGCGTTGACATATTACACCACAGTACCTTCTAGTAATTGAACCTCTGAGGAATGTGATACTGTTACATGACTTATTAAGCGTTCGCTGACTGTATGTAATAATGTGCTAAATATTCACATATTCACAGCTTCTACAGTGGTTGATGCGTGCAATTAGTCAACGTAGATATGGAAACATATCTATAGAAAACAAAAATGTTTGGGTTTGCTAGTGTTAAGGTGGTTATATAACTAGTATGCATGCAAATAACATTAGAATTTAAAACAAATAATTGTCATATATTTGACATTTGGGGATGATTCAAGTTGAGTGAGATCATTCGAACATATGGTATTTTTACAAATTTCAAAGCAAAATGATGAAAAATACTTAAGTCTTATATCTTTTGATACATTAACGATACATTAATTAATCTATATTTTTCTGCTCTAGTGGCATACATGCTCACAGGCATGACACGAATATTGATTTGATTCTCTCAACCTATTCGATAACTTCATATGATTTCAACATCTGTTTTATAATTTAAATATCTCGAAATGATTCGAATACATGCTGTTTCGTGTTCTAAAATAATTCTTCTGCTATGTAATTTCAAGGTAGGTTATAAGTCGCTTGTCTGTTATCTAATGTCTGACAAATATTCTGCATATATATATTTAGATAAGATCTGTTGAGTTTTTATGTCAAAAGATCAAAAGTAAAATGAACGATTTGAATAATACTTATCAAACAGAATGTTCATCAGTTCAGTTTCCTAGATCTATATTTACTCGTTCACAGAACAATATGTTCTCCGCAGGCACTATCCGAACTCTAGCAATAGGACAAAGAAGCTGCAGGTGAAAACTCATCTCGATCATAAAGTCAGTTACTGCTGTCATCAATGGCATGAGATCTGTTAGAACACGAAAGAAGCGGAAACGACTGTCTGGTGTACTCATAGTGCTCCCGGTTTGCCTTTGTGTGATATTCAGGAAGATAAAATAAAACTTCTTTTGTTATATTTTCAAGTAATTTCTTTTCCCTGACTAAATGAAATATTGGGTTTTAAAACTATTGTTTCATCTTATTTATAACATAGAAGATATACTTTGTAATGAGGTCGACGAAATTTATATTATGTTCAAGCATTGAATGAACATTGAGTATCATGTTAAACAGTCCTAAATACAGCATGTGATGGTGTATTTGAGTATGAACAAAAATTAAGCTGGTGTCATCTTTTCCACTCGTCCGGAATGATAAAATGATAAAAATGATTTATATTCATGTTTGATATTCTTTTTCTTATATAATGACCAAATATTTCAATACTATGATTTTTTGGAAATAGTACTTTTTCAACGGAAAGGCATTTTTCAAACATCTCATGAACTGAATGCAAATAAATAAATACTATAAACCATTATTGTATTGTTGGTAATAACAATCACTGAATCATGAGAAATGTTATACTCTTTTAATGATTTTGAAAGAAAATGGCTTAAACTGTCATTGCTCGATTTTCAAAAGATTCAATCTTTTAAATATTTATAGTAACTTTAACTTTTAAACATTCCATTAGGCTTAATTAACTGTAACTGACAAGGACGATTTTGGTTTTTGTGTTTGTAACACATTAACATTGATTTTTCTGTAACCACATTGGTCGCACCATTTATCAATTCCTTTCAGTTAAATGAATAATTGAGGGCTATAGTGTTTTTACCAGCGGCAGTGACAATTGAATAGATACAGGGCACTTTTCTAATTTAGTTAACTTATTTTAGGTAACAGAATGTCGATTTCTTATTTGCAGTTAACATTTGCCAGCAAATCAACAAACTGTATTTAATGATGATCCTGTTGTACAACCGAATTTTATCAAGCATTGTAGGTTTTCTTTTGTAATGTCAGCAACCAATACATTGCAATGACAGATGTTAATATAGAAGAAATGTCCTGACCATTTAAGAAATCTGACCATTATTCAAGGTTTTGACTTGATCTTCTTTAATACGATGAGCTCATTTCGATCGGTGTATCAAGTGTTATTCTTATATGATAAGACATGCACATTGTGACAAATAATGTTGATATTCAGATAAGGACATTAAGTGTTTGTCGTTAGGTTGTGAACGTTTGTCTAAAAAATCATTTAATACATTGTTAGATGATTGATGTTGCATCTTGGTCTCAGAATGTAATTATGTATGACATAATCATGTGCATCGTCAATCAAATAGATAAGGATAGATATATTTGAATATGTCATGAAGAGGTAAGGAAGGTGATAAGGTGTGATTCCATCAAATATTCCGACCTATCCAGACATTAATGTAAGGACTGGAGTATCATAAGTTGTAGATGTCTCCAACACAGATTGCCGCAACTGCAGAATATTGATGCTTGCCAAAGATGGTTTCGGTGGAATTTAGTTCTTTCCCTGAGGACTGCACAATGATTGAAGAGAGAATCAGTCTTCGATGTTTAGTACAAAATATTTGAGTGTAATGCGAGAAGGCAAAACAAGCTTATTTTCACCAAATACGTCCTACACGTTTCACTGTGATGAACAGCAATTGAAAATATTACAACTATACATTGTAAGGGACAATCAGCTTCAAATAGTAAGCCATCAGAACAGGTACTGCCCATCCGCACATTGCGATCAACACACTGATTATGAATGTCATACCACAGATACAATTGTAACACATATTGGAAAGGAGATGGGGTTGTGTTATTGAATATAAAGCAGTTAGAGAGTTTCTTTTACATTGATACATAGAATGTGTTAGCCATTGTGTTTCCCCCTGTACCGTATCATACATGTGTGAAATGTTGACACAAAGACATTGTATTTCTATCCAAGCAATGAGTGAACTTCTTTTTTTTTAATAAACACTTAAAACAAAACTGGGTTCTAAGGTACCCAGAACAGCGTCCCCTTCCGGTGACATGTTTTCATGTGAATCATTTGCTGTCATCAAAAATTGCAGACAAGAGATGACTTACAGTATTTTCAGCTTGATACACGGTTTCAGTCATTTTTATCTGTTTCCGTTTTCAAGGGTAAATCCGGATGAATAAATATTCATGATGCCACAGAACTTTTTATATTTCCAAGAAGCAACAATTTCTCAACAGTTTGAAATACAACTAGGGGCAAAAGAAATGAAAGCAAATTTCCAAAAGAGTCGAACACTAAATATTCTGCCTGATCAAGTCAATTTTGAATATCTGTGATGAATATATATCTTGTCAAGAGATCTAGAAAATGTCATTCATGCGAGTATAAATTGTATAATACTGAAATATTCTATACATGTACCTGTTCAAACAACCATTGGGTAGTGAATTGCAATTTCAAAGGTTTTGGGGGAAAATGATGTTTGATATATTCAAAGGGGAAAGTTAAGAAATATGGAGATTACATGTGTATATTAGTTTTTAGGATCGCATCGTTGCTGTAGGATGCCAGAAAACAAGCCAGAAAACCACATTAACCTCTCATATCTCCTTATTACAGGAGATTTCATAACTATTTTTTTTAAATCCATGTTTTACATAAACATTATCAGATACAACTTCAAAAATTAGAAATTAAGTTAGGTGGCTTTAAGAGACATGGTTGAACTACATGTATGTTTTATTCGTATCTAACCATCGTGGATTACAATATCTTGCATTTTTGTATCAATTCATTTGCACCTGAGTGTAGTCTTCATGAATATTTTATGATGGCTGTTATTGTACAAGAACACTACTCATGGTAATGGAAGGCAAATGTAGATAAATTAGAACATAACATGGACATCCGAGTGCTGCAGACATATTCTTTTACAAGAAACCATTTTTTGTTTCAAATTCCTCTAGCAATGTTTCCTTCTAACTGGAGAGTCAAACACGTCATATATAACCCAACTTCTATTACCACGTACATTTGCATTAAGAGAGGCTTTTTTTTTAACTTCGAGTAGTTATTTCCCCTGACTAAAAAGTCACAAACATGTACATTTAAAAATACGATATTACCCTAAGGGATAACTTTCACACAACTCAAACGGAAAGTGTCAATGCATGTCGAGCATCCATTAGCAATAAGTTTTTCTTGTCACTTGAACATCTTTTGATGACACATGGTGAAGAAACGTTAAACACAGAAGCGATAGTCAACCAAGTATCCCTATAGGATATACTTTTCAGTTAAACGTGAAATGTTCAGATAAGGAACATCTGCAGATGTAAGAACATGTTTTAATAGACGAAATATTGAGACAGTACAAACTATTGAAAACGTTTGTGCTGTTTTCGTTATATAGCACACACAGTGGCTCATTAAAAATTCCTATTCACTACAAATCTTATAAATAATATAAAATTAAATAAATATATATTAAGCCAGGAAGTACGGAGCTTAACCAGTCGCGTGAAGCTCTTATTACCAGCATCAAAGGTGCAATTCTTTCAGGGTAACAATACATACTGTGCGCTGTGAGCATGCTCAAGCATGACATATTGCGATACAAAGAATACAACTTAGAACCTGTTTATGGACATGTAATTCCCAAGTATTCCCAAATTTCCAAGTAAAATACATTGAAGATGGCCCTATGGATTTTATATCAAACAGGTGACAGCCCTATTAATTACAGTTCGGTATTTCGCTATAAATATTAATGAACATGTCACATAAAAAAACAGGTCAACTTTAAAAGCACCGATCACTTCTGACAAAGTAGGATTGAGTTTTCTTGTAATATTAGTGATTAGCTGCAATCCCTTACATGTACATGGACTTGCTCATCAAATGTTGCCAGTCCTACTTAGTGTCACAGTTCAGCTCAACAGTTATACAAAGAACGACCTTTCTAAACCGTATCACCCGGTACGAGGGACTTACAACATTGTAATTCCCTCCAGGAGGGTTTACACAGACAGTTGTAAACCCTGTTATAAGGAATTAAAATGATTGTAAACCCTGATATATTGTTAAGATGAGCTTGAAAGTAAAGATCTGAAGAAATTAACTTAGACTAATTTTTAAAAAGTTCTTAAATTTACGACAGAATATGAACAGCAAATGTTTTGCAGAAAGTGCGTCTCGAGTCCACTATCACCTGTAGTTACTGAGTCAACGCCTAAGACTACTGCGCTAAGCGGGCAGACGAAATTTCACCATACAAAAGAAACTCTTATAGTGCGGTTGTTAACAGACTGACATCACCCAGGGATCCTCAATATAACGCCAGGGATCCTCAATATAACGCGATAACAAGTAAAAAGCCTGTTTTACTCTTAAAAACGGTTAATAATATAGATAACCCATTCTACCTCGGATATGGTAAGGTTGTAGACCCTGATAGTCAGAAAAAAACCCTCGGATACTTCGCATCCTCGGGTTTTTCCTTCCTACCAGGGTCAACAACCTAACCATATCCTCAGTATCATGGGTTATCCTTATAATCAGGTATGCATTCAGGTTTTCATAAAAATGGGCTAATACCTAATATTTTCTTAGCACATTCTGTAATAAAAGCTGCTTTACATCGTTTCCTTCACTTTTAAAACTAAGACAAGGCGAACTATTGATGACTTTAACATTCCTAGCCAAAAGTCTAAACTTCAATAAGCCAGTAAAATAATGTACTATGCCCTCATGTGTTAAGTGAAGATAGTAGGATACTTGAATGATACACGGAAGTGTTTGCTCAATTGTTCTTTCGCAGAAACTAAACGAATCTCATGATAAATTATTGGTTATTTTCGACATAAAATTCAACCAAATAATAACGCTACCTTGTCACTTAAATATACAGGTTTCTGGGACAAAATAAAAGATGGTGTTGATAATAATAAGCTGGATTATGTGAAATATACCTTTCCAGGAAATCAAGGTCACATGATCTGTTACATGGATTTCAAGAAATCATTTGAAACACAGACCTTTGATTATAAGTACCTCTGCAAACTAAAACTTTCACATTGAAATAGTGTCATCAATTCGTTCAATCACAACTATTTTCGAAAGTTATATACTGAACAACATTAACCAATTGTAAGTACTCTTAAGCATCCTGGATTTAGAGGTTTAGAAGTAAACACAGTATAAGTTGACGATTCTGTCAAAGTAACTGATCAGTCAGATTTGCATTCATCCCACACTCTGCAATGCATCTTAGTATTTGCCTTCATGTTTATTTAACTGTTCTCCTTATGGCATGTATACAACTATATTTTTCATACATTCTTTTTACTTACATTGTACATTAATTGTTTGTGATAGTTACGCAGTTTCACGGATTATCATGATGAGCAATAGTATTGCTAACAACTTGACACAAATTCAAGGAATTAAACAACTTGACATGAAGTTTTATTTCATACATGAGAATACACATTTGTATATGATAGGAGTTTTCATAGTTTTTAAAACAAAACAGTATTTTTCCAGCATGAAAATGATAAAATTTCATATATTATGTCGAGCCTTTGATTATTCAGTTGTTATATATATATTCAACAAATGTACGGTTGTGTTTATCAAGTTGTAAAATATATAATTCCTTAAAATACTAACATTAGTTTATTTCAAGTTTACTGTGTTTTAATCATGTATTAATAACGTTTATGTGTAAAAATAGGAATATCCTCTAGAATGTCGTTTCCATAAAAAAATACCCCGATAGTACCCTCCTTTTAAGACAATAATATATGATATGGATTAGATAATTATGGTTACTTGTAAATAAAGCAGATTTAGAATAAACACACATTGTCTAATACATTATATTCCAAGACGGTTGTAACCGATTCTCACAAAATTATCCAAAATAAATTCAATATAAACTGTATATCATGACATAATTACCGCCCATGTTTCCTTTTGGTAACATTGTCAGTAAACTAATGGCAGGACTTCTTAGTATTTGAAACACTAATTTTGAGTTACTCTGTTTCTGAATATCAAGTATATCCATGAGCATGTAATAAAGTCATGTGCATAACATTAATAAATTGAACATGTATTATTCATTTGTAGATAAGAGATGTTTTCTAGATTTCGTGTGTATATATAGCCTTGTTCAAATTTGTTTCATTGCAATGCGACATATAAGATAACAACGATTGTTTGAATTAAATTGATTCCAAATGGTTTGACATCGAAATAGAAATTGAAAATTATTTTAGATTTCATGTAATAACATGATGAAATTGTTTACATTTTCGAATCATATATGCTTCAAATGAAATGTCAGTCTGAATTAAGTTAAGCCAAGATACTAACCTTTCTATAGCCTACATTGTATTATCCTTAAACGATCTAAAAAGAACAATGTAAACGTAAGAAAACTGAGACAACATCATATTAAATGGGAATTATACATATCAAGCCAAACATATTTTGTTGTTTTCATCTTGCATTACTTCAGAGAATATTAATCTAGAATATTGTTTTTTCATTCATTATATTCAACAAACATTCTGATAAACATACCGTCTCTGCAGGGATTGCAAGCTTCATAGATAAACATTCAAAACCAACAAACGTACTTGTTCGCTTTCTGTGCTCTTATACTGTATCAAATGCAAGGTATTCCTGACATATATCTTAACATATTCTTTCTCTTAATTGATTTAGTCACATCAAAGTTCATAATCATCTCATTGTATTGTTTTATCTTACAAATATAGGAAATAATCAGAGAAAATTAAAATACAGGACAGGACTTTAATTATTTAGGACATATCATGTTTTTTAAAGGTTAACTTTAAAAACAAGATATGTGGTCATTACATGAAAATAGTTTTGTTATAAAATGTTGATACAATATACACAAATATTGACTTGCATATGTGTTGTTAAATATTTGACAATGTATTTTGAAACAGTTTAATAATTATACTTCAGCATGTTAAGATGTGTCACTGACAAAGGAACGATTGTCGTCTGTATCAGCCGATTTTTCAAGAAATCCCAGTTTTCCCTCATCTGTTAAAGTTAAGTTCTTTTTGAGGCTGAATTTACACTCTAATGTTCAGTGTTTTGTATTTGTTTGGGCTAAATCACTCTTATAACTGTTTCATAGATATTTCATTGTTTAAAACGTAACCATATTTGAGAGAATCTCTTTCACATGCGATTACATATCAGGTAATTGAAACGCATGCTTGGTAATTGTTGGTATTATAAGATTGATAGATCACGCTATAGTTTATCCTGGAGTTGTTGTGCACTATTGCAAGTGAAACTACAAATCTATTTCAATATAATAATACAACCTCTTCCTTGTTTCATAACAATGTAGTATAACAGATTAAACGTGCTTAGTTGATTTCACTGTTGCATGCAAACATTGAAATTGTTGCGAAAATACGTAAAGCAAAAAAAAGTAATGATGATGAATTTCAGGTGATAACAAAATCGAATTGTCACCTTAAACAAGATCGGTGCATCAATCATTGTCAATTGATGCATCAGTAAACAATTCCAGTGTCAGAATTTATAATCTAAAGTATCTTGAGATTAATCATGTACTCTATGGAACAGGTTGCAAACCTGATATCTTTGGTAGTAAAACTGTTGTTTTCTTGCTGATTTGTAAAATGACATGGATCAATTTTGATGAAGCCCATGGCAAAAATGACAGCAATCGAAGTCTCTCAATCTAGAAATTAATAAATGAATGAGGCATATTTCAGATTTCAAATACGATCTTCTCTTCATATTTGGATAGCTTAAACACATGTTTTCAATTACAATGCGTTTTCCTGTTCTTCTGATATGTCATATGCAAGGTTAATATATAAGTTCATACATAAAAATTAATGTCCAAGGATGTACATTATGTCAACAATATATTTATGTTAAGTTTATATTTATGTTAATTTGATTTTCATATTTTTAAAATGTTTATTTAATTTTCAAATTAAACAGTCTTTCCAAACCAAATTTGAAACCGCGATGTCAGCATCCCGTGGGTGTTTGAACATGCATCAAATCCAAAGTATCACACTGATAAATATAATTTTGTAAACCTATTGTAAATTATTTTAGTTTTACTCTGTTAACAATTTAGTATCGTTTCGTTTAGTCAGGTTGGCCAGTTTATATGCTAATTACAATGAAAGAATAGATATTCTCTTCATGTGACTGCATAACAAATGCGGAATATAAAACAGCAAATCAAATGCATCTAGTTGTCGAATGTTTATTTAGGTTTGATATAATTTTGTTATTTTCCTTTACAGATTCTGACCAATAAGTAACAGAAGAGATATGAAGAGACATAACTACACAAAACATTGGTATCAAATGCCAACATTTGACGAAATAAAGTTAAGAGGTTGATAACACTGTAACAAGGCTCATATAATAATGATTAAACCTAAATTAAGTACCATTACGCTATTTTGATGTCATGTAATATCGTATTTCCAATCCAATATAAACTACGTATCGGCGATTGCTTTTGGATATTGGTGATGCTACTGTGCATATTGGCTTCCTAATTGAGAATATTGGTGTCCCAGTTTAGATTATGGGCGTTCTCGTTTGGATATTGGCGCCCAAAATTGTTACAGAATACGTCAGGTCACAAGTTAAGCTTACAGCATTTGTTTCTTAACGTTATGAAACATAAAAAAAATAGTCCATATTTTTTAGTTTTATTACATTTGAATTTTATGTACAGCAAATACAGCTTACAAGCAAACTTATTTTATGTTATAAGCACTTGTCAAATTCAGTATTTTATATAATTTTGAATGTGATCCGGACACCATTTCAGTCAACAAGAAATTGCATGTCGGATTGGTTGTGTGACGACGTGATGCACATAGTCGAATTTCTAGCAAGGGTTGTGTGTCTGGGTTTGCTGCCGTGCATGTTGCCGCTGTTGCAGTCTTCGTTCTCTGCACTACGTCGTCTAGAGCTTCAACATGTCGAAACCGGCCCTCTTATACCTGAAATGTAAAAACAACACAATCAGTTTAATCATGTTAATGCAATGTTATATTATATACTCAGAGAACCATATGTTTTCACATTAAAGAAGTTGTGAACCAGAAAGTCCACCTCTTCTTATTTATACGACTTCTAAATGCCCATGAAAGACTCATAGAAATATTTCATTTCGAACGGTTTAAAGACAGCTATTATTTAAATTACACGTATTGTGTTAAGTTAATGACACGTTATATACATATGGAAAAAAACTTCGTTTACGTTACGATAATTTGACCAAATTCATCACTCTCGACGTGAGAAAATTAGATTTTGTGACAGATTTCCTCAAAGAAAAATGACTCAAGTTGACATTTAAAAAACTAGGATTTGTCCTTCTGCCTAAACTACGTAATACATTGAGGTTTCAGATATCAGAAACATCATTTTTCCTACCAAGTTGACTTTCAGACATCAAAACATCTGTTATGTTGCAAAATAAAGACGTAACTGATTGGTGAAATGCTGTCCCTTTTATTCAACAATTATTGGTGAAAAGGCTATAACATTCGATTATTTAAGGCATCTTTTTATTCTTTCCAGTTCAAACCAGTTCCAGTTAATTAAACTCTTTTCTTTGTTGTAGAGAGGTCATTACAGTTAACAATGACCAGAATTTGTCAGTCAGGTTCATAGTGCTGTTACTAGTGACTTTTGACTGAAAGGCAGATACTTAAGTTTGACCAGTTGAATATAATTACTCACATTACAGCAACCAATATTCACTTTTATTTCTCATTGTAACATAACATGTTTTTGGAGACCAAAATACCAAACACAAATATCCAAAAGAAGCGAAACGTTTTGTGAATGGATTTTTTTATTTCTAAAACGGCTGAATTATGGTTCTCTTATTTCATATTGTTAATTTTACTGACACATTGTCTTCTTTCTTATCAGACAACCTTTGCTTGTGAAACATGGGAGTATTTTTTTCACTTAATAACGATATTCAGTATAATGTTATCTTAGAATAGCTTCAAATTAAATCTCATTATTGTTTTATGCAAAACTAAGTGTCTAAACAAATGAAACGATATGAAATACTAAATTGATTAAATGTTGATGTTATAACATTATTGTAAGAGTATGTGAGTGAGTTATTATTTAACGCCGCTTGGCAAAATTCAGCCATTAGCGGCGAATTTTTTTTATTGTAAGAAACAGTCTATACCTGGTAACAATAGTAACGAAGTTTGAACTACTTTTCTATTAGAATCATGTAGTTAAGATACTCTTGTTAGACACAGTGTTGTATTTCTTAGCTATAGGAGAGTTGTATTATTCTAGACTGACAAACGTATCATTACCTGAGAGGCATGTATTTCATGTGTGAACGCACAGGAAATTTTGCTTCATTTTCCATGTTACAGCTGGCAGTAACGACATGGGGGTTGTATTCTATCTTCTGACCAGCCGCACATAGACCATCACCAGAGCAATTAGTTCTCAAATTAATCTGTCTTTCTATTTCTTGTGAAGCGACAAATAAATCACCATGTGACGAGCTGTTGCTTCTTTGGTGGAAACTCATTATTCAACCCAATATTAGAATTATTTTCACTATTAAGAACATTCTCAAAATCCGAAGAAATATATTTTTCAGTGAATGTATATAACGTAATAAAAATCGTCTTTTTGAGTTGCATCCGTCATGATCAATGATGTATGAGTGACAGGAATACGGTGAAATGCGATGTTTTATACCTCCCAAGACTCACGTGCACACAGTCATGCATATCGTGAGTTGTAAATAGGACGCCAATATTCAAGGCATGCGAGCGCACTTCTTGTCCTTGCACGGACATTGAAATGCATGCACAGTATGTAGGACGCCAATATCGATCATTCAGTTGCATAACAAACTAGCACGCCAATACTTAACGGATTTAGTTTTAAGTGGAATAAACTCCTCAAACTCGCCAATATTTTCGAGTCGGGTATCATCGTCGGCCTAATGCCCTCCGACGACACCCGACCCGCAAATATCGGCGAGTTTTCGGAGTTTATTCCTTACTTAAAGTTTGCCAAAAAAAAGTCTTGGGCACAAATACATGTTGTAGCTATTTAGCATTTATCATTCGGATTGAATGACACTCATAGAAATCAATGATAATCCATTTTCAATTTCATGAACTAAACACTTGAATAACTATTGTTTTCCTGTTCAAAACTTTCATAAAATAGTTTGTTTTTCACGTAATTGAAACTTTGAAACATCTAGTGAACTTCAGTGCTGGAAGGCATATCAAAATGAAGGCTTTAAAAACATCCATTGTATTGATGTTCTTTGTATCACGTCATGGAATCAAGATTCGTAATTAAACTAGATGTTCTTTTTAAATGTTCAAATGCTAAGGCTAGAAATAGATATATTGATTCAAGGCGACGCTGACAATAGGAACGCAAGAGATAGTTAACAATTTACCGGTAGTGATACGGTTTCGGTTGAAAATGAGTAATGAGTTATGAGTAACTGTTCATAATAATATAAAATTCCAACAATACGACATCTGTACTCCAGATGATCTAATGAATGATACTTGTCATTTATATTTTACGGGGGTGAGTTTGTTTTATGTTATACATAAACAGTGAAGAAAGTGCAATTTAAAGCACATCTTTCACAAACTGGTAGAAATATAACTCAAATGTTTCAACATGAAAAGAACACATTCTTAATGAGTAATGTACTTATCAGAAGAAATAACTACAATTCCTTTACCAATAAACGAATATCATGAAGTATTCAGGGGGTGGTATTATTGGCAATACTGTAAATAATTTGTAACTGCATATACAGTTCTAAAGTTTTTTATGCTGCAGAAACGTAATTCGATTGAAAATTGATTTTAAGACTATATAGAATATATATTTTTTCAATTTAAGAACTTTACAGCTGCAATTTGGGATGTATTTGCAGCAGTGTATCATCGGGAAAACCAAATCGATCATTTTGCATTTTCGCATCATTTTTCTTTTTGTTTTTTCTCCTATATTCATTCATTCGTATTTGAGATAAACATTTTATTCGAAAAATAAGCGATTTTTAATTGTCTAAATAAGCATGCTTCTGTCTATTTCATTATGCCAAAGTTAAAAAAAACATGCATGGTGTAGTTTTATTGACGTTACAATGATAGCTAAATTATATATGACATTGCACTATAACACACAAATGAGAAATAACTGTGTCAACGTTAGCACTATATAATTGTCTATAAATATTTATGGCCTTGTCAACTGTAAAAATAACAAATCACTTCTGACATAGTGATATTGACAACCCAGATAACAATGTGATTATCTGTGATCACTAGATTTGCTTTGCTTGTCACTTGCTTTCTCGATGTCTCTGAAGGTGCCTTAACCATGAAGAGGCAGTAACTTGTAGCATAGCTCTGTTAAAAGACGTATCCCATCTCCGAAACTGGAACTCAGAATCTGAAACGAGAACGGGAACTGACTATTTCATCAAATAATCACAAGTGGTATAAATGGATATTTGATTGCTGTGGCACGTGGGTTATATGACAGAGATATTTTGCACACTGTACGAATCAATTCCATTACGAATGAAGGAAATCCCATTTGTAATATTTTATGAAACATGTGAAGTGATAAGTGGAGCTATGCATTTCCCCAATCAGTCCCAAAAGATTAGACTTCCATTATTGATTGTCACAACGATAGGTATCAACCAGTATGACATTAACAGGAATCATGATCTAATACAATAAACAGATCTCCAAAATAATTTGAACAGGGCATGACAATTAATGCATGTTTTTGCTAAAACGATGTTAAAACAACAACAACAACAACATTGTCCACCAATCTCATACATAAACAAATTTAAAGTATAAGTTACTTTGCTGAATCAAATATCAATATAACCAATGTCTTTCATACGAAACATTTGTCATGAAATGCGCCAATAGTTTGTTCGATTATAAGGTAAAGGTTGTTGTTATTAGATATAGAATCCTGAAGTGGATTCAGGATCATATATGCTTTGAATTTCAATTGCTATCTTACCTTAAAACGTGTAAAACAAATGTTAAACCTTATCTCCTTCGTAAACAGTAAATGAGTTTTGTGAACCAAATTTCAACGTTTAAATCTCATCCTTATCTGACAGTTAGCAAGAAAAACGCATATCCTATTAGACTTGAAGGTGGATGTTTTTCTTGTTGATCAGAAGAGCCTGTTATGGAATCAGTGATTTGTAAACGTTTAAACCTCAAGTGACCAACAAGCGCCAATATGCATTGATCTTAACAACACCACAAGTGATGCTAAATGCATCACATGATACAAAGTTGTCATGCACTCAGATTATGTTGCCATGCACTCAGATGATGTTGTAATGCACTCAGATGATGTTGTCATGCACTCAGATGATGTTCAGATGCAGTCCAGTATACACATGGATAACTTAAGTTTATGATATTAGTTCTTTTTATGAGCAGTTCTTAGAAATGGATATGAAATATAATTCATATATTTTTTCTCAAGTTATCTGTACTCTCATTTGATGTAGCCTTCACAATTCACACCCTTGCATATTCAATTACCTTCAGTTAAAAATGAACAGGCGTGATTGAATGTACGTTATAATAAGTATAGAAATATATTTAATATAATGAAATAATGACGCAAATTCTGTTCACATCATCATTCGGAAACCCAATCATAGCGATTACTATTCAGTAAGATTCGGCTACGACTTTCTGAGAATCGTCTTTAGCATAATGCAGCTGTTGCGTTTAGTAGATGTTCAGTTATTCCTTGTAACTGTAATTACTTATGAAACATTCGTTGAAATCAATCACTGTCATTCATCGATTATTTTTTATAATCCTTATGAGATTATAACATATTTATGCACAAATGACACATTAATTTCTTTAGATGTCAAAATAGACTATTCTATCAATTCAACTTATAATAGACCATCTTCCAATCTACAAATCAAATCGATTCCCTTTAGGCAAACTGACAATATATATGAAATGTTATTCTAGGGTATTAAGAAACTAATAACGACGGAAATAGGTTCAGTATAGAACCAATATTAGTTGCAAACAAAATGTTAAAGGCAAATTGATGATAAGAATGAATCAAGAGTATTGGTTCCAGTTGATCAAAGGTCGATGGAAATTATGTTCCAATATTAAAGTCTACTAGATGTATGCCAACGTAAATCAGTATTATGATTTAAAAAATCAGTTTACCATAATTATACTTTAAAGGGGCAGTAACACGCTCTTTGGAAATTGTATTTGTCAAACTTCCCATTTATAATGATAGTTTAAGTCATCTATATTAATTAAGAGGGTAAAACATTTTATCGCACAAACCAATTATCCGTAGCGGAACGGTGTTGAGTATAAAGGAAAAGTTGCATGGCAGCAATTTTATTGTGAACACATTTTATTATTTAGAATGACAAAAACGATTCCACTGGGGCTGAAAACAACACGTCCTAAAAAACTTCGTCCTCTGATAGCTACCTACCTAAATAAAGGATTGTAACGCACCCAAACACCCCTCCTCGTTAAGGGTCAGAATACGAAATCAAATTAACTAGCGATTACGATATGGTTATGTTTGTCGTCGACAGCACGTTTTCCTTTGAAATATTCCTAATTTCTTCGCTCGAAATCGGTGATTTCGTGAGGTTTTAATTAGGTATGCTAACTTCTGTGTTTTCTTTATTTCCCAAGCCAAAATTAGGCCCGGAACGAGGAGGGGTGTTTGAGTGCGTTACATCCCTTTATTTATATGTAGGTAGCTGTCGGAGGACGAATTTTTTTTATTTAGGACGTATTGTCTTCAGCAATACCAGCCCATATGAACGATTCCAATGGCTTAACAAAACCATGTACACTCACTTTTTAACTTGATTTTCCGAAGAGTGAAGGGTGTTTCACTATTGGTGACATTATTTTTAAAAAACATTCCATTGACCTATTTCAGCGAAAAAACGTGCTACGATCCCTTTAACTCGAAGCGAACATGCAGGTGGAATTCAATGAATTAATGATGCACATGTATATTGACACTATTTGACACTCTTTCGTCATTTGTCGAGATCCTTAAATATGTAAGAATTCAAATTCAACCCGAAGCCAACATTTCTTGATTTCCTTATGCCAACTGCTGCTTAAAAGGACATCATTGTTCATGATTGAACTGCCATTTGTTGAGGTGGTTGGAAAGGTTTGTTGGTTGGAGAACAAAACCAATACTAGTAATAGTCTTTGATCGTTTGCTTCAGATTTACTTCATTTGTGCTTTATCAGAGTGTTAAACCTTTAAATACTTTTTTCAACAAATTAAACATTATTTGTCTGGCCAATAGATTATCCGCGTTTAACAGTTGTCTTCCACGTAGATCTAATAATATCACTATCTCTGTAAACATGCCTTACACCATGCATATTATGTGTTCAACATAAAGGAAGTATATGCAAAGCTTATTCATATTTCTATCCAACAACGTCGTATCAACCAAAGTTATGTCAATTAATGTTCATGACTGGTCAGGACAATTGGAAAATGGCCCTTTGTGAAACATCATATTCGAGAACTTTAACTTACATGATCAGTATTCTAGAGGTAACGATTACGTTACAAATACATTCATTTTGACATTTACATTGGTTTCACACAATATATGCACCTGTAGTAGTGATAATAATAATAATAATAATGATAATAATAATATATAAAATTTAAAAATAACCTTCTAGTGCCAACACCACAATGAAACTTTGAAATATGTACGGTGTGCATTTCACGAAGGTAGCGACAATCTCATGCCAGTTAAAACGTTATCCCCAATATTATTTTAATTACGACACTTGAATCACCTGACTTTGTTTTTTTTTTCAGTCATCATTTTCCCGTACAT
This sequence comes from Gibbula magus, assembly GCA_936450465.1. Classification (NCBI taxonomy): domain Eukaryota; kingdom Metazoa; phylum Mollusca; class Gastropoda; order Trochida; family Trochidae; genus Gibbula; species Gibbula magus. Next base: position 103,598,060 of record OW388289.1, on the reverse strand, counting down.
TGTGTAGGCGAGATACAATTTCGTTTGTTCGTTGTGATTGATTGGATTCATTTCAATAAATGAATTTATATGTATATGCCATACAAACGTTTCAAAGAACTGCAATTCAATTATAAGATTTCCAAAGTTGTCAAAGAATTGCAATTCAATTATAAGATTTCCAAAGGTGTTATGGGCTACTGTACTTCATCAGGTGTATTGGAATATTGTCATATACCGTTGTAGCTCAGTTCATAGAACTCATCACCTTGAAGACCGAGGTTCAATTACCAGCTGCGTACCGTATGCGTTTTTTGTGACATATTACCATAATGTCACTCCACCACTTTTCTCAATTTCAATTTAAAAGATTTGAGTTGTGATCTCCTTGCTTGGCGCTCAGCATTATAAAGGTAGGATAACGTTTTAACTGGCATGAGATTGTCGCTACATTCGTGAAATGCACACCGTACATATTTCAAAGTTTCATTGTGGTGTTGGCACTAGAAGGTTATTTTTAAATTTTATATATTATTATTATCATTATTATTATTATTATTATTATCACTACAACAGGTGCATATATTGTGTGAAACCAATGTAAATGTCAAAATGAATGTATTTGTAACGTAATCGTTACCTCTAGAATACTGATCATGTAAGTTAAAGTTCTCGAATATGATGTTTCACAAAGGGCCATTTTCTAATTGTCCTGACCAGTCATGAACATTAATTGACATAACTTTGGTTGATACGACGTTGTTGGATAGAAATATGAATAAGCTTTGCATATACTTCCTTTATGTTGAACACATAATATGCATGGTGTAAGGCATGTTTACAGAGATAGTGATATTATTAGATCTACGTGGAAGACAACTGTTAAACGCGGATAATCTATTGGCCAGACAAATAATGTTTAATTTGTTGAAAAAAGTATTTAAAGGTTTAACACTCTGATAAAGCACAAATGAAGTAAATCTGAAGCAAACGATCAAAGACTATTACTAGTATTGGTTTTGTTCTCCAACCAACAAACCTTTCCAACCACCTCAACAAATGGCAGTTCAATCATGAACAATGATGTCCTTTTAAGCAGCAGTTGGCATAAGGAAATCAAGAAATGTTGGCTTCGGGTTGAATTTGAATTCTTACATATTTAAGGATCTCGACAAATGACGAAAGAGTGTCAAATAGTGTCAATATGTGCATCATTAATTTATTGAATTCCACCTGCTTTTTACGCTTCGAGTTAAAGGGGCCGTAGCACGTTTTTTTCGCTGATATAGGTCAATGGAATGTTTTTGAGAAATAAAGTCACCAATAGTGAAACACCCTTCACTCTTCGGAAAATCAAGTCAAAAAGTGAGTGTACATGGTTTTGTTAAGCCAATACGTCCTAAATCAAAAACTTCGTCCTCTGACAGCAACCTACATATAAATAAAGGGATGTAATGCACTCAAACACCCCTCCTCGTTCCGGGCCGGATTTTGGCTTGGGAAATAAAGAAAACACAGTAGGTAGCATACATAATTAAAACCTCACGAAATCACCGATTTCGAGCGAAGAAAAAATTGGGAATATTTCAAAGGAAAACGTGATGTCGACGACAAACATAACCATATCGTAATCGCTAGGTAATTTGATTTCGTATCCTGACCCTTAACGAGGAGGGGTGTTTGGGTGCGTTACATCCCTTTATTTAGGTGGGTAGCTATCAGAGGACGAAGTTTTTTAGGACGTATTGTTTTCAGCAATAGTAGCCCCTGTGGAATCGTTTTTGTCATTCTAAATAATAAAATGTGTTCACAATAAAATTGCTGCCATGCAACTTTTCCTTTATACTCAACACCGTTCCGCTACGGATAAGATAAGATGTTTACCCTCTAAAGTAATATAGATGACTTAAACTATCATTATAAATGGGAAGTTTGATAAATAAAATTTCCAAAGAGCGTGTTACTGCCCCTTTAAAGTATAAGTATGATAAACTGATTTTTTAAATAATAATAATGATTTACGTTGGCATAAATCTGGTAGACTTTATTATTGGAACATAATTTCCATCGACCTTTGATCAACTGAAACCAATACTCTTGATTTATTCTTATCATCAATTTGCCTTTAACATTTTGTTTGCAACTAATATTTGTTCTATACTGAACCTATTTCCGTCATAATGAGTTTCTTAATACCCTAGAATAACATTTCATATATATTGTCATTTTGCTTAAAGGTTATCGATTTGCTTTGTACATTGGAAGATGGTCTTTTAGATGGCATAAGTTGAATTGATAGAAAAGTCTATTTTGATATCTAAAGAAATTATACTTCCATTAATTTGTCGTTTGTGCATTAATATGTTATAATCTCATAAGGATTATAAAAAATAATCGTTGAGTGACAGTGATTGATTTCAACGAATGTTTCATAAGTAATTACAGCAACAAGGTATAATTGAACACCTACTAGACTGCATTATGCTAAAGACTATTCTCAGAAAGTCGTAGCCGAATCTTACTGAATAGTAATCGCTATAATTGGTTTCCGAATGCTGATGTAAACAGAATATGCGTCATTACTTCATTATCTTAAATATATTTCTATTATTATTATATTTAATTATTATATAATACTTATTATTATTACGTACATTCAATCACGCCTGTTCATTTTTAACTCGAGGTAATTGAATATGCAAGGGTGTGAAGTGTGAAGGCTACATCAAATGAGAGTACAGATAACTTGAGGAAAAATAAATTAATTATATTTCATATCCATTTCAAAGAACTGCTCATAAAAAGAACTAATATCATAAACTTAAGTTATCCATGTGTATACTTGACTGCATCTGAACATCATCTGAGTGCATGGAAACATCATCTGAGTGCATGGCAACATCATCTGAGTGCATGGCAACATCATCTGAGTGCATGACAACTTTGTATCATGTGATGCATTTGGCATCACTTGTGGTGTTGTTAAGATCGATGAATTTTGGCGCTTTTTGGTCACTTGAGGTTTAAACGTTTACAAATCACTGATTCCATAACAGGCTCTTCTGATCAGCAAGAAAAACATCCACCTTCAAGTCTAATAGGATATGCGTTGTTCTTGATAACTGTCAGATAAGGATTTAAACGTTGAAATTTGGTTCACAAAACTCATTTACTGTTTACGAAGGAGATAACGTTTTACATTTGTTTTACACGTCTTAAGGTAAGATAGCAATTGAAATTCAAAGCATATATGATCCCGAATCCACTTCAGGATTCTATATCTAATAACAACAACCTTTACCTTATAATCGAACAAACTATTGGCGCATTTCATGACAAATGTTTCGTATGAAAAACATTGGTTCTATTGATATTTGATTCAGCAAAGTAACGTATATGTTAGTTTGTTTATGTATGTGATTGATGGACAATGTTGTTGTTGTTGTTTTAACATCGTTTTAGCAAAAACTGCATTCATTGTCATTTCCCTGTTCAATTATTTTGGAGATCTGTTTATTGTATTAGATCATGATTCATGTTAATGTCATACTGGTTGATACCTATCGTTGTGACAGTCAATAATGGAAGTCTAATCTTTTGGGACTGATTGGGGAAATGCGTAGCTCCACTTATCACGTCACATGTTTCATATAATATTACAAATGGGATTTCCTTCATTCGTAATGGAATTGATTCGTACTGTGTGCAAAATATCTCTGTCATATAACCCACGTGACACAGTAATCATTTAACCATTTATACCACTTGTGATTATTTGATGAAATAGTCAGTTCCCGTTTTCGCTTCAGATTCTGAGTTCCAGTTTCGGAGATCGGAGGCGTCTTTTAACAGAGCTATGCTACAAGTTACTGCCTCTTCATGTTTAAGGCACATTCAGAGACATCTAGAAAGCAAATGACAAGCAAAGCAAATCTAGTGAACACAGATAATCACATTGTTATCTGGGTTGTCAATATCACTATGTCAGAAGTGATTTGTTATTTTTACAGTTGATAAGGCCATACATATTTATAGACAATTATATAGTGCTAACGTTGACACAGTTATTGCTCATTTGTGTGTTATAGTGCAATGTCATATATGATTTAGCTATCATTGTAACGTCAATAAACTACACCATGCATGGTTTTTTTAACTTTGGCATAATGAAATAGACAGAAGCATGCTTATTTGGACAATTAAAAATTGCTTATTTTTCGAATAAAATGTTTATCTCAAATACGAATGAATGAATATAGGAGAAAAAACATGATACATGTTTGACCCAGTTGATCACTTACTGGATAGTTCCTTACAAAATGAAAAATGACCCTTGCCAAAACTGTAATTGATTAGTTAAAGGTATGACATTAGATTGTTATTGAGATTCAACTGTCTTCCTATTGTGTGAAAATGCAAAATGATCGATTTAGTTTTCCCGATGATACAATGCTGCAAATACATCCCAAATTGCAGCTGTAAAGTTCTTTAATTGAAAATATATATATTCTATATAGTCTTAAAATCAACTTTCAATCGAATTACGATTGTGCAGCATAAAAAACTTTAGAACTGTATATGCAGTTACAAAATTTATTTACAGTATTGCCAATAATGCCACCCCCTGAATACTTCATGATTTTCGTTTATTGGCAAAGGAATTGTAGTTATTTCTTTTGATAAGTACAATAATCATTAAGAATGTGTTCTTTTCATGTTGAGTTATATTTCTATCAGTTTGTGAAAGATGTGCTTTAAATTGCACTTTCTTCACTGTTTATGTATAACAACTCACCCCCGTAAAATATAAATGACAATTACCATTCATTAGATCATCTGGAGTACAAATGTCTTATTGTTGGATTGTTTTATTATTATGAACAGTTACTCATAACTCATTACTCATGTTCAACCGAAACCGTATCGCTACCGGTACATTGTTAACTATCACTTGTGTTTCCAATGTCAGCGTCGCCTTGAATCAATATTTCTATTTCTAGTCTTAGCATTTGAACATTTAAAAAGAGCATCTAGTTTAATTACGAATCTTGATTCCATGACGTGATTCAAAGAACATCAATACAATGAATGTTTTAAAGCCTTCATTTTGATATGCCTTCCAGCAGTGAAGTTCACTTGATGTTTCGAAGTTTTATTATGTGAAAAACAAACTATTTTATGAATGTTTTGAACAGGAAAACAATAGTTATTTAAGTGTTTAGTTCATGAAATTGAAAATGGAATATCGATTGTTATGACTCATTCAATCCGAATGATACATTCTAAAAAGTTATTTGTGCCAAAGACTTTTTTTGCCAAACTTTAATCATTATTATATGAGCCTTGTTACAGTGTTATCAACCTTTTAACTTTAGAATGTATTTCATATGTTGGCATTTGATAACGATGTTTTGTGTTGTAATGTCTCTTCATGTCTCTTTCCATTACTTATTGGTCAGAATCTGTAAAGGAAAACAACAAAAGTATATCAAATTAAATAAACATTTGACAACTAGATGTATTTGATTTGCTGTTTTATATTCTGTATTTGTTATGCAGTCACGTGAAGAGAATGTCTATTCTATCATTGTTATTAGCATATAAACTGTCCTACCTGACTAAACGAAACGATACTAAATTGTTAACAGAGTAAAACTGAAATAATTTAAGATAGGTTTACAAAATTATATTTATCAGTGTAATACTTTGGATTTGATGCATGTTCAAACACACACAGGATGCTGACATCGCAGTTTCAAATTTTGTTTGCAAAGACTGTTTAATTTGAAAATTAAATAAACATTTTAAAAATATGAAAATCAAATTAACATAAATATAAACATAACATAAATATATATTGTTGGCAGAATGTACATCCTTGGACATTAATTTTTAAATTTATGTGTAACTGATATGAACTTATATATTAACCTTGCATATGAAATATCAGAAGAACAGGAAAACGCATTGTCATTGATATATGTGTTTCAGCTATCCAAATAGGAAGAGAAGAAATCTAAAATGTGCCTAATTCATTTATTAATTTCTGGATTGAGAGACTCCAATTGCTGTCATTTTTACCATGGGCTTCATCAAAATTGATCCATGTCATTTTACAAATCAGCCAGAAAACAATAGGTTTACTACCATAGATATCAGGTTTGCAACCTGTTCCATAGAGTACATGATTAATCTCAAGATACTTTAGATTATAAACTCTGACACTGGAATTGTTTACTGATGCATCAATTGACAATGATTGATGCACCGATCTTGTTTCAGGTGACAATTCGATTTTGTTATCACCTGAAATTCATCATCATTACTTTTTTATGCTTAACGTATTTTCGCAACAATTTCAATGTTTGCATGCACTGTGAAACTAACTAAGCACGTTTAATCTGTTATACTACATTCTTATCAAACAAGAACGAGGTTGTATTATTATATTGAAATAGATTTGTAGTTTCACTTGCAATAGTGCACAACAACTCCTATATTAATAAGATAAAACAATACAATGAGATGAGTATGAACTTTGATGTGACTAAATCAATTAAGAGAAAGAATATGTTAAGATCTATGTCAGGAATACCTTGCATTTGATACAGTATAAGAGCACAGAAAGCGAACAAGTACGTTTGTTGGTTTTGAATGTTTATCTATGAAGCTTGCAATCCCTGTAGAGACGGTATGTTTATCAGACTGTTTGTTGAATATAATGAATGAAAAAACAATATTCTCGATTTATATTCTCTGGAGTAATGCAAGATGAAAACAACAAAATATGTTTGGCTTGATATGTATAATATGATGTTGTCTCAGTTTCCTTACGTTTACATTGTTCTTATTAGATCGTTTAAGCATAATACAATGTAGGCTATAGAAAGGTTGATATATTGGCTTAACTTCATTCAGACTGACATTTCATTTGAAGCATATATGATTCGAAAATGTAAACAATTCATCATGTTATTACATAAAATCTAAAATAATGTTCAATTTCTATTTCGACGTCAAACCATTTGGAATCAATTTAATTCAAACAATCGTTGTTATCTTATTATATGTCGCAATGCTATATATACACACGAAATCTAGAAAACATCTCTTATCTAAAAATAAATAATAAATGTTCAATGTATTAATTTTATGCATATGACTTTATTACATGCTCATGGATATACTTGATATTCAGAAACAGAGTAACTCAAAATAAGTGTTTCAAATACTAAGAAGTCCTGCCATTAGTTTACTGACAATACTACCAAAAGGAAACATGGGCGGTAATTATGTCATGAGATACAGTTTATATTGAATTTATTTTGAATAATTTTGTGACAATCGGTTACAACCGTCTTGGAATATAATGTATTAGACAATGTGTGTTTATTCTAAATCTGCTTTATTGACAAGTAACCATTATTATCGAATCCATATCATACGTATATTATTGTCTTGAATAATCAAAGGCTCGACATAATATATGAAATCTTATCATTTTCATGCTGGAAAAATACTGTTTTGTTTTAAAAACTATGAAAACTCCTATAATATACAAATGTGTATTCTCATGTATGAAATAAAACTTCATGTCAAGTTGTTTAATTCCTTGAAGTTGATAGCAATACTATTGCTCATCATGATAATCCGTGAAACTGCGTAACTATCACAAACAATTAATGTACAATGTAAGTAAAAAGAATATATGAAAAATATAGTTGTATACATGCCATAAAGAGAACAGTTAAATACACATGAAGGCAAATACTATGATGCATTGCAGAGTGTGGGATAAATGCAAATCTGACTGATCAGTTACTTTGACAGAATCGTCAACTTATACTGTGTTTACTTCTAAACCTCTAAATCCAGGATGCTTACTTACAATTGGCTGTTGTTGTTCAGTATATAACTTTCGAAAATAGTTGTGATTGAACGAATTGATGACACTATTTCAATCTGAAAGTTTTAGTTTGCAGAGGTACTTATAATCAAAGGTCTGTGTTTCAAATGATTTCTTGAAATCCATGTAACAGATCATGTGACCTTGATTTCCTGGAAAGGTAAATTTCACATAATCCAGCTTATTATTATCAACACCATCGTTTATTTTGTCCCAGAAACCTGTATATTTATGTGACAATGTAGCGTTATTATTTGGTTGAATTTTATGTCGAAAATAACTAATAATTTATCATGAGATTTGTTTAGTTTCTGCGAAAGAACAATTGAGCAAACACTTCCGTTTATCATTCAAGTATCCTACTATCTTCACTAAACACATGAGGGCATAGTATATTATTTTACTGGCTTACTGAAGTTTGGCTAGGAATGTTAAAGTCATCAATAGTTCGCCTTGTCTTAGTTTTAAAAGTGAAGGGAGCGATGTAAAGCAGCTTTTATTACAGAAAGTGCTAAGATAATATTAGGTATTAGCCAATTTTTATGAAAACCTGAATGCATACCTGATTATAAGGATAACCCATGATACCGAGGATATAAAAAGGTTGTGGACCCTGATAGGAAAGAAAAGTTTTTCCTGACTATCAGGGTCTACAACCTTACCATATCCGAGGTAGAATGGGTTATCTATATTATCAACCGTTTTTAATAGTAAAACAGGCTTTTTACTTGTTATCGCGTTATATTGAGGATCCCTGGTGTTATATTGGGGATCCCTGGGTGATGTCAGCCTGTTAACAGCCATACTATATGAGTTTCTTTTGTACGGTGAAATTTCGTCTGCCCCCTTAGCGCAGTAGTCTAAGGCGTTGCCTCAGTAACTACAGGTGATAGTGGGTTCGAGACGCACTTTCTGCAAAACATTTGCTGTACATATTCTGTCGTAAATTTAAGAACTTTTTCAAAATTAGTCTAAGTTAATTTCTTCAGATCTTTACTTTCTTAACAAATATATCAGGGTTTACAATAATTATAATTCCTTATAACAGGGTTTACAACTGTCTGTGTAAACCCTCCTGGAGGGAATTACAATGTTGTAAGTCCCTCGTACCGGGTGATACGGTTTAGAAAGGTCGTTTCAAGTATCACGTTATATGGCTGGGAGGTTGATAAATGTGTATAACTTTTGAGCTGAACTGTGACACTAAGTAGGACTGGCAACATTTGATGAGCAAGTCCATGTACATGTAAGGGATTGCAGCTAATCACTTATGTTACAAGAACAATCAATCTTTCTTTGTCAGAAGTGATCGGTGCTTTTACAGTTGACCTGTTTTTATATGTGACATGTTCATTAATATTTATAGAGAAATACCGAACTGTAATTAATAGGGCTGTCACCAGTTTGATATACAATCCATAGGACCATCTTCAATGTATTTTACTTGGAGATTTTGGAATTACATGTCCATAAACAGGTTCTAAGTTGTATTCTTTGTATAGCAATATGCCATGCTTGAGCATGCTAAAAGCGCACAATATGTATTGTTACCCTGAGGGAAGTGCACTCTTGATGCTGGTAGTAAGAGCTTCATGCGACTGTTTAGCTCCGTACTTCCTGGCCTAATATATATTTATTTATATTTATATTATTATAAGATTTGTAATGAATAGGAATATTTAATGAGCCACTATGTGTGCTATATAACGAAAACAGCACAAACGTTTTCAATAGTTTGTACTGTCTCAATATTGTCGTCTATTAAAACATGTTCTTAGATCTGCAGATGTCCTTTATCTGAACATTTCACGTTTAACTGAAAAGTATATCCTGTATATACATGGTTGACTATCGCTTCTGTGTTTAACGTTTATTCACCAGAATCATTACAAGATTTTAAACACCATGTGTCATCAAAAGATGTTCAAGTGACAAGAAAAACTCATTGCTAATGGGTGCTCGACATGCATTGACACTTTCCGTTTGAGTTGTGTGAAAGTTATCCCTTAGGGTAATATCGTATTTTAAATGTACATGTTTGTGACTTTTTAGTCAGGGGAAATAACTAAAAAAAAGCCTCTCTTAATGCAAATGTACGTGGTGATAGAAGTTGGATTATATATGACGTGTTTGACTCTCCAGTTAGAAGGAAATATTGCTAGAGGAATTTGAAACAAAAAATGGTTTCTTGTAAAAGAATATGTCTGCAGTACTCGGATGCCCATGTCATGTTCTAAATTATCTACATTTGCCTTCCATTACCAAGAGTAGTGTTCTTGTAAAATATCAGCCATCATAAAATATTCATAAAGACTACACTCAGGGGCAAATGAATTGATACAAAAATGCAAGATATTGTAATCCACGATGGTAAGATACGAATAAAACATACATGTAGTTCAACCATGTCTCTTAAAGCCAACTAACTTAATTTCTATTGTATCTGATCATGTTTATGTAAAACATGAATTTTTTTTAAATAGTTTTGAAACCTCCTGTACCAAAGGAGATAGGAGAGGTTAATGTGGTTGTCTGGCTTGTTTTATGGCATCCTACAGCAACGATGCGATCAGTTTAGAGTCAAAGAAAGTACAATATGCCGACAACATATTGTACTAATATAATCTCCATATTTCTTAACTTTCCCTTTTAAATATATGAAACATCATTTCCCCCAAAACCTTTGAAATTACAATTCAGTACCCAATGGTTGTTTGAACAGGTATAGAATATTTAAGTATTATTCAATTTATACTCGCATGAATGACATATTCTAGATCTCTTGACACGATATATGTTCATCACAGATATTCAAAATTGACTTGATCAGGCAGAATATTTAGTGTTCGACTCTTTTGGAAATTTGGTATCATTTCTTTTGCCCCTAGTTGTATTTCAAACTGTTGAGAACTTGTTGCTTCTTGGAAATATAAAATGTTCTATGGCATCATGAATATTATTCATCCGGATTTACCCTTGAAAAGGGAAACAAATAAAATTACTGAAAACGTGTAACAAGCTGAAAATACTGTAACTCATCTCTTGTCTGCAATTTTTGATGACATGATTCACATGAAAAAATGTCACCGCTGTTCTGGGTACCTTTGGACCCAGTTTTGTTTAAAGTGTTTATTTTTAGTTCACTCATTGGTTGGATTCAAATAAAATGTCTTTATGTCAACATTTCACACATGTATGATACGGTACATGGGAAACACAATGGCTAACAAATTCCATGTATCAATATAAAAGAAACTCTCTATATGCGTTATATCAAATAACACGGTCCCATCTCCTTTCAAATATGTGTTACAATTGTATTTGTGGTATGACATTCATAATCAGGGTTTTGATCGCAATGTGCGGATGGGCAGTACCTGTTCTGATGGCTTACTATTTGAAGCTGATTGTCCCTTACAATTTATAGTTGTAATATTTTCAAATGCTGTTCATCACAGTGAAACGTGTAGGACGTATTTGGTGAAAATAAGCTTGTTTTGCATTCTCGCATTTAATACACTCAAATATTGTGTACTAAACATCGGAGACTGATTCCCTCTTCAATCAGTGTGCAGTCCTCAGGGAAAGAACTCAATGCCACCGAAAACATCTTTGGAAAGCGTCAATATTCTGCAGTTGCGCAATCTGTGTTGGAGACATCTACAACAAGCCCTTATATTAATGTCTGGATAGGTCGGAATATTTGATGGAATCACACCTAATCACCTTCCTTACCTCTTCATGACATATTCAAATATATCTATCCTAAACTATTAGATTAACGATGCACATGATTATGTCATACATAATTAAATTCTGAGACCAAGATACAACATTAATCGTCTAACAATGTATTAAATGATGTTTAGACAAACGTTCACAACCTTGCGACACACACTTAATGTCCTTATCTGAATATCAACATTATTTGTCACAATTATGAAGAATAACACTTGATACATTGATCGAAATGAGCTCATCGTATTAAAGAAGATCAAGTCAAAACCATGAATTATGGTCAGATTTCTTAAATGGTCAGGACATTTCATCTATATTAACATCCGTCATTGCAATGTATTGGTTGCTGACAAAAGCAAACCTGCCATGCTTGATAAAGGTTCGGTTGTACAGAATCATCATTAAATACAGTTTGTTGATTTGCTGGCAAATGTTAACGCTGTAATTTGCAAATAAGAAATCGACGTTCTGTTACCTAAAATAAGTTAACTAAATTAGAAAAGTGCCCTGTATCTATTCAATTGTCACTGCCGCTGGTAAAAACACTATAGTCCTCAATTATTCATTTAACTTAAAGGAATTGATAAATTGGGCGACCAATGTGGTAACAGAAAAATCAATGTTAATGTGTTACAAACGCAAAAACCAAAATCGTCCTTGTCAGTTACAGTTAACCAATTGTCTACAGTCGATCTATTAATTAAGCCAATGGACATTTTAAAAGTTAAAGTTACTATAAATATTTCAAAGATTGAATCTTTTTGAAATCGAGCAATGACAGTTTAAGACATTTTATTTTAAAATCATTAAAAGAGTATAACATTTCTCAGGATTCAGTGATTGTTATTACCAACAATACAATAATGGTTTAAAGTATTTATTTGATTTGCATTCAGTTCATGAGATGTTTGAAAAATGCCTTTCCGTTGAAAAAGTACTATTTCCAAAAAATCATAATATTTGACAGTTTTGGTCATGATATAAGAAAAAGAATATCAAACATGAATATAAATCATTTTTATCATTTTATCATTCCGGACGAGTGGAAAAGATGACACCAGCTTAATTTTTATTTTCATACTCAAATACACCATCACATGCTGTATTTAGGACTGTTTAACATGATACTCTCTGTTCATTCAATGTTTGAACATAATATACATTTCGTCAACCTCATTACAAAGTATATCTTCTATGTTATAAATAAGATGAAACAATAGTTTTAAAACTCTATATTCCATTTGGTCAGGGCAAAAATATCATTTAAAGAAATTACTTGAAAATATAACAAAAAGAAGTTTTATTTTATCTTCCTGAATATCACACAGACGCAAACCGTGAGCACTATGAGTACATCAGACAGTAGTTTCCGCTTCTTTCATGTTCTAACAGATCTCATGCCATTGATGACAGCAGTAACTGACTTTATGATCGATATGAGTTTTCACCTGCAGCTTCTTTGTCCTATTGCTAGAGTTCGGATAGTGCCTGCGGAGAACATATTGTTCTGTGAATGTAGTAAATATATAGATCTAGGAAACTGAACTGATGAACATTCTGTTTGATAAGTATTATTTAAATCGTTCATTTTACTTTTGATCTTTTGACATAAAAAGTCATCAGATCTTATCTAAATACATGTATATATATGCAGAATATTGGTCAGACATTAGATAACAGACAAGCTACTAATAACCTACCTTGAACTTACATAGCAGAAGAATTCTTTTAATCATTTTGCTCTTTGTTTATAGAACACGAAACAGCATGTATTGGCATCATTTCGAAATATTTAAATTATAATACAGATGTTGAAATCATATGAAGTGATCGAATAGGTTGAGAGAATCAAATCAATATTCTTGTCATGTCTTTGAGCATGTATGCCACTAGAGCAGAAAAATATAGATCAATTAATATATCATTAATATATCAAAAGATATAAGACTTAAGTATTTTTCATCATTTTGCTTTGAAATTTGCAAAAATACCATATGTTCGAATGATCTCACTCAACTTGAATCATCCCCAAATGTCAAATATATGACAATTATTTGTTTTAAATTCCAATGTCATTTGCATGCATACTAGTTATATAACCAATTAAACACTAGCAAACCCAAACATTTTTGTCTTCTATAGATACGTTTCCATATATACGTTGACTAATTGCACGCATCAACCACTGTAGAAGTTGCTTCCACTTTGGAACTCCAGACCATGATTCAACTAACATGCAGTTGCAGATATTCTCATTTTAATGGTGCGGGGTTAAATACATATGCATGTGTATATGTGTATGGTGCAACGTTGACGATGTTGTTATAAACTACCAGGCAAAAGAACGTACAGGCCTCAGTTGGTTTTTATCATATATATGTTTTTAATTGCAACTATCTTGAGTTTCGACGTCGTTCTCTAAAACTGTTTAGTGCAAGCATTTAGTCATTCAGAATATACTTCTACATGGTTTTTAATTCATCTTTTTTCAACTTAAATTTTAAATTTTAAATTTCTTCAAACATCAATTTGATAAAACACAACTGAAAATCTGAAAATCATTAAATTGCTTAATTCTGAAGACATTTACAACATTTTAAACATGTTAGGGGTCGTGTTTGTGTTAATTTCATTTCTATCCCCTGTCTGCATTAGACAAAGATATTTTAACTAAAAATAAACCAGTCACCAATTGATTAATTCAAAATACTACAGTTAAGTGTTACTGTATCGTGCCATAATCAAATGCAGTTTATTTCTTTTAAAATATTGATTGATTTAATCGAAACCAACTGAGTTGTGTATCTTCTTTTGCCCGGTAGTTTACATGATATGCAGTTCAGGTAAAGTCAAAATTGGTTGCTACTTTAAGTAAAGCTTTGGCTTATATGTGCATTTTATCAGCAATTGAAGTTGGGAAGGATGAATTTTCTTCGAAATGCAAGGTAATTGCAAATTCCTTTCGTGTGTTGAATACAGAATTTAGTTTGTAATAGCCTTGTTTTCAGCTCGGTTAAAAGTTCTGAAACTTTGAAAAGAACATGTTGACATGTTTATAGTGCACTCTGTCGTTCTGCCTTTAATGAAACGTCTTTATATTACACTGCAGTGTCTTTAAAACGATATTGATCTACGAAACTGCAGTTTTTGTTGTCACCAAATGGCAAACCAATACCCAGATTGCCAGTATACCGTTGCTTTATATCCACAACAAAATGATCATTCATGTAAAATGTTGGTCGTTTGAACTTACTGATGATTGATTCAAGTATAGGCAATGATAGATGGTGGGAAAGCAATGACAAAGAAGTTTACTGCAATCAATGACATGTGTAAAGCAGGGGAATCCAAAGTAAGGCAGGATCGGCACTTTCTGTCTTGTCTCGAAATAGGAAACAAATTGCTGTCTAAGCATACCGTTTCTTGTCTTAACTTCTTACTGAAACCAGTTTTCCATTCTATTTAATTTCCGGGCTCGGGACCAATGGATGTACAATTTGTATTAGGTATAACAAGAATACATTTTAATGGTTTTCATGTTATTATGAAGATACACGAATGTTAAACCGCTGTTTATTTCTGGTCCGGAAACGAAAAACACTGTAATATTTTTACAGAAGGGACGAATCTAAATGCTTTTAAAAGCGATGCAACAGTGGGCAAGTTGATCAGACATCTACTTGACATCGTGCCACCATCACACACTGAAGTCGGTAACTACTATGGACCTATCATTTTGAGCTGGCCGTCAAGAGAATAATACCAGGAATTAACGAAATGAAGTCATTGCCGTTGAATGCCACTCGAATAATACTCTGGAGAATAATAGAGTAGAATTAACCTGGAATACATCTTCTTATTTTGTCTGATTGATGTTACACTAATTGGTCGTCAGGTTGATAGCTCGTAAACTTGAGACACATCAATACAGCAAGGACATTCTGTCATTAAATGCAACACAGGATAATCGATGACAGTGTATGTCAGTATTATAGTCGTAAGATTTCTATGTTTCCTATGTTCAAGCATAGCATAGCACCAGATAATCTGGGTTATATGCAACTATGAAATATAATTATGTTAGTGTAGGAACCAATAGTAGTTAATCAGTCAAAATATATTAAATATAATTATATTAATCATGTAAGTTCTAAATGAATTCAAGAAGACATTTAATGATAACTAATGGCGTGTAAGAAATTTTACAATGTTATTTCAAAATATAAGGCATGGATATATAATACACTATAACAAAGTTTCACATATTTCGTGTGAATTGCTGCGTGAATAGATCGCAGTATTGTTTAAAGGGATTTAAGCTTGTTCCCTGCATCTACCTCTGAGCAAACGGCGGTAGAAGAGATAGTAATCAAACAGATTAATATTAATTAATGGATTAATATTTTTCAACAAATGGAATAACTATAATAGATGCAAATTTCCCTATTCACTTAAAATGAACGCATAGTGTGACACCATCTTTTTACATAAAATACATAAGCTTAAATGAATGATGTTAGTGGAGTTCAATTTAACGTAATATAAGGCGGTAAATATGACAAAACATTTGTAACATTGTTCATTTTTTTAATTTTAGGTAACGCTCTCAAAGAATAATTTCAAATACGTAATTAAAGTTTTCAAAATCTCTTAAAGTTAAAAAAATAACGTAGAGACTGAATAATACATCAACAAGAGTTTCTAAAAGAGGATAAAGCTTTGATAAAAGGTTAAAACAGTTTTTAATTCTACAGTATGAAAATGCCTCTTTGAAGAAGATGTGTTAGTGTTTATCTTTAAAGTTACACAGATGTTACACATCCTTTTTGGAGGGAAATGTTCGGCCAATGTTAATAGGAAATGGTTTTGAAAATGGAGTTGTAAAATAACTGTCAGTGGACAGAAGATGTTCTTAAAACATGATTATCTTTGGGATAACACGACCTTCAAAAGCACAAATTCTTGTACTTTTTCGGGCCGAGCCCCTTGCGCGAGTCGAATCCTCAAACTGTTCAGGTCAATAGGGGGTAAAGTGTCAACCACGCACACATTTGTGCCACCATATAGAATTACATCCGCCTACGTTTTCGTATGAAATGCCTATTGACCATCCTGAATTCCAACAACAAATGTTAAGGGTAACGAATACCAGTATGCCCTGGATCCTTTTTAACATAACCAACTAACATCAAACAAAAGCCTTTTCTTGAAAACGTCTTCACGGTACTACCAACACTAATGTTCTGACAGCTGTCGGTATCCGCAGAACAAGATATCAGAGTCTCTCATTGATTTGGAGAAGAACAAATTAAAAAAGCTTTTGAAGTTCCTTTCTTCCGAGAAATAAAAAGACTTTCTCATTACGGGTTATTTCACTGTGTGGACCGTCTTTCGTCACATCAATAAAGGCAGTTTTAAGAAGCTTAAAATAGCATTAACGCTTTCGTCATTACTTGGCCATGCCACAGAAACTCACATGAACATTTTAGACTACTGTATGTCAATAACAATAAAATTACAATCATGCACATGTGTTTCCGCACTAAAGTTATGCTGACATGAACAGTACAATAATACAACATGTATTATGGTACAATAAAAATTAGATATTAAATACTAGTGCCTCATTTCGGTAACCTCTAAATGTACTTCTGCCATAATCAGTGAACAGATATGAATGTGAATACACATTTGAAAAAGCCATGTTTGATGGCATGATCTAGCATTGTTCTATCTGGGATATGTGGCGGACATTATCAAGGACAATTTAAACGAAGTTGAAACTATGAAAGTAAATTATGGAATAGTAAGTTTCCTCGCAGGTAAATTAAAAATTGGTAATGACGTAACATTAAAGGGGCAGTAGCACGTTTTTTTTGCAAATTTTAATTTTTCAAATTTCCCATTTATAATGATGCTTTATGTCATTTATATTTACTTTAGAGTGTAAAACATCTTATTACACAAACCAATTATCCGTAGTGGTAATAACGGCGTTGCGTATAAAGCAAAACTTGCATGTTGGCCATTTTATTATGAACACATTTTATTATTTTGAATGACAAAAACTATTCCCATGGCTTTTCGGAACCATGTACACTTATTTTTTAGCTTGATTTTCCTAAGAGAGAAGGGTGTTTTACTATTGGTGACATCATTTTTCAAATGCATTTCATCAACTTATTTGAACGAAAAAACGTGCTACTGCCCCTTAAGAACTCATATACATAATCTCCTACATTTCCTTGTCATGTTTCCTCAAAGACGGAATTATACTTCTGATAAAGAGGTGAGGATAAAATCAGTGATTAGCCACATTACATTTATATTCAATTTCAAATCATTCATTTAAGGCATAACTCAAGGGTTTCAGTATATAATTTCATTTCTTATGGACCTTACTTTTATTGACAGGCGTTTTGCAAGTGGTAATACGGTTTGCCATATTTTCTAAATTGGTTGAATTAAAAACCTGAAATGAGTAGGCTGTGGTTATAATAGCTGTCTGTCGACCTGGGTCCCGTTCCAGAAAGCACATCAATTGTAGCTTATTTTTTAAACATAGGTTACAATCGATTGTAGCCCTGACACCCTGATATTTGCAAATGAGAGTCCGTCTTCGACTGGAGAAATAAAAGATGACTGTAAGGTGATTTGGGCAATTTAGTCAACGAATTCTACTTCAATATCGAAGTTGGAGCTCAAGATTGGAAAAAAATTTTAAGCAAATAATGAGTAGATGACCCGATATCAGGCTAAATAACACGTTTCCATCATCAGATAATAAGCAGTTTCGTTGGTTAATGAGTGTTCCTGATGAACAGTACAGGAATGACCTGTACACTATTTGTAGAGTATCGGAACAATTAGCCTAAATTAGCCGAGGATGATTGGATGACAGCAGCACAAACATCGACTGCTCCATATGCACAAGGTGTCAATGTAATATGAGACCATTCCAACGTGCGTCAAGCAATTTGAACAGGTCAGGCGATTGAGGAATCGATTCAAATCAGTTGTGCAAGTCGAAAGTTAATCCAGACGATTTGACTGGCGCATATATCTATTGATTGTGATTGATTTGAGGAAGCTTGTTTATAAAACATATAATGATAATTTTTTCACTTATCAATTTTTGGATATTGTATATTTCATATTGCCATAATTGTGATCTTAACTTTAGAATCCATCAATTAAAGCACACGTGATTTTAAAAACATGGGTTACCGAGGATGATTTTAGATTAGTTTAAAGAAAACGCAGACATTTGTGTTATGTAGCCTAAAGCGGCGTTTACACGTGCACGATTTTCGAATCCGCATTGTCACGCATTAATTCGTGGCAATGCGTATCTTCATCGCCAACCGGCGTCAATAATTTGTTATCTGTTCGTGAGAGCGTACCAATGCGTAAAGAAATAAGCAAATGTTTGGTTATTTCTTCACGCACTCAAGTGCGTACCAATTGCGCAATATATTCGTGAATTTGTCACAACTTGTTCGTATCGTATCCATTTGATGTCGTGTAATGCGTGCACAGTTTTCTTGTGTCACGATAAAGGCAAGACTAGGTCGAGCATTTCAAGCTATTGGCACTCAATACAGGCAATTGACAATATTTGTGAGTATTCTTCCGTGCTAACGGCACGAATATCATCTCACCAGTATAAGCACTTCAATGATGTTTCAAGCATTTCCAGTACTTAAGTCTCGCACTTGGCGCATTGCAAACTTTTCAATTTCAATCACGTGGTCGAACCGATCAGCAATGAGCACGCATCGTGCACCCCGTATAAAAAGGTGTCCCAGAAATGGACATCCATGTCAACCCAAACACCCTACAGATAAGAATTTGAAGACAGAATCTACAAGGGTCATAAGTACAATGCTTTGGAATCCCTTGTAGTTGTAGTAAACTACCGGGCAAAAGAAAGGACTCACCTCAGTTGATTTTATCATATGTATGATTTTCAATTGCAAATATCTCAAGTTTTCGATGTCATAATCTAAAACTTATAAGTACAGGTGTTTAGTAAGCAGTCAAAGAATACTTCTACATGTTTTTTTAATTTTAAAAAAAAAATGAAATTTTAAATCTAATTTTGTTTTTAAATTATTTTTGATGATACACAATTGTTCACCGACATATAAGACATATCCTATGTGAAAATAAATAAATGTGCCTGATTCTGCACACATTTACAACATTTTAAACAGGGTAGGGGTCATGTTGGTGTAAATTTAATTCTTAACCCTGTCTTCATTACAAAAAGATATTTGAACTAAAAATTAACCACAGTCACCAACAAAATCATCCAAACTACTGCAGATAAGTATTATTGTACCGTGCCATAGTCAAATACATCTGATTTCTTTTAAATATTGAATTAATAGAAACAAACTTAGGTGAGTCCTTTCTTTTGCCCGGTAGTTTAGAAGGACCCATCACTGGGTGGCTTCTTCATGGCAACATTTTTCCATACAAAGCTCCCCAGCATTTGTGGTAGTTCTACCTCGAACTGTAACCATGAGCCACTTTCTTCCACTATTGTGGGGTTCTGGGGCTCCTTAGTACTTCCATTCTGAACACTTCAAGGATGACCCTGCAAACCTCGAGTAGGAACTTGCAGATTCTACAAACAACACTTCTAAAGCCGTAGTCTAGACTTGTGTGGCTATCACCAGTGGCAAGGAAGCGGAATGTGTTTGCTAGTTTTAGCCCAGCCACAAGTGATTCTCTCAAGAAAGTCTTTTTCTTCTCCAGGTGAGTAGTTAACTTATTAACCATTTCTTGGAATACCTCTAGGGTTATAGACCCTACGGGGAAACATTAAGGCGATCTTCACTGTGAAGTTCAGTGAGTAACTGTTCATAGTGTTCGAAAGAGTCTCTTCTGGTCGATCATTCCCAAATCAACTTTGTTCTAGCTTTCCTCTTACAACGTTGGGGTCCAACGCCTTCTTGCTTCCTGTATTTAATTCTTCTTCTCCAGTTGAAGTGCGGTTTCTGTCAGATATCTTGTGAGTTGTTCATTGTGTTCACTTTGTTAAAATAGTGGATGAACTGATTTAAGATGGGGTACTGCCTTCATAGACACCTCCAATGCGTTTGGTACCGAACAGCAAGCGTGACTAAAAAGGGAAACGATAAACGATCTTGACAAGCATGCGTGATTGAGTCGTGCCTGTGTGCATTTGCGCATACTCCGTATCAAAACACAGAACGCAACATATGCGTGCACAGAACGCAACATTTGCGTGCACAGAACGCAACATATGCGTTCACAGAACGCAACATAGTCGTGGTTTTGCGGAATTATGCGTGCAATGCCGGGCAATGCGGGGTCAATCCGTGGCACTTCGTGTGCAATTTTGCGCGTCAAATGCGCAACATACATTGTATACGTGAGGTGTGTGCGAATAATGCGTTAACGAGGGTGTGCGCATTGTTATGTAGGTGAGGTGAGGTGAGTTTGGGTTTAACGCCGCTTTCAAGAGTATTTCACGGCTGCTAGTATTATGGCAGGGAGAAAGCCCACAACGCCATGTGGCTATGCATTGCGGTGAAACCTGCGAGCATCGGCTGGAACTAGCGAACCATGGAAATTCAGTGTAGCATTGCACCCAAACCTTACTGTGTGTAGAACAGTTCTCTACTGCAGATAAAGTTTCCGTGCCCCTGGTGGGATTCGAACATTGTTAAGTAAACAAATTATATAAACAATGCTCCACCCATTGGCACGCACCCACAGGGGCGTGTATCGCTTAGAAACAGCGTTTGGAAGACATATACCGGTATATACCCTACCCTATTACTATATAAAAGGAATGGGATGTAACGATCAAACCACCACATCCTCATTCAAACTCATATTTCGCATCAAAAACATTTTTATGTCACAGTCGATGACTACGATACGAAAGCTGGATGACTTCCCCACAAAATGAGCTATAAATGGTCACAATCGGATCATTATTCCAAAAGCTATGTGACAAAACAGTCCGTTTATCGCTACCTCCACATTTTCAAACCAATTTCGACGCTCACGAAAATCCGCGAAAACTCACCTTTTAAAATCGTTTATTAATTCCAGCAAAGTTGACAGCACCTATGAATCGGCAGATTCGAACCGCAGAGTGAAACTATAGATGTAAACAAATATTACAACACCTACATATCATTTTGCCGACTGTACTGCGGCATTTTGTCTCAAATCATCGTCATGCAAGTTCGCCATTCAGTCATTGATGACCTTGACATTCTGTTGACCCGGAGTATCCCATATTCACGCACCGAAGTTTTTAAATGTGGATGGAAAATTCGTGCAAGTGTAAGCGCACCTTTAGATGTACATTTTAATTAGGTTCTTTTCCTTTTGACAAAATGGGTTTTATTGTTTAGAATGTTCAAACTTACCTTCGTTATCTTCGTGTTGACATGGAAATTTCCCAAGTTTTGGTAGCATTTCTGGGCTGTCAGTTGTAACAGAAAACACCACACAAAGATATCTTAACAAAATATACCGACAGGTAAGTGTCAAAATGATTATAAAGAAAATTAGGCAATAAGAAGACATGTAGTTGAATAATAGTTGAGTTACCTTATCAAGTAGAGAATCGTTTAGAAAGTTGACCCAAAACTAATTATGCGAATTCCAAAGGCCGACTATTATTCACAATAAAACATATAAACTAGTGTTTCGTGATGTGAATGAACAAATTGCAACAGGGGACGCCCCGAGACCATTACTCCTGGTAAACATCTAAATATCCTAGTATATCGAAATGTAATCGAACTCGTTCTTGAAAGGCAAACTAAATCGGCGATGTAACATTGTTGTTCAAACATGCATACAATAACCAATAATCCCAAAACAACAAAATTATGATCAGCCTAGGCAAATGTAAAGAAAAGTATCCTACCGTCAGGCAAGTCCCCAAGTTGAGTCTTCCTTATTTGGAACATTCAACACGAATTGATCAATAAGAGAGAAGCTACGTAATTGGGGCGTGCTTTCACTTTTAAAAGATCAGGTCTTCGAAGGGCATTTAGAAGTGGTATAAGAACAGGAATATTTTCTGGATAACAACTTCTTAAATGTGAAAATACATCAGATTGGAAAGATGTTTTTCAGTAACACAAATATTCCTTCAGACAAAAGTTTAAAACACATAAATTACCTCGTGTTAAATCCTTCTGTTTCACATACGCCCGGCCAGTTAAGGACGACATTATGGATGAATACATGTATAAGATGAACAAAGTGTATCAAGTGTCAGCCAATTACAAAGCTCCTGTCAATGACAAACCATGTATCCCATTTTCTCTTAGGAACAGGACACCGTTTCTAATTTACTGTGTTGACATTTAATTGGTCAGTTCAGTTTTCTCTGCTCCACCACACAAATACGATTATCCTTGTCGTATCTGAACAAACAAACACTATCCTTACTTAAATTACCAATGAACGTGAGTCTTTCAGTTTTGTAATAGACTGGTGGATCACTATTCTACATTAAGGATAGAATTGCAGCAGTAAATTAAGGAAAAATAATTACTCACCATAAGCAGTAGCTTCTAATTAACCACTGTGTATCAGGTTGTTTACAAAGAAAATAATTAGGCAAACGGCGCAATATTTCTTTAACAGCATATTTGTGTTATAAATATCAATATCATCCAAATAAATAGTAAAATGTCGTGATCATTCGGTTGTACACTTTCATCAAGCACTAATCAATGTTCATGCCATCTCAATAATGAAAAACACATTAAAATTTACAAATTGTCCATGTGAGTCACGCAGAGCCATTTATTATATTATAGTCACAGATCCACCGACCGAATATTACACAGAACTAGGTGGGGCTACAACAGATGCGTTTACAACCTGATACCTTTGACAAAATTGGAAGGAAATTGTGTTGAGTCATAAAGTTATCCTTTGAACATTTTAGTGGTATAGTATTGTGTATCACGGTAGATCAGTATTGTGTATAACGGTAGATCACATTAGATATTTTCTATATCGTTAAGTGAGGCTTGGAAGTTATTCGATCAACTGCAAATCCAGATGCCCATTCCATGTCAGTCGGATAATAGTAGATAACCAACTATTCCCTGTAGTCCATGACGAAAGTATCATCTAATTAGACGAAAGTATCATCTAATTAGACGAAAGTATCATCTAATTAGACGAAAGTATCATCTAATAAGACGAAAGTATCATCTTAATAGACGAAGGTATCATCTAATTAGACGAAAGTATACGAAGTATCATCTAATTAGATGAATCTATCATCTAATTAGATGAAACTATCATCTAATTAGATGAAACTATCATCTAATTAGACATTTTTTTTAAAAACTTCATTAGATGAAACTATCGTCAAATTAGATGAAACTATCATCTAATTAGATTAAACTATCCTCTAATTAGATAAAACTATCATCAAATTAGATTAAACTATTCTCTTATTAGATAAAACTATCATCAACTTAGATTAAACTATCCTCTAATTAGATAAAACTATCTTTTAATTAGATGAAACTATCATCTAATTAGACGTTGTGTAAATTGTTTCTCACTGCTGGCAGCATAACATAGTAATGTTTTGTTACGCCGTCGTACTAGCGCCGATGAATGACTTCACTTCTCATTGTTTTAACTTTTAATGAATGTCTGCTGGTCTCAATCAAATTGTCAGGCACTAGGTACCAGCTGTCATCAAAATATAACCCTCAATAGTATGTTTCAACTGGATTATGTTATGATCATGTATTAATAATATAGTCATGTATGTGTATGTTAATGTGCATATAGAAATGTCACCTCGAATTTCGTTTCCAGAAAAATACCTGAATAGAATAGGCTGATGTGGTGATTAGTTAAGCCAGGTGGCTTACGTTAAAACTTCTACAGAGGAAATAAATACATAAGCTTAAAGGTATATAACAATGTGATTGTTCTGTAATAATTCCAAGATGGCAGCAAAAAAGTAAATTTCACTATCGGAAATAATTACTTCAATATGAATGAAAATCCTTTTTCAATTCTCTCAGCAATTTTGTTTTCATTAATTGTTACTGGTTAAAAGCCATTAGATCATAGACAATAGTTTAATTTATTGTTGGTAATATCTAATAATGCAGTTACAGAATATTTTATCATATTGATTACTTCATGCTTCTTGCTAATATATTGTTAGCAAAATCTGGTCCAAAAGGACACCTAAACTATTGATGTAACGAACGTTGCTATGGAAGTTAAATTTGAATTTTTATCTCTGACCCATTGAGCGATCATTTATTAGAGGTAAAAGGACTTGTCAAACAATTCTTAACCTTTTATAAATTGAATTTTTGTCAATCTTTTAAAGTTAATAGATTAGTGTAATGGGAAAAAATTAAGTAATGATATTTTATTTGATCAACTATAACAAGAGTGAGTTCAACAGGTATCTAAAGTATATTCGGTAATCTGTTCAATTGCAACAGAAGCGATGAAGTACCTTTATACACCGAAATATTTGAAAACTGCATTAGGATCTATACCAAAATGTTGTAGTGATTGAAATGCTGAACATCATATTTATAAAATCTGTCCTTCATTATAATTAAAACTTCAACCACTAAAAATGTTCAAATATATGTCAACTTTGTCATTGTTTTTACAAAAAAATTTCCAGCTTATTGAATCTAATGAGCGAATGACGTTCCAATAATTCTAAGTAGAAGGAAGAAATTTCAGTGAAATTTTAGTTAATTTCCATTGCCGTTATATACAAACAACATATTCCATTCAAGTGTGCCATACTGCATTAATTAATGTATGATGTAACTTAATACAAAAGTAAATAGTAAATACTTTATGTAGTTTTTATATCAGGGTAACAGTTTAAATGTGGAGCCATTTGTTTGTAACGCGTGAGTCTTATTATCTAAAGTTGAAGACCAGCAATGAAATAATAAGTTTTGCGGGCATTGTTAAAATGCACACCTGCAACATCCTTCTTTGTGATAGTATTTAAAACAGAACCATAAAATAGATTCATTACGTATGTAGCTCATAAGAGTTTAAATAATACTGTTTATAAGGTTGCAAATTTACATTTGCCAGAAGAATTTGTCAAGGAGGCAACAAATCTACAAGTTTTATAATCCCCATTGGACAATGACAACAGCTTTCTAAGGCTTCTACGTTTTAATAAATGAAATAGGTTATAATAGGGTTATCGCCTCTATTGTCCGTAATGGGGACCACATAATGATCTACAATTATAATTTCAATTTACCAAGGTGTAAAAAATAGTTCAGCTTTCTAGGACATTTCGTATTGAAGAATGAAAATATGTTTCTGGTCGAGGCCTCTGTGGCCGTATAAGGCTGCCATGTTGCCCTCAAAAGGATCAAGGAAGCTAGACCCTCAGAACCTGTCTCATCTCTTTGTCAAAAACTTAACGTCTCTGAAAGCTGAAATGATGTATACAGACTGCTAATTATTGAATAAGTTTAATCAGATTTCAGATCTGAATATTATCTTGCACAAACGGCCCTTTTATTGGACAGTGAGTTCAACCTAACGGAAAGATAAATTGCCATTACTCTCTAGACTTATATAGTGACTTAGTTGTTCCAATTCAAAGGTCTATGGCGTTCAACAATAACTCACTCACTCAAAAGAACTAAATTTGTCATTTGGAAGGGTTTAACTGGCGCACAATGAGGATTCGTTACGGTTCCTTTATAAAAACCATGATCCGAATTATGGCACATGGACTGTGTTTGCTATGCTGTTTACAACAGAGACGGCGGGAAACAGTAAATAATTGAATGAAAAATAAAATAACACTATATTGTTTTACTAATAATGAAAACTAAAACGCTGAATCAAGAAGTGATTAAGACCTTTGGTGGTCCCCATTTGAGAAAATGTTAATTGAAATGACATCGTTCATTATAATAATTTCTTTTATGAGGTTCCTTTTAAAGTTGAATATTCATTTACCTTTCACCTAGTCATCTAGTCAGAAAATGACACATAAAAGTGTCTCTCGACAGTACTTTTGGTTTGTGTTGTATCTAGATTATTAATTAAGATATATCTCTAATATACCTTAGTGTTTTGAAATAGTGAAACACTCCAAACTCCAATTGTATAGAAATGTAAAAGTAGATTTTGGCTATGAACAATACTTGTTCATTGTATAATCCGAAAATACAGAATTGCTTAACAACATTTAGATGTTCAAACCATAACTTAATGATAGTAGAAGGTAGACAATTAGGACTCTCAAGAGAATAAATACTTTGCCCATTTTGTAATATCCCATGCATTGAGACAGAATATCATTTCTGTATGATCTGTCCATTTTCAATGATTTACGAACTACTTTACCTAACCATTACACAGAAATACCGTGTTATGATAAATGTATCCAATTGCTATCATCATTTAATCCAGATGTAGGGTCAAGCTTTTTTTTTAAAAATGTCTTTTCCTTGGCGGCCATCTTGGATTGTTCTCTTTTTCACTGATTAAACGAAATAATTTTAATTCAGTTACAGAAATGTATTACCAATTTAGGTGTATTTTCCTTCCCTTATTTAATATATTGCGTAATTGACTGAAAACATTTACTTCAACAGCCTAAGAGTGAACATTTCGGGGAAAGTGGCTTTTTCTTGGCGGCCATCTTGGATTTAGCCTCGTTTTGAGCTTGAGCTACCAAATAGGCAAGTCCATCATACTTTTTAGCAATGTGGACACACATAGCAACAGGAAAAACCTAACATTGCTTGGTCCCTCTGAGTGGTACCAAAAAAATGTTTGGCTCATGGCCTACTAACACCACAACAAGCAAACTTTTCTTGATAACAAATCGATACAACTTTATGCAGGACGTCTCGGAGTAAATTCCAACTATTTCATCGGGTTGATTGTGATCTTCTTTCACATGTGTTTACGTTTTTCAAAAGACTTCATATTCCTCCACCTTCCTTTGATCGTCAATTCAACAGGAAATGAAAAGTCCCTTGTATCATCATCAAACGTAAATGCTAGCCAGTGAAGTAACTGTCTGGCATCGTGCTGGGCCAAGCTCTGCAAAGTTCGAAAATGGTATTAGTTCAATATCAATGTTAGTACTTCGTTTAACACAGCGTGCAACAACTTGAAGATGGTGGTGACAAAAGAAATGTGCCTTTTCTTTAGGTCCGAGTGCTTAACATGCTTGGCAGAATCTATTAAACAGTTTGGAAAGAAATACTTGGCGCTAAATGGTTGTGTTACAATTAGTGAAATTGCCAATGGAAACCAGCAAAGAAGTTCCATAGATTTCCGGAAGTGACGATAGGGGAAAGGAAGCAACTATAAGCAACTGACTAAACTTTTGTGACCCCACAATAATAAAACTTAGCTATTAAATTTTATATATGGGGAAAAAACATTCTCATAACAGTTGGTTCGTTTTTGATATGGTGTCGAATCGTGGTTTTATTGGTCCAAATATCGTCATCATTTATAAAAGCAACCCTTTTGCCCGTGAGTTTATATAACAATAGATACAGCTGAGTAATATATTTGATAGTGACAGTGGTTGGAGATTCCGGGTTATGTTGAGTTTAACCTGTCTGTCCATCTGTTTATCCCAACCTCGGTCGTAACGTTTGATTTGTCACTAACAAACATTCAATACTCATCACGTGGAGAAATTGTGATAAGACATTTCAGATGAGGTCAAAGAGCAGAGGACGTTTTTCAAAACTGTAAAACTTTTAATACTAGACCGAATAATTTATATGGAATATTCGTTAAACAAACACATTTTTTTCATTTTGAAAATGCCTTCATTGATACTTGACATCAATAGCAAAGTAAAGTCTCGGAAATTTTGAAAATGAAGAATCTGTGTCATTCTTTTACAACAATCATGATATGATGATGACCAAATGCTATAGTTCTAGTCCATGTTGAATCCTCGCTGAAGCCGTTCGAGCGGTCCGTCCGTCGAGAAAAGGTGTCTAGTCATCCGACAGTGGGTTTATCTTATATCAAATTACCTGACAATTTAAATGTTCTATGGATATACTTCTGTTTTTGTGTTTAACTCAATGTTTTATAGTTATTTATGACCATTGACCTTGAGCTGTTGACTTTCCCGTTTCAGAGTGACAGTTCCTCATGTCTTTAATGCATATAAAAAGATGTGGTCTTACTTTATATTTCTGTGTATAGACGATTTCCTTATAGAGTAATGGAATACATAACAAAATGTCGCTAATTCTTTATTTTGCTTTTTGAATGGCCACTTGGAATTTTAAATGGAATTTAAATTTTAAACAAGACCCTTTCTAATAAGTGTGTGTTTAAGTCAGTGATACATGTTCGCAACTTAAAAGCCATTATTTTCAGTATAATTCAATGCAATAAATACTCTACGATGAAACAATTAATATGGTGTCACAGTAATCCTTTTGCATTTACGTATTTAAAGTAAATACACTTACAAATGATCAAAAAGAGTAACCTAACTGATATATATATATATCCGTTTTAATTATCACTCTTTTTCATCTTGCTTATCCTAATACTCGGACTTGGACGTTCATTCTATTCAAATGACTTCATCAATCCTCTTTGAAAGCAATAATGCTTCAGACTGTATAATGATAAGCTCACTTGACAGCTTTATATCTACTTGTCTCTTATGAAATTAAGATCTAGGTAGTGATACATTAAACTGTCAATTATTACAGTAATACTCATACACAATCATGTATCACAAATTTTTAAGTTGCGTGACATGTTCCAAGACATTCAAATGTCCATGACAATGTTTATTCACAGTTCAGTACATTAAACACTGTAACTTACCTCTTTCAATTTTACATACATGTACACCCATTTGACGATTTGGCGTGACTCTCCCAGGTACAATACCTCGTAATGGGGATATCGTCCGACCTATCGATTGGTTGATCAAACTATTCAAGCAATTAATAGTCGCCAGTCAATACGCGGGAACTACATTGTACTTTCTCAACTGAACAATTCATGGTTCTTCATTCAAATCAACACAATCATTGACCTTTATGGCTTCCACTTCCTCTTATCATCTGAAACACGATGAAACACGATGAATCAAGATGAATCTCATGTGGGATGGATAAATGTCGTTGTCCGCGAGTTTGATTTCCTCTCATAACAGCGAGAGCAGAGAACGACTTTCATTGAAAGATACGCTGTACAACGAAGGGTGACTGGCTATGCGGGGGATGATGTCCTAGCTGTAATATCCGTTTGTCTCCTTCACTTCCACAGCGAACAAGTGACACTTGTCCTAGCTGTAATATCCGTTTGTCTCCTTCACTTCCACAGCGAACAAGTGACACTAACTACGTGGATGTCTCAGGAGAAATGCTATCACTCTGCTAATTCACTTCTAATTTACAACATTTTATACATAGGATACATGATTTGTCAGTTACGTGTTTGACATCTGAAGTTGAGAGAAGAACACGAGAAGATGGAGTGGTGTTAAGAGGATAATATGAACATTGGTTGTGTACTGAAATAATTTTTTTAGTTTATGATTTTTTTAGAATAAATGATAATTAAAAGCAAATGTGTCTTGTAAATAATTCTCGTTATTTAGACCAGCAAATGTTATCCTCGAACATGAATTGCATTTGTTATCTGGAAGCTAATATCGAACTCATTTGATTACAATACATTTCCTGATTGCTGTATTAAGTAACATTCACTTGGCAAGCTGTTGTAAGCAAGCCAATGTGAAAATGAATTCACACTTGAGCGAAGTCTTTATTTAATATAGTTCATCTTTTGCCTCAAACATGCTTCAATATTTGAAACGTTCAATTTCCTTAACATATACACTCACTATTCATTATCAAATCCGTCGCTTAATATTAAAAAGCGTTTATACCACGACGAATAAAATTAATATGTTCAATTTTGATGAGATCGGAGGTTCTGTTCTGAGATCATGGACGCTTGGACGACATCAAAGTGAAATGGACGTTTTTCAAGAACTGACTTGTTAACAAATTTCATTCTGTTTTAGTACTTAATTAAAGGCTTTACTACTAAACGTCTAACGTTATTCTATTTTATCTTTTTCGACTGTAGCTGAATATTACTGTTAAGGCTGATTAGTTCACTGTAGTGACAATATAAATGTGTCAAGTCAGCATGTATACGCAGCTGGCGTGCATCAATACGCCAAACGTAATTTAGGTAAAATGTTTATAGCCGACAAAAAGACGAATTTGGCTTGGTAGTGTTTAATAGGTCATCAAACAAGTTTACGTCAAAGGGTATATATCACATATTACCACATGTTATCTCTATTTTAAACATTCTTGTAAAAGTCTCGAGTGTCAAATTAGTATCTTTTTTTTGTCATCGTTGTCTTGCCAGACATGAGATCAGGATAAATGGGTTCGTGTGTTCATTCTAGTCTATATGGAGCATCATGTTATGAAAAAAAACACTCTTTTAAAGATATTTTGACGGTCATTTGACTTTTGCCATGACGTTATATGATTCGTAAAAAGTTCGAGAGATGGTAAATATTTAGATTAATTACGTTTTTTCTCTTCTTCAGTTACATCAATTTAATTACTGTGTGTCACATTTATTCTTGAACGTGAAACTTTAATTCTGAGACATATAATGTTTATAACAATTTAATAATTAATCATTTGTTGAGACCGCAAAAGCTATATGATCAACACCGCAGATTACCAATCAACCACTTAACGTACATTTTCTCTGAAAAGAAACGCACGAGAATACTAATTTGAAACATGCACCCTTGATCAAACGATTTTAAATGATTACAATATCAGTCAAAGCCAAAAGATGTTTATCATTTGATTCCTTAGTTTTTATTGATTTTCATTCTTAAAAACCAGATCCTCTGTTCAGGCAGAGTATGTAAACAACCATTGAATTTACTGCTTTTGTGCCCCCGATACGTCCAGTCAGAACATTAGGTTCATTAGACTTCTTGGAAATGGCGGCCATTTTGAAAAAGCCACCAGCTAGAATTTGCAGAACTTTGTGCCATTGATATAAGGACAATATTTTTAAGGTATTCAGAAAAAAATCAGCTTTCTAATATTTTTGTCCACCTCATGTCTAATGGTCCTGGCCTATAATGGCAGGTGCGATGTCAGGGGAATGCATGTCTTACAGTTCAAATACATTTCATTTCATTTCATTTCAGTTCCGACATTATACTGTTGCACATTTGAACAATAATGTGTATGTAAAAGATACAAAACAGCACCACACATAATATAACAATCAGTACTGACAAATACTCTTCCAAGAAATTTATAAATTGAATACACACTTCACTTGCTTATGATAACTAAGCAAGGTATTTAAGAAATAGATTTCATAATGTGTTTGTTCACTGGCTTATAAACGGTTTGAAAGGTGCAAGTGAAACTGTAGTATATATGCCATCGACAAGCTCCGGCATTTATACCAGTTTAACTTGCACCTTTCAAACCGTTTATAAGCCAGTGAACACACACATTATGAAATCTATTTCTTATAAATTCTAACTTTGTAATTTGAGCGATTTCTAATTAGTAAGTACACTTTTGAAAATAAAACAATTCTGCAAAAAATGTAAAGTGCATGATAAAACAAAGTTTTAGTATTGTCTTAGATCAGGCGCTAAGCTCCGGCAACAATAACACCGCATTAATGTGTCACCACGCGCAAAACTTATTTCACAAGATATATGATTAAAGTATTTAATTTTTGGTTCTAACATGCTGTTCTAATCACACTTTCAATCAAACTACAATCAGAATTCACGCTGTAAGATTTTTTAAAAGTTCAATCAAGAAAAGAGCATGTGATAGTAGTGTCATAATTGCGCAGTGATACAATGATAAACTAGTACCGCAGTTTATTTTTTGTAAACGTCAGGTTATGAATGTTTTCCTTTTCAGCTGTCAATCTTGTGTTTATGAGCATGTATACCGGTTATTTAATCCAATTAGCAGAGAGCATA
Organism: Gibbula magus; assembly: GCA_936450465.1. Lineage (NCBI taxonomy): Eukaryota > Metazoa > Mollusca > Gastropoda > Trochida > Trochidae > Gibbula > Gibbula magus. The sequence goes on along the minus strand of OW388289.1, from coordinate 103,565,382 downwards.
TCGCTTAAATTTCAAAATCTGAATCTATATCTTACTTAAAAGAATACCAAGAAACGGTTCACTATGGAATGGCTCAATACAAGACGAAAAACATGTATATTGATTGCTTATGTTGCAGAAAATCACTAAGATCCATAGGTCCATGTAACCTTAGTTAAATTTAAAGGGTGACACTAAGGTCAACCGTAGCGTTGAGGTTGTTTTGCGCAACGACCCCCATAACCCTCTATTTTCTATACATGAAAAATATATAACTTTAAGGTATATCGCCATAGTCATATCTTCAGAATCGTGTATTGCTTCTTTAATGGCAGTGGACAGCATGTACGTGCGTGATGGGTAAACTAAGTAAACACTGCTGTGTGTGGGCTATCAGTTCCCTGTTCTCTGGTGAACATGTTAAATCAGTGAAGCTCATATCGCAATTAGAAACTTAATTAGAGAATGCTGAGACGGTGAGGTGAGTATTCTCCTAGTGGGGAATTCAGTGAGATTTTGCTGAAAAACATTTCCTTTTGACGAGATAGTTTTGATATTCCAAAAAATAGTTATCAATATTAAGGAGTTTGTGGATACACCTCCTTAATATTGATCCGGATTTTAAGTGTTATGTTTTTTTATTATAGATACTAAAAAACATTATGATTTTATAATAAACTTGTAAAAGTACTTATCTGATGGTATAATTGATAAACATTGATCAAACCGAAGAATAAACAATTATACGGATTTACAACTTCTTTATTGCAAAGATATGCGACGTTTCGGTGTAGATACTAACACCGTTATCAAGCAAATGATACTGAACATTGTAATATGGCATATGCACATATATATATATATATATATATATATATATATATATATATATATATATATATATATATATACATACATGGGTTATGTTTTTACAATTGAATGGGTTGATGTACACTATTAATATTGCTTAGTTCCACTGCAAAAACTGTTAAATTGATCAAAATGTCAACTGAAAAAACAATTTAAAGACTTGGTTTCCTGGAACTATTTGAAATATGTCACATTCTCTCTCATATCAATGTTTGAGTCAAATATCCAAAAATCGCTCCAAATAAAACTACCTTGCTGTCTAGTGAGTGAGTGAGTTATTGTTTAACGCCGCTTCGGCAGTATTGCAGCCATTAGCTGTCTAAGAAAACGTTTTAAAAATATAAATTGAACACAATACTGATGACATTTACAATAATGCCATTAGTGATAAAGAATAATGTATGCTGTCATTTAATATAAATTGTAGATAAAAGAGACATTTTCACTGTTTCATCTAGGCCTATTCCCCAAAGGTGATTCGTTTTTATTGAAACACATTACCTTTTCTCAGACAACAGACATTTATCAAAGGTGAAGAGCAATAACAGTGTATCACTCTGTGTAAAAATAAACATCATCAACTTTAACAATATTATCTCAAAATTGTGTTTAGCGATACACATGTCAAGTATCAAAGACCAATCAAAAGTTAGAACCAATCAGTTCGTCCTGTGCCAAGGTCAAGGTCAAGGTCAAGGTCAAAAGGTAAAAAAAACCATATGACCTATTTGAATATGACAAGGAATACACCTGTCATGTATCAAAGGAATATCACTGACCAAACTAACCAGGTCACTCTCCTTAAAGGTACATCCATTTTGTTGATTGGGGTCAAATATGACAAACAATGAGTCAAACGTGATTTTGGAATCTTATTTACACCAGACAAAATAATAAATTTGGTTTATAATTTCAATAGGTCATATAACTACTGTACATGTAAATAAGACGTGCACTTTCGGTTTCTGCACATGCTTAATGATGTTACTCGATTTTAATTGGAAACTAGTAATTATGATATGTTTGGCGATGGGGGATTAATATGCAACCTAAGTGAATTTGTTTGTATTGTAAACAGCACATATGGTGTGTTGGAACGTATTAAAGCCAAATAATTTTTTTTAAACACAATGGATGTACCTTTAAAAAAAATCATGATTTCAATGTAGTCGCAACAATTACAATAATGTAGCTTGCTGTCTTTTATTGTGAATGTTTACAATGTAGTCTCCGAAAACGTACATATCGATATACATGTACATGAACCTTTAGTGATATTACCATTGCTTTAAATGTAGTTCGATGCAAGTAAGCCACAATCCATAAAATGCAGATATCTCAAATGATTAATTTTATTTTAGAAACGTGAGACCGCCAAAATGGGGATAGTATCGATTATTGCCCTTAATTAGGTAAATCAGACTAGTTTATCGAGTCGTTAATCTTCTTATCGAGGCTGCTTGGCAGAAGGGCTGTAGATTATGATGTTATCAGGAGGGACTATTTCCAATGGAGAATTTGCATCACAGACAGATGACTCCATGAACATATTCATGTGTAGGTACCTTTATACTTAGCACTGTCAGTTTAGTGTTATCACAAATGACCTTCCCATATAAACTTACATTGTCGTGCCAACGTGTTGATTAACACATAACATTGTGGTGATATTGGAATAATACTTAGCTGAAGTCCCTTACAATATGTTCTCTGTCACTGGTCATAGTTTCAATTATAAACAAATCAAAATTAAATTAATTTTTATCGTAACCTCTCTTCTGCTTAGGAAAAAAATGATCGGACGCTTTTCCATGAAATGAAGGTCAAGGTCACAAACCTCTGTAGGAACATTACTCTTCCCATGATGAACCCATATGCAAAATAAGTAGAGTAAAACTAGGAAGAGTATGAAATGAATGGGTTTCTCCTTCGAGGTTGAATTCGGGATAATCCCCTTTTCTAAAGAACCATTGTTTCCTGTACGAAGGAGAAGTTCTTTCAATTCGTTCTATTGTATGAGACAATGAAATCCATGGAGCGTGAGCGAGTTATTGCGGGTCTAGGGTTCGACCACCCGCGGAGTTAAAGGGGCTTCCCGACTATTCGAGTCGGCCAGCCAGCGAACCCGTTCTAGGGGTTCGAACACCCGCGGAGTTAAAGGGGCTTTACGACTAATGGAGTCGGCCAGCCAGCGATCTCGTTGTTGTATGGTAAAATGTTCTACATGACAACTATATTAATTAAAAAATATAATAAACAAATTCGAAAACAAAAGTTATAAAGTTAATTTATTCAAAGTTTTTATGATTTGAGATATATTAAATGTTAGGAAAACGTAATCAGGCGGAGGTGAATAATTAACCATTTCATGTTAGCAAACGCTTCTACGTTCTTTTATAAAACAAGTATATTTATATCAGTGAAAATGAATAGTTATTACTGATATGAGGTGAAATGAAGGCTGCAAAAGAAAACAAATTTTATCGTACAGAACTCAAAAACGTATTCATATTCATAAGCACTTCTATGTTGTTTTATAAAACAAGTTGATCAGTGTATCAGTGAAAATCTATATACGTCATTGAGACATCGTGAATAGTACTGTGCTTTCAGATATATCGTGTTTAACGTTATGAGTTTATGAAACGTTTGATTGGATAGAGCATAGATCATACAAGTGTAGATAGTCTAGTAGTCTACTAACAGTCACGTAGCAATAAGAAATGTGGTGCGTTTTAATAATAATAATATAGGAAGTTATTACTGATATATGTACTCGGTTGATACGACTCACTACAGCGTACGACAGTCATGAGAGCGAAGAAGGTGAACAAGATTGAGCTGTATCGAGAAAGAAAGAAAGGTGTGTGGTTTTGACGGCTTAATAAGGCGCCGTTTTCATAGTAAAACATCCATATATGGGCATTGTACTATAGGGGTCAGCTCGAGTTCGTGTGGATTGTCATTGCTGTAAAACATCTGAATTAACATGAGTTGCGTATTCCAGCATCAAACACATACATTTATAAAAGACATTAGGTGTTTTTTTACATCGTGTGAACAACGACACTATATACTCTTGAGATGAACATCAAGTTCAGTCATCAAATAGAACTTTATGAAAATGACATACCTTGACACGCTAGCTCGTAAATCAACGTCTGTTATTATATACGTTGATATGATATGTTTTCCAAAATGACATTCAGCTATATACGATACACGTTATACTATGTCCACCCATATAACCAACGTGGCAGAACATAAGCAACTTTTACGGGTTTGTTAACTGGCGAGGTCTAACGAGGCAAGACCTATAGCTAAGATAAGCAGACAATGACCAGCGAAGCTTGACACTTTGGTCTTAATCTACATGACTCAACAAATTGATCTTCTTCTTCTATGAAAATAGGCAGAAAACTCTCTCTTCCTTCATTTTCGACAGAGACTCTCAACGTATCAGTCGTGTTGAGTTTATGCTTAAAAACGTACGACGGGAAGGAAAGTGTACGTTCTGGATACCCAGAAGTTTATAGACTTTCTACATCGCAGAAGTAAAGGTGAAGAAATGGTGAAAGCTCGCCCGGGTTCGGGTCTCATCCTCATCACATCACCACCATCACCACCAGTACCACCACCAACACCACCCAATGAGGACGTGGTCCAGAAAGCAGAGACGAAAGGACAAAAGCGTACTACGAAACGCAAACGAGAGGACGACCTATCTCCTTCACTCGAGGGAAATGGCTCTGCCAAACGAAGGGAGGTAACTCTTAATCCGAGAGATATATTTGTATAGTAACTATGGTGAATCCCTACAGCGCATGCGCCTCATTTTAACATATAAGCATCGGTTAGAGACTGGTCGTTACTCGGGAGAGACTAAGATGTCCTATCAGTGTACCACGTGTCGAGGCCTGTTGGCCGTAGATGCTCATGGGGAAGATGGGAGCGGACTCTTTACCTGTGTGTACTGCAAGACTAAATTGAAATACACGTATCACCGTTTCATAGTACATAGCGACAAGTGTACAGTGAAAAGAAAATTAGCTATCCACTTTCATTCGTGCTCTTGTGACGACAACAAGATACTATAAAACGTCAGCCCAGAAGGAACAGAGTGACATTTTACCTCTTACCGGCACACGGATAAGACGTTTTTTAAAATGAAGACGAGAACTTAAGACCAAAGTGTTGTTGTTCCGAGAGATATATTCTCAACGTTTGGCAAGACGACCCAAGCTAGGAAATCCAAGATTTATAAAGCAAAGTCTTCGGTGAAGAGGCGACGGGTTACCTCTCAGAAGAAACCTGTTACCCACCAGAAGAAGAACAAGAACTCGAAACGGACTGCATCTAAAGGGAGCGAGCATAGGAAACTGACTGTAGTGAAGATACAACACATCTCGACGACACAAGGCGTTGTGAACAGGGCTCTAGCTGCGCTAAAGAGACAGAGGCTAGAAAAGTATAAAAAGACTTCTTCTCAACCTCTCCTCACATATCTGTATTAGATCGGAATGGAGCGGGTCCTCTGAGTGGCCAGTCGCTAACTCCTCCTCCTCAGAGTGGCCAGTCGCTAACTCCTCCGCCTCCTCCTCCTCCTCCTCAGAGTGGCCAGTGGAGCGGTCAGTCTCCGCCTCCTCCTCCTCCTCCTCCTCCACCTCCTCATGAGCAGCGATTCCAGCTCGAGATTCCCTCCAACGCTCTCGTGGTCGGGCCAAGCGGTTCGGGGAAGAGTGTTTTCGTCTTCAACCTATTACGACATGGCTTGATTCAACCATTACCAGATTCGATCGTTTGGTGCTATTCCGTGTGGCAACCTCTATACGAGAGCATTCGTCAAGCCTTACCCCAGGTCCAGTTTGTGAAAGGACTACCCTATAACCTGGAGGAGGACAATTACTTCGATGCCAATAAGCAGAACGTGTTGGTTCTAGACGATTTTCTGGCCCAAGCCAAGAATGACAAGCGGATATCCCGTCTGTTTACTCAAACTTCCCATCACAAAAATGTATTGATATTTCTCCTATTGCAAAACCTGTTCCCGAGAGGCAAGGAATCTCGAGACATTGCTCTCAATTCGCATTACGTGACCCTGTTCAACTCGCCTGTAGACAGACAACAGGTGAAGGTATTTGCGAGAAGAATATTCCCCGATGATATAGGTAGATTCATGATTGTTTACGAGAGAGCTGTTGAAACACCTTATGGAAACCTAACGGTGGATCTCAAACCTTCAACGAGTGAAACGAATAGACTACATCTCAACGTCCTGTCACAACAAAATATAACCAACCGTCAGCAGCGTCGTGGTGGTGGTTCACAACACCACCACCAAGAGATAAAAGAAATCTCACCTGACTCAGATCTTCAGACAGGTCGTGACGTTCTAGCTGAACACACGTCTCATTCCCTTCTGGACGACACTGCATCCATTTCGAGCGAAGAGTCTGGACCTTTCACCATGGCGACGGCTTGTACATCCTGTGGCACGTTGCTGAGCAATGTCGATTCGTTGCAACACCATATACGATTTTGGTGCCCGGCAGATCATCAAGGCGCTTTGAAATCCAACAAGAGGAAACGTGTCATCTACGACAGTGACAGCGAGGATGAGGGACTACAACATCGTCAGAAAGGTGGTGGTAGTAGTGATCACGCTGTCAAACCTACACCTCCTCCGCCTTCACACCACTGGCCAGTCACAGACACTTCGGAAAACAAGGAGTGGCAAAACGTAGGCTTGCAACGTATCTGGAAACGGGTCTATACCCTTTATCAAGACGTGATGAAAGTGAAACGACAAAAATACCAACGACTAGGTCGGACGGCAGAATGGATAGACAGAAAAATGAAACAGCTTTGGGAACTGAAACTGGCCGAAAGTCTCAACAGTATCCTAGAGTTTACCAAATACTTTAAAGAGGCTCCCCTGTTTCTACCCCTTCTCGTCAGTCTGGGCGACATGGATCCGTCAACGGACCAGTCCACCCTCAAAAGTAAGGTCCGTCGTTTCACGAAACCTAAACTAAGAGACATTCTGACTCACCTGGATATGCCTGAAATTGAGAGCGACTCTGACTCGGATATGGCTACCGAAACCGACGGGGCTAATGCAGATGACGAGCAGAGTGAATAGGAATAACAAAACGCTTCCAGAGATATCACTATCAGTTGACTCTCAGCAATCGAAGAGACAGGATGCGTTCTAAATTAGCCAATTCCAAAACGGTTCACATCATTAAAACATTACATGATCCTATCAACAGGAAGAAGAAGAAAGGTGATAAGAAGCGTCCAATTTCCCTCTATGTGAAAGGAGTCGTGAAGTTGGGACCTCCTGGTCGGCGAATAAACACCAAGAGATGAGGTCTCAGGATATACATTCCAAGGGATAGACTATATAAGAGGACGGATACTTTAAAATGCATAGGAAAATATGTGTTATTTTCAAATCGGTTACACTTTCCATACTGAACGGGAACTGTGTATGTGTATCTCAAATTAGTTGTACATTATATTTTCAATACTGTATGTAGAACACCTTACTGCATGTAGAACGCCTTGCTGTTTATCACAAATGTATCTCATCTTGTAATAAATAAGTCAGTCTAAACCAGGTTATTTTGTTATGTTTTCTGTGTGTAAGTCTTCATAAGATATAGAGGAGGGTTTGAAATAACGTTTGAATACCTTTGAAATGTGACAATAGACAACCATTTTGAAAACGAGACGAGTATTACAATGCATACATCCAAGCAATGCTACGATATGGTAACGCATCAGTCGTGTTCCAGTTTAACGTCCAAAACCCATTATATACAATGTACAGATGATCATGTTGATACTACAACGCATGTTAGAAAGTACCACCGTCAGAGCAGGACATGTACATGTTAAGATACTCGTTTCAAGACATTTTACAATAAATGACAAGACATCACAAACCATTATAAAATAGTACAGTCCATTGCATTATATATTACTATGTATTATAGGGGTGTGAAGGCAATATAAAGTTTGATGGTCACTATTGATTGAATACTTAAAATTTAAGACAGTTGAGAACCTCCCACCAGTTAGCTCTCACATAGCAAACTGGAACATGTCAATGTTCACATGAAACCAATTGTAAAACTTAAAGGGATTAAGATATTGATATTGATATTGATAAAAGGTTTCCTGATATACTGTGTGTCTTTTGATACGAACCTAAATACTAACTGACATGATATAAATTCAAAAACCTCGATAAATCTATACAGAGATGCCTAAAACACGCTTGCCCCGTTATAGTGCATAGAGGAGAGATGGATCTCGAAACCACGTGCGTTTGAGCGGGCCAGTGTTATAACAGTGTTACAACGGGGGAGGTACGGCGACGTCAACCAAATAATGGGTGGATTCACTGCTCAAGTGTCAAGCTTCGCTGGTCATTGTCTGCTTATCTTAGCTATAGGTCTTGCCTCGTTAGACCTCGCCAGTTAACAAACCCGTAAAAGTTGCTTATGTTCTGCCACGTTGGTTATATGGGTGGACATAGTATAACATGTATCGTATATAGCTGAATGTCATTTTGGAAAACATATCATATCAACGTATATAATAACAGACATTGATTTACGAGCTAGCGTGTCAAGGTATGTCATTTTCATAAAGTTCTATTTGATGACTGAACTTGATGTTCATCTCAAGAGTATATAGTGTCGTTGTTCACACGATGTAAAAAAACACCTAATGTCTTTTATAAATGTATGTGTTTGATGCTGGAATACGCAACTCATGTTAATTCAGATGTTTTACAGCAATGACAATCCACACGAACTCGAGCTGACCCCTATAGTACAATGCCCATATGGCGCCTTATTAAGCCGTCAAAACCACACACCTTTCTTTCTTTCTCGATACAGCTCAATCTTGTTCACCTTCTTCGCTCTCATGACTGTCGTACGCTGTAGTGAGTCGTATCAACCGAGTACATATATCAGTAATAACTTCCTATATTATTATTATTAAAACGCACCACATTTCTTATTGCTACGTGACTGTTAGTAGACTACTAGACTATCTACACTTGTATGATCTATGCTCTATCCAATCAAACGTTTCATAAACTCATAACGTTAAACACGATATATCTGAAAGCACAGTACTATTCACGATGTCTCAATGACGTATATAGATTTTCACTGATACACTGATCAACTTGTTTTATAAAACAATATAGAAGTGCTTATGAATATGAATACGTTTTTGAGTTCTGTACGATAAAATTTGTTTTCTTTTGCAGCCTTCATTTCACCTCATATCAGTAATAACTATTCATTTTCACTGATATAAATATACTTGTTTTATAAAAGAACGTAGAAGCGCTTGCTAACATGAAATGGTTAATTATTCACCTCCGCCTGATTACGTTTTCCTAACATTTAATATATCTCAAATCATAAAAACTTTGAATAAATTAACTTTATAACTTTTGTTTTCGAATTTGTTTATTATATTTTTTAATTAATATAGTTGTCATGTAGAACATTTTACCATACAACAACGAGATCGCTGGCTGGCCGACTCCAATAGTCGAAAAGCCCCTTTAACTCCGCGGGTGTTCGAACCCCTAGAACGGGTTCGCTGGCTGGCTGACTCGAATAGTCGGGAAGCCCCTTTAACTCCGCGGGTGGTCGAACCCTAGACCCGCAATAACTCGCTCACGCTCCAGGGATTTCATTGTCTCATACAATAGAACGAATTGAAAGAACTTCTCCTTCGTACAGGAAACAATGGTTCTTTAGAAAAGGGGATTATCCTCCATTCAACCTCGAAGGAGAAACCCATTCATTTCATACTCTTCCTAGTTTTACTCTACTAAAATATGAAAAGAATCAAGCGAATAGTATTTGAGTTATTCCATTTGGTACGTAGGTACAGACGTACAGACGGACGGACAGAGCCGAATACTATATCCCCCGCTTCGCGCTAAACGCGCGGCGGGGGATAATAATCATGTGGCAGATCCTGGATATACCATACCTGGATATACCATATACTCAAAGTTCTCTCCATCAATTATAAATAAAAGACCATTATTGGGAACGGAAGGGCACGGATTAGGTACACCTCTTGATGAGTTTATACTTTGGCTCAAATAATTAGTTCATCAGTTGTCAAAAAAGACAGAAGTCTTATACATATACATGTATCTGTTCAAATATGTCTCAAGAATACAAAATGCCAAAATCAATTTGAAAATGTGAATGAATCATTTATTTGTACTTATTTCAATCATTTCCGACCAAATATATTCCGTTTGTGATAAGAACCTCTCGCATTGAGAAACATCGGAAAGCTTTTTGGAGTTTAATGCCGTGTATCAAGAAAGGTAACTCTGCAATTTAAAAAAACAGGTTCATGATAAACAGAAATTAAAGCAGAAAGGCAAGTGTTCTTATTGAATTTATTTATTGACATAAACAAAACAAAAACATGTAGATACATTATCTCACATAACCTGTTGGATAAATTCTTCAGGACTTTGGTAAATATCATCTCAACTCAGAGACACAGAGAGGGTTCTCATGAAACTTGTATTCAAGAGCATAAATACATAAATACAATCATGCGTTCTGCAACAAACAGAACAACACTTTGTTAACTACAGCTCTGTTAATGATTCAATATTATGTAGTTACAAATCATTATACAATGTAAACACTACTAGCAAACTATCTCTGAATGTAAGTGAGCTCTCAGTAATATTTAGTTGCATAGTACAGTTATATTACACTTGATTACTCTGACATGAATTACTTACTCTGAGATTATTTACTCAAGATATATGAATAACATCATGACACATGTACTTCGATTCAGATGGAAAGATATGAGTAGCAGAAATGATTCAAAGTGTTAATAGTTGAAATAAGACATTTTCGCAAAAGCATGCCTAAGTTCTGACCTCGCTATGACCTCGACCTTTGACGGAAGTTTGCGAAAACCTTTTCAAATCTTGGCCTTTCTCCATAGTTGATATACACCAGATAAGAGCCTGATAGCACAAATACTTCTCAAGTTATCGTGTTTACAAGGATTTTTTTTAATGATTTAAGAACTCGTGACCTTGACCTTTGACCTTGAATTTGAACATGTAAAAGAAATTCCCCAGGGGCATAAGTAAGAAGTTATGTATATGAGTTCTCAAAACCTTCTATGAAAAAAGTTATAGCCAATAAAAAACGCGGCGGCGGCGGCGACGGAAACTGTGCAAAAACTGATAGCAGCCCCGACTTAGTCGGGCTGCTAATTACCTATCAAACAATGGCAAACACTTGAAGCAAAATAACTTTAAACTTTGACACATTTTCCTAGTCACATTATTTAAAAGGAATGGTATAAGCTAATACTACTTTGAAAGATTGCAATTCAATTGCATAGTAAAATCTGAATAATGAATAATCATGTAATCACTGAAAAGCAAATTCAAAAAGGTCACTGGAATGGCAATGTTTAGGAAATATTTAGTCCTTCGAAAACAGTTCAATTCATCTGAAGTCATAGGAAATGTCCTTATCACTCTATGGAAAATCTTTCACTTCAGAGTCAGTCAATTCACTTCATCATTCATAGTTAGTCAATTCACAGTCACTTCATCATGGATAGTTTATAATTTCACAGTCATCACTGAAAGCAAGTCATTTCTCTGCAATGAAAATCCGTTCACAGTCAATTGAATAGATAAATTAATACACTTGAATCAGTGCCATCACAGTCTCTGAAAATTAGCTCATTTCAGTTAATTTGAATATTTAACACACAGACTCTGACTTACATTCTAAATCAGAACACATTTTCAGCACTGTGTGCTGAAAATCACTGGATTTTGTTTCACTTTCACACTTATTCTGATTTACATTCTAAAATCAGAACCCGTTTCTGCACTGAGCGCTGATATTCCCTGGATTTTGTTTTCACTTTCACATTTCTCACAACACCATCTGAACCCGGATACACTTCTACAACTCTTGCTAGCTGCCATTTTCCTCTCGGAGCAGTAAAATCAACTAGCAAAACCACATCATCTACACACAGTTGTTTGCCCTGAGTTTGCCACTTGACTCTCTTCATCAGAGAGGGGACATATTCTTTCAGAAACCGTTTCCAAACTTGATGTATCAAACTTTGAACAAACTGAAACCTCTTGTTGAGGTTTTTGGTTTCATGAAATTGTCATTGTGGTATCTCGTTGGTTGCTGTCCCTAAAAGAAAGTGGTTTGGTGTTAAGGGTTGCAGATCATTTGGATCATAACGCATGTATCCCTGAGGTCGACTGTTCAGCAAACACTATACTTCAGCATACACAGTGGACATTTCATTCCACGACAAGAGCTGCTGTCCAACTGCCACTTGTAGTGTCTTCTTCACCTGTTTTATCAGACTCTCGTACAGTCCACCTTGATATGGGCTGTGTGGCGTAATACATTTTCAGTTCACTTTATGCAACATTGCATAATCCTCTATTTGCCTTTTTTCATTTTGCACTATGGTTTTTAACTCTCTGTTTGCACCCACAAATGATGTTCCATTGTCCGAAATTATAGTCTCTGGCCAACCGTGATCGGCTGCAAACCTGCGAAGAGCTTGTAAGAAAGCTTGGGATGACAAGTCTGCCACAATCTCGAGATGCATAGCTCTAGTTGACGCACAAGTAAATATTGCACCCCATGTCTTCACTCTTTTGTTTCTTCCATATTTGAGCTTGAAGGGTCCGAACAAATCGACACCTATCACAGAGAATGGTGGGGAGAACGGTATCATCCGATCAGCAGGTAGATCAGCCATGATTGTTGAATGTGCAGGTTTGCGAAGTTTGCAACAAATTACACAGTCTCTCACAATCAACTTTGCCAAGTTTCGGCCTCGCACAATCCAATACTTTCTGCGACTTCCGCACAAGGTTCTCTCTGCCCCTACATGACACATCTTTGCATAGAATCTCTCATGATCAGCTTCGAAATGTGGTGTTTCGCTGTAAGAGCGATGGGGGGTGTCTGATCATACTCTAGTTGCGAATTTCTCACTCGCCCTCCAACTCGAATTATACCTTCTCGCTCGAATGCTGCTAAGTCAGCCAAATCTCTCTTCCAATCACTGAAAGAGTGTTGAGCACTCTTTATGAGGTACTTCTCTGCAGCGTCAGGTTCATCTCTTTGTAACGTAGCTCCTTGAGCGAATTTTGGAGTGGTTTCCTTTCTGACACATTTTAGTCTGTAGTCAAACCTCAGGCAGTAGGCTGTTACACGCACCAGACGACCCCAACTTGAAAATCTTTCTGGGTCCACTACTGGCGTTGTAAACTTGACGGCGCTCACAGTTTTCACCTAGTTCAAGTTGGTCATCATCAACTTTGAGTTTTGTAGGATTTGCAGGCTACTCCTCTGTGGGTAGTTTCAGAAACTCTGGTCCATTTATCCACCTTCCATTCATCTGCTGAGGTCATCAGCTGGATTGAGAGGGCTTGGTACAAATCTCCACTGATCTGTTTTCCACTGTGATTGAATCTCAACAACTCTGACGCCTACGAACTGCTTCAGTTTGATCGACTCTGCCATCAGCCAGTGTAACACAATCTGTGAATCTGTCCATAATGTTACGTTGGGTGCGCTCTTCAATTCATTTAGAAGAGTATTTCCAAGCCTAGATCAAAGAACAGCAGCCATGAGCTCGAGGCGAGGGATTGTTGTCTGATGGAGAGGTGCTACTCGTCCCTTAGACGACACAATCCTCACACTTGGACCATTGAGAGTTTGCCATCGCAGGTAAGCAACAGTACCATACGCTTTCAAACTGGCATCTTCAAAGACATGAAGTTCGGAGTTACCTCGAGCACTCAGCGGCTTCAGACATCTGGATAAAGAGACAGTCTCTAATTTGGCTATTTCTGTGAACAAGTCCGTCCATAATTCGCACATTTGATCTGGCATTTTCTCGTCCCATCCAATGTTTGATCTCCATAACTCTTGAATTTCCATCCTTGCATTAATGGTACATGCAGTAGCCAATCCCAGAGGATCATACACCATTGGCAGTTTTGACAACACACTGCGTTTGGTGAATGGGCCTAGTTCAACATTCTTCACACTGAATTTCAAGCTGTCAGCAGAAGGATCCCATCTGATACCTAAAGACTTTATTTCTTCTCCATCAAGGTTAATTTCTCCCTTGTCTGGCAATTTTTCTTGCATCCCGTCCTGTTTGTCCTTTGTCTCCATCTGAAGGCTCTCTCTCACATCAGGTGAAGATGTGTACCACTGTTTGATTTTGAAGCTTCCAATCGATAACATGGTATTCAATTCTTGAATTCTCTCCCATGCTTCATCAGATGTCGAACAAGATCTGCAGCATGACATAACTAGCCATGTCGGGAGAAGGCTTGTCTCCAAATGTTACTCATTGAGTCTGTACAAATCAGGTTTTCTTGACTGGTCAAGGTCTCGCCACAGAAATCTGTGTCAATGATGTCTCTTTCAGGCAGCAGTATCTGCAGGAACATTTTTATCCCACCGGTATGTAATACCGTGGGATATAGTCATCGCCCCGTCCGTCCGTCTGTCCGTCCGTCCGTCCGTCCGTAATCATTTCGTTTCCGGAGCAGAACTCGAAAACCATTCATGATATCTTTCTGAAACTGTGCATGTGTATTACCCACCAACTGAAGTGGTGCCTTTTGATATTTTCAGATTTCTGAATTTTTTTTTTTTTTCGTTTCCATAGAAACATGTTGAAGTTGGACTTTGTTCAGAGACAGGTTCGTTTCCGGAGCACAGCTCCAAAACCGTTCATCATATCTTCCTGAAACTTTGCATGTGTATTACCCACTAACTGAAGTGGTGCCTTTTGATATTTTCAGATTTCTGAAAAAAAATTTGTTTTCGTTTCGATAGAAACATGTTGAAGTTGGACTTTGTTCAGAGACAGGTTCGTTTCCGGAGCACAGCTCCAAAACCGTTCATCATATCTTCTTGAAACTTTGCATGTGTATTACCCACCAACTGAAGTGGTACCTTTTAATATTTTCAGATTTCTGAAATTTTTATTTTTTTTCGTTTCAATAGAAACATGTTGAAGTTGGACTTTGTTCAGACAGGTTCGTTTCCGGAGCACAGCTCCAAAACCGTTCATCATATCTTCCTGAAACTTTGCATGTGTATTACCCACTAACTGAAGTGGTGCCTTTTGATATTTTCAGATTTCTGAATTTTTTTTTTTTTTCGTTTCCATAGAAACATGTTGAAGTTGGACTTTGTTCAGAGACAGGTTCGTTTCCGGAGCACAGCTCCAAAACCGTTCATCATATCTTCCTGAAACTTTGCATGTGTATTACCCATTGACTGAAGTGGTGCCTTTTGATATTATCAGATTTTTTCTGAAAAATTAATTTTGTTCTGTTTCCATAGAAACATGAGAGGGATGTTGGTTGTTGTTGATTTTGACTGCTTCTGGAGCAGAAGTCTAAAACCCTTAACATTCCTGAAACTCTGCAATACCCACTAACTGAAGTACGGTAGTAGATACACAAGTATCTGTAAAAGATGTGTTTTACACATTTTGTGGAACCGGTGGGACATGTCATCTTCTGATGACTCTTGTTGAAATATCACCTACGATTGCTGTGTAGTCTTCTCTGAACCGTATAAGGACACCATACAGATTTCCAATCAGTGACGGTCCCTTGTAGACGAATGAATTCAACGATGACCCCTGAAATTTACATGCAGGATCGAAGACAACTAGTGGTGGTGTGCTTGCCTTGTCTGGGCGGTGCACTCCATGATGAGGAAGATAGTACACGGGATGATTTGTATTATCCTCTGAGTCTATGCGTACGGCCCAACCCTTTGTTTCATACTCTTTCACAGCAGCCTTGTAACACTCTTCCTTTGTCTCGTCCCTTTTCAGACTCTTCTCCAATGATTCCAATCGTCTCTCGGTCTGATAGTTGTTAGACAATTCAACAGGATTGCATTTCCATGTAAGCCTATCTTACAAACTCGAACCTTTTCGCAAGATGACTCAAGTAGAGACATTGACCTTCTTTCCTCTGCAGACAGGTTCTCGCGTGGGCAGTTACAATTCGGAGGTTGAATTCCAACAGTTTCAAAGTCATACATTTTCTGTAGATCGACTCTTTGGAAAACTTGAACTGCACTCACCTGTGAAAGTTGCTGCATGTTACCAGCACCCATGACGTACCATCCTAACTTTGACTTCTTTACCACATGCTCAAACGGTAAACCTTTTTTAATTTCCTTCTCGGAGAGTAGATGACTGTACTGCACACCCAAGATGAGACCTATCTGCCCCACTTTGCATGAAAAGTCACTGAGATGTTAAAAAGTTCTCAACCAAGGTTTGTCAAGTGATGGTATATCTCCAATCGTGTGCTCCAACTCAAAAGCATCGATGATATAGTCTTCTCCCCCTGACCATGGACTGATGAAGAACTGAACTCTTCTGCTCTGTGGTTGCTGCACAGTACTCCCACCAACCACACATAAGTCAAGGTTTTCAGATTTGCCCTGTAATCCAAGTGCTCGGGCAAACTGTTTCCTGATAACTGTGGTTCCAGCTCCACCATCAATCAAAATGTTCCCTTCACGAACTCTGCCGTTAGGAGCCCTGAACACACACCTAACGACAGGTAACATACTGGAATAGTCTAACTGAACTTGTGTTTGGTGGTACAGTGTGTAGAAGTTTATGATGAGTTCTGACACATCTCTTCTCTCCACACACTCTCTTGTATCTACATTTTCTGGATATAGACCTCGGTTCAAGCATGAGAAGCATAATTTGTGGGACATAACAATCTGGACTCTCTCTGCCACAGATTTCCTCTGGAAATGCACAAGGAGGAACGATATGTTCAGCATTGATGCCTCTCTTCATTTGAGTATTTCCTGGTACCCTGTCGGACGGCTTGTCAATGTCTCCGAAATCTGGGTCGAATTCAACCTTTACTCTCTTTCTGACAATTTCACTGATGTGTATGATGCTGGGAGACTGACCTCTCTCTCTCAAAGTTGCAACTTCATTTTTCCATCTGTCTATGCGTGGCTATGCATGTCAGCATATCTAGTGACAGGTCCTTTAATGCTGTTCTGTTTGTCACTTTCGGTCCATCAACAATCCTTTTGATATGGGCAACTCGGCTGTCCATACTCATCCTTCAGCTGTTTTAGCACAGTGGCATACATTGCTCCATCACATCCAAGTCCGGCAACTGATCGTTCCGCTTCTCCACACAGATGCATCCTTAGTTGAGCTAATCTCATCTCGTCCGTTAGATGTGCCTTTTGGTGAATGTGGATTTTGAAACGTTCCATAAAGTCCACGTAATGTAATGGATTTCCGTCGAACTTGGAAAGTTTGAGACTTGGCATATCCTTTGCCGCTTCCAATTTGTATAATGCCTCTGCTACTGTCATTGTCTCTGCTGGTGCTGATACAACGGTCTCTTCAAACTCCGTTAACTTTCTTACCCAACTATCAAATTGGAAGGAATCATCTTTTTCACTAAGTGATTTTGCATTGGCATTTCTGTCTGCAACAGCAAGGTTTGCTGGTCGTTGATTAACTTCACTAAGCACATCACTGAAGGTTTCCTCAACATGTTCATCTCCATTCTCTGCTTCCTTACTCTTACTCACAAGCGGCTCTGGATTAGTCTCTGACTGTGTGGAAGCAATATAAGTGTCTACCTGTTCTTCAATCCCATGTATTTCCTCGACTAGCTCTCCTTCCCAGTCATCAAGTTTGTGATGTTCATCGATGGGGGTATACTCATATAATTCACTGTGAAGAAGCCTAATGTTGCTAAAATCAATTCTAAGGTATTTTAGTTCTCTTTCTAATCTGCTTCTGTTTTCTGTCCTCCGGTATATCAAGTATTTCAGTCTGTTCACAGTTCTTGTCAGTTTTCCTCTCAAAATTCTCCTCTGTTTTTACAAACACTGAGCTCTTTCCAATTCAATTTCATCTGTGGAACTCATTTTCAATTCAAATCATTTACCACTTCTGAAAGTTAAACCCTCTTCAGAAAATATGTCTCTCTCTCTGAATATGTTGTAGTCTTCTCTCTTCAGAAGTGCGTAAGTTCTTCTAAAATGCCCACATCCTCAGAAATTTGGATAAATTCTTCAGGACTTTGGTTAAAATCATCAGACAACTCAGAGACACAGAGAGGGTTCTCATGAAACTTGTATTCAAAAGCATAAATACAATCATGCGTTCTGCAACAAACAGAAAAACACTTGGTAAACTACAGCTCTGTTAATGATTCAATATTATGTAGTTACAAATCATTATACAATGTAAACACTACTAGCAAACTATCTCTGAATATAAGTTAGCTCTCAGTAATATTTAGTTGCATAGTACAGTTATATTACACTTGATTACTCTGACATGAATTACTTACTCTGAGATTATTTACTCAAGATATATGAATAACATCATGACACATGTACTTCGATTCAGATGGAAAGATATGAGTAGCAGACATGGATTTTACTTGTGTATATGCTACTTGCAACTGGAAAACATTGAAATATAACTCTAACAAACTCTTAATAATTGACAAACATCAGGAAAAGTTACTCTGCATAAAGGTGAGCACACATCATTGTATACATGAAATAACACTTGCCCAGTACGTTACACATTAAAACATATAATATGGGCTGATAAGAAGTTAAAATGAGAGTAATGCATTACTATACCTGAGGGTGGACCCTCCCTGGTTCTAGACATGTTTCTTTTTTTTGTAGAACTTACATTGCTGAGAATAACTACATCTATTGCATTTTGTTATTGTTCCCGCCTTTCTGTTTTGCCGACTGCTATCTAACAAAAACTCCCCAAATTACCATAATAAAGTATTAACCCAAAAGGCTGCAATAAATGCTGCAAGGAGCTAAGCGGCTCCATGCACTGACGACAGTGCACTGTGAGATGATACAAAATGTTACATGCAATGCATAGAGTTTTAAAGTAGAAGCAACACCCAAAAAATCCCTTTCAAGGTAGTGATAAATATCATTAGAAATAGAAGAAATGGAAATTACCTTGTGAGATGAAAGGATATGATTACATTTAAGTAGTTACACAAAATTATTAATTTATAGGAAAGTAATTTTACCACCTGTCTAAATCCGCCTTCACAGTTTCGTATGAAATAGCTATTGACCAATCAGAATTCAACAATTTATCTCTAGGGTAATAAATCTAAGTAGTACTGCTGTTTTGATGTTTAACTTATACAACCTTCTGTTAATAGCGTTTTTTGACATCATGGTAGTTTTTCAGATTCTTAGATTGAGGACAAGTACATCTGGCATTTAAGAAGATTGGAGCATATCAAAGTGAAAGTCATTTCTCTAAAGCTACCTAAAAGTAAAATCTCACCTCTTCACTGACTATTAAAGTAGTTTTCAAAGCAAACAACATGATACTTTCCTCTTACTGGAACATTACCTTTCCACAGCATTAGATTGTGCAAATGTCAATATATTTGTTAAGAACACTTTAACCGATTTGTCTCTCAAGAGAACAATCAAAGTTTCTTTCAAAGTGTGCATGCTCGTCTAGACAGTATAAAATACAGATGAAGGTTCTCGCTTTACGACAATTGTTAAACGGTCAACCAATGATACTGACTTTATGATGAAATACCTAAATTGTTACTTAAAGCATTTTGTGGTGCTTGAAATGAAGAACAGATATGTATATTTATTTTGACATCATCTATTGTTCACCACCACTGCCTTGAAGCAAACGTAATTTCGTTTTCACAAAAGTATACATGTATATTTCAATTAAATATGATTGCTTGTGTTAAGCGTCAGACCTGAAGAGATGAAAATAATTCAAATAATTTTTCAAATTTCTCGCTTTAATACACACAATTCACACAATGCACACAATTCACATTTTCACAGTGTGGTAAGACATCCTATATGAACTGAATTTTACTTTGAATCTTACTTATGAATACGTAAAATATAAATACAATTAAAACAGGAAAGTGGAGTTGCAGCTTTAACTCTTTCGGAAATACCGGAATGCTTCTTTAAACTTTGAAGTTGTTCAATAATTGTAAAATGTCTTCTGCTTTTGATGTATGGTTCGGGCTTCATCAAAACGTTAGCCTCTGGTATTAACCTGACTGCTTTTATCGATATGAAAATATTCAAGATCAAAGCATGTTTACAAAAAAGCAAAACTGACGATTAAGATGCATATGCTTCCCTCATTTTTTTTTATCCACATATTCAGAAGTTCTTTGGACATTATTAACGACTTTTTTAGACTGAGTATTTGTCTTTATATTGAATTTAATATCATTTCTACTAATGTTTTGTTTTCGCATTACTTAAAGGTATAACTTTAATTATGTGTTTGTGTTGCTTCTTTAAAAGAACATGCATTTTAATGTTATTTACATGCAATTTCATATCACCAAAAAATACAAAAAGATTATAAGGCATTATTTGAGAGATTCTGTAATTATATACAAAAACATAGTTAGTTGACTGAATATCGGCAATACAACTTACTTTATTCCTATTTTTGGGAGCTGTTTGTGTTTGTACTGTCCACAATGTCACCTGGAGACTCTGGTTTCTTTCAAACTCTTTTCAACAAAGCATATTACCTCGACAAAAACATTTTCAATTTTAAGTTATCTTGTTGGTAAAAGTACACAAAATCAGGTAAAGGACCGTGTCTGTCACGCGTTCTCACGTGTTCATCTGAGTTATATATGGGAGAAAAGACACTGAACTGCGACAGGATGAGATAATATCCGGACAGAGTTGATCACAACGAAACTGCCAGGCAAAGGAAACCACAGAAATGCAAGAAAGTTTACAGATACAAACAATGAACAGTAAAAAAAAGCGTTGCACCCCAAAATGGTAGTATTGTGAAAAAATGTTTTTGTAAAATTGTCGGAATGTTAAGATATATTTACTGAATTCATCACTCGGCAGAAAAATAGTGCTTTTGTTTTTTTGCAACGACCCCCATAACGTTTCTGTCAACAAACAAGTATGTCGGGATAAGCCTCTATTTTGTCATCAAATGAGAAGTACATTATTGTTGAAATGAATTCTGTTTTTAAAACATGAAAAAAAATTACCATCTTGAATGCCACCCTGTGAATGTAGTGCGATCGCATGAATTTCATTCTTTAATTTTACTCTTATTTCCTGTAACTTCTTAATGCAAAGCTGTAATATTGTGTATGAGCCGGAGCCCGTAAGTACGATACACCAACTCGGACTTGTGCTTTTGAACAACTACTTCAAATATTTTGTACATATACAATGTAACACACAACCAAATACAAGTATACAGTATGACTGTAGATTTGATATTATTTTAGTATACATCTATACATGAACAATATATGTGAAGTTATATCGCCATAGTCATATCTTCATAACCATGTAGTGCTTCTTTAATGG
Organism: Gibbula magus; assembly: GCA_936450465.1. Taxonomy (NCBI): domain Eukaryota; kingdom Metazoa; phylum Mollusca; class Gastropoda; order Trochida; family Trochidae; genus Gibbula; species Gibbula magus. The sequence goes on along the minus strand of OW388289.1, from coordinate 103,544,008 downwards.
CAGTGCGTGAAGGGTAAATTAAGTAAGCACTCTTGTGTGTGGGCTATCGGTTACCTGAAAAGGTATGATAACTGATACTCATGTTTTAATTAGAAATCTGATTAGAGCATCTGAGACGGTGACGCGAGTATCCCCCTAGCAGTGTATTCGGTGAGATTTTGCTGAAATAATTTACTTTTTTGCAAAATTGTTAACATATTCCAACATGTAATTATAGTGAACATACTGTCAAGTCTGCGAAGTGGACATAACTCTTTAATTTTGATATTGTATTAGTTATATATTATATTCTTACTTGTATCGGAATGATGAACACTTAAACGATATTTAATGATTTCTGAAATTTGCAGAATCTACTTTATCTGATAATATCTTTGATCAAACTGACATATTGTTATTTCTATCATATTTCGTAATCATATTTAAAATCTAAAATTGGTTTTATGTTGAAATTCTTCAAAGGCATTTAGAATTTGGTACAGTAATGAGAGACAAATGTTATGGATAACAACTTCTTTATTTGTTTCACACGACGTTTCTGGGCTACTTCTTGCCCCTTCTTCAGGTGGATACTGAACATAGTGGTTGGTACATTATTTGTTTTCTTTAAAATAAGTTTATTATGCTCCCCTTATTACACGAGCTGATTTATCAAATTGATTTTTATAGAGCATATCGATTGAATGTTTATGTGTTCCAAAACATATTTCAACCTTAATTGCATTTACATGTATTTGAAACGGAACATCTCCCAAATTATTTATCATACATCTAAAACTTCATTAAACGTCATTAATCTTGGTATGTTCCACTTACAGTTAAAAACTGTTAAACTGATTAAAATTCAACTAAAAACAACCAATTGTAAAGAATGGGTATTCTGGAACAATTTAGTAAGATAAATTGAATTAATATATCACCCCAGACATAATAATTGCTTATTTATTGACTAATTCATTCAATTAAAAATCCACCATATGCAAAATTTATGAAGATATGAGGGAAAATGTGATGGTACTGAATTTTAACCCAAAATAACTAGTGTCCCAGGAGGAAAACTACACTACAAAATTTAGATATTAAAACTGTCAACAACATTTTTGGTACCAAGTTGGCATCCATACCCAAAAATATGTTTTATCATGCATGGTAAGAAGCTAAACAGACATTAAACTTTCAGTCCTTTTTTAACAATAATTGAGCAAAAGCCTACAACCATGTCATCTGTGAATAAATTTGCGGTTATTTGAGTTCAATATGTTAATTAAACACTTCTTCTCGCTCTTGATAAGTCAATATCGTTACTACTGACCTATTTGTTCATTAAAACAATTTTTTTTTTAATTTGACAGTGTAGTGTTTTTGTGAGTTTGAAGGTCAATACTGCTTTTACGAGTAAATTTTGTTAAAATGTCAGTAAGTAAAGTGTCATCACTTCACCTGGAAGAATGACTATAATCACATTACAGCAAAAAATAATAATGACTTGGATTTCGACCCTAAAGTATCAAGCTATTGTAAACGCCGTCATCTCAAGACAGCTAATCGTTAGTTGAGTGAACTTTCGTTTCACTGATACATTATTGTTCAATCTAATATCTCTAACTGTTTTCCTTATTATTCTTAATAGATCGATTTTACTGTAAAAAAAATTGGGTGTTGCTTGATTAATTTTCAACTGTATATTTGAAATATGTCGAATTATCTCCCATATCAATGTACATTAATAGCTTACTCTTACTCACATACTATATACATGTACATCAACTCTAAAATCAAATGTGATCTTTAATACACCAAAGGCTTATTCTTCAAACTTTTTACTTTTAAAATGTTAGATAGGGCTGATTACTGATATAAGTCGAAATATAAAATAAAAAAATTAAAAAAATAAATTTAAAAAAAGAAAGATATAAGTCGAAATAAACCTATCATGCTCTTTAAGAAAACCTTAAAAACATAAACTGAATACTGATGGCATTTACAATAACGCAATCAGCGATACAGAATAATGTATACTGTCATCTAATCTAGTGGAGATAAGTTAATTAACTCAATTAACTCGGGATGGGATAACAAAGCAGGGGTGAGTTTAACCAATTAGTGGGCGGGGTGATGTTGGAAGCCAGAGTGAGTAGATTGGATTAAGTATATGTGGATTAGGTGGTTGTAAGCTGATGGGATGAGATAGCCTTGTTCTCTATTCAAAGAAAGCTTATATCTTAAAAAGTGTAATGCTTCAGACAAACGGCGATGAGTGTAATCATGTTTGTTGTTTGCGAGTGTTTTGACAGCGTCCCAGTTGATGTTGTGTTGTGGAAATTTGGTGATGTTTTCCGAAATGGCTGATTTGTGTTCCTTGATGCGTATGTCGAGTTGTCTGGATGATAACACTTTGGTATCATGTTTCATATTTACAAGGGTCATCAGCAACTCATGTCACTCTTTAGGTTTAGAAGTAATTAAATATTGTCTTTTTCGTTTAAGCAATCATGTCAACAACTCATCTCACATTAGATCAAATGCGACAAATATAGAATGTTGAGATATAACTGAGTGGTCAATGTAAATTTGATAAGAATTCTCTGAGAACACAACATATTGGTTGTAATATGAGGGTAAATAACGAAAGAGCGGATATTATATATCTGCATTTAATACGAGATTGTCTTTGATGAATATTATCTGCAAATGGTGATAAGCATACAAATGTCAGGTATAAAAGGTTTATCATTGACTGATCAAAAGTTAGAAGCATTAATATTTTTTTTTAATACGTCCTGCAAGGTCAAAAGGTAAACATACATATGACCTATTTGAATAAGGGATGCACGTGTCAAATATCAGGGGTCATTACTGATTGAACTAAAGGTAAACCTTTCGTTGAACATAGGAAAGTTAAAAGTTATGTATTCCATCCAAGGGCATACTCTCAAAACATTCGACATTCAACATTTAAAGTTAAGCGCTCGATTTCAAGGGTCATAAACCATAAAAATATTCATCGGACCACTTGCGAAACGCCAAAACTGATATATATATATATATATATAGAATATCGGTCTTTTCAAGTACATACTCGAAAAGACCGATATACTGGTCGAAATGAGCTCATCGTATTGTATTAAAGAAGATTGATCCAGTCAAAACCATCTGATGTTTACTATTTTATATATATATATATATATATATGTATATCGATGTATATTTAGTGATATTACCATTGCTTTACAGTAGTTCGATGCAAGTAAGCCACACTCCATACCATGCAGAGATCTCAATTGATTAATTTTACTTTAGATACGTGAGACCGCATAAATAGAGGTAGTATTGAGTATTGCCCTTAATTAGGCAAATCAGACTATTTTCTCGTGTCATTAATCTTCTTATCGAGGCTGCTTTATGATGTAATGATGTAATCAGGAGGGCCACATGGAGAATTAGCATCACATATGATTCCAGAAACGTCTTTATGTGTAAGTGCCTTTATACTATAACAAAGGACCCTTACCATATAAACTTACAATGTCGTGTCAACGTGTTGATTAACACATAACGTTGTCATGATATTGTAACAATGATTAGTTAAGAGTCTCTTACAGTATTTTCTCTGTCTCGGGTAATAGTTTCAATTATACTCAGATTAAAATTAATTATTTTCGATCGTAACCTCTGTTCTACTTAGGCGAATTTCTCATGTCTAGAGTAGAACAGAGGTTAAGCTTGAATATCTGAAGGGAGTAAACTCTGTGGGACGAGCTTGAGAATGTTTTTTCATTTTGATAGTATGCTTTGTTTGATACATATGTATTACTACAGTTCTTGTACGTTCTTATATTGTCAAACTTTGTTAAGGTGTACACTAGGATCAAACGCGACTTCTATCCCGAGGATGCGTTCTCTAGATATAAGATATCATTCAACAAATCAGATACCTATTCTTATTATTGTAACAAATAGCTAAGAGGTTAACTTCGTGCCATCCTACATGTAGCTCTCCCCGTAAATCATGATTTGTGTCTTAATTATCTTCAAGCTTATTGTCATCAGCATACACAAATGTACAAAGTGATATGTGTTAGCCAAAACTGATATATGTTTTGTGTAAAACTTTAATGAATCTTTTCAATGACACAATGGAAACCCGGCGTTTGATTTCAGATAAACAGTATTTTTTTCTATCAGTATTTGAATTCTACAGTAGACGTACGGTTTTCACAATGGAATCAAAATGTCGAACTGATAACTAAGATTGACACGGATAAAAATACTCCTTTAGATGAGTTGTACTCTTGCTAAATTGATCAGTTCACTTTTGAAACATTGAAAAATACATGTAGGCCTATGTGTTCGAACGTGTTTTAAGGGATACAAAATGCCAAATCAGTCAGGAAAATGTGAATGAATTTTACTTACCATATTTATGAGGGGTGTTTGCGAATACACTAAGCATGTTCTTCACTACCTATAGCACCCATCGTTCATAAGATGTTTTATCTCCTAAGGAATGTTACAGCAATGTAATATTTAAAGACTACTGCCGTTTTGCTGTTTTCTGTTAGTAGCATTTGAACATCGTGATAAATTTACAGATTCTAAGATTGAGAACAAGTGCATCTGGCATTGAAGAAGATTGAAGCATATCAAAGTGAAAGACGTTTCTATAAAGTAACGTCAAAGGAAATCCCATCCCTTCACTGATTATTTAAGGAGTTTTCGACGCAGAGAATATGGTAATTTCGTCTTGATGGAATATAACCACATCCTTGATTTTCCAGAGCAGTAAATTGTGCAAATGTCAATATATTTGTGAAGCAGATTTGAACCGTTTTATCTTTCAAGAGAACACTCAATGTGTGCACGCATGTATGGACAGTATAACATAGAGATGAATGATCTCGACCACCCTTATAACTTAATGAGGTATTTTCTATGACAACTGATAAACAGTCAACCAGTGATACGAACTTTAAGATGAAATACTGAATTGTTACTTATATAACATTATGACGTTTAAAATGAAGGTCGGATATACTTTTTTCTGTTGGCATCCTACACTCGACCAAAAATAAAGTCACCAGATAAAATACAAAATACTTCAATTCACGTGTAATAACACAACTGAAACTGCATGTCTTCAGAAGCCAACTAAATTTAATTTGAAATTCCCAAACAGTATATGTTCATCTGAGAAACACGCTAAATCGCTAAAAAAAAACATTTACAAGATGCAAGAGTCAAGGGTTCTTTTGGCTTGTTTTGTGAGGCAATACCGTACAGACGCGTGAACAAATTTAGTCCAAGAAGGTTATTTATGTCGACGACATAAATTAAATTTCTAAATGTTATGAATAGTTAAATTAAATGCCAAAACATTCTGCCTAAAATCGTGTTTGAAAAGTCATTCTGACACACCAATATAGCACTTGAACAGATATAGAAATAAACATATTATACTCTAATGTATGATATTGCGGGTACCTCTTTATTTATAATGTCTCCATAAACAAACATTCAATATTTACGTGTGGCGATGTTTCTTTTGTGGTTGAGTATACATTGTTTACTACTACAACCTACAGGCAAACGCAATTTACTATCCACAGAAGTAACATGTATGTTTTGATAAATATGATTGCTTTTGTTAAGCTTCGGACACGATAAGATAATGATAATGCAAATAATGTTCAGTTTTGTTATATTATTTATCCAATGGTATCTATAACGCTGGCCAATTCTATTCATCTTTTCTTAATAACTTACAAGCAAAATGATAGACCGTCAAGGATTTTTTTTATAGAATAAGTTTTTTTCTATCAACCTAAACTTTGTCTTTCTAATATAAGTTATATTCAAAGTAATAACATTATACAAGGATGTTAGAATATCCCATGTGAACTGAATCTTACCTTAAATCATACAGATAAATACGTAAAAATGGACTACATTCAGATACAGGAAAGTTGAGTTTTAATTCGTTAGGAAGTACTTGAATGTTTCCTTACACTTTGAAGTGGTTCAATTATTACACAATGCTCTCAGTTTTGTTTATATGGCTCCTGCCTGATCAAAACGTTAGCCTCTGATGTTAACTTGACTGCTTTTATATATGTGAAACTATTCAAGATCAAAGCCTTTTGACAAAAAAGCAAAACTGACGGTTGCGATGCATTTGCTTCCTCCAATTACATCCATATATTTTTAAAAAAACTTTAATATTACTTAAGACTTTTCTTATAAAGAGTGTTTGCCTTTAGAATGAATTGCGTATGTCTCAGAGCTATACATATGATTGCTGTTTCTTGTAACACACATGCAAGTTAATTATACATATAATTACACATATCACAACATGTATACAGAAGATAGGGCATACACATCATTGAAATTATGTTATTATTAGCCAAAACATAGTTCTTTGATTGAATTTCAGTAATACAAATTAGTGTATTCCAATTTCACGTTGCTATGCGTGTTTGTACTGTCCACGATGTCATTTAAAGACTCTGGTTTCCTTTAAAACTCTTTTCATCAAAGCAGATTAACTTGAGAACACAGAACTGCCTCTCCTAAGCATGAAAAACGTTATAAAAAATAACATTAAATTGGTTTGACAAAAATAATCTGGATTTGTGGTTCTTGTGTTGGTAAAAGTACACAAAATCAGGTTAAGGACCTTGTCAGCAAGGCTGCCTCTCACGTGTTCCATTAGTTATATATGAGGGAAGAGGCACTAAACAGTGACAGGATGTGATTATATCAGGACAGAGTTAATCACAACTAAACTACCGTGCAAAGGTAACGACAGGAATGTAAGAAAGTTTAATGTACGAGTGGTAAATACGATACAAACATAGCTGCAACACGTCTCCAGCGACCAACTAGACACGGTAAAACAGGTGTTGCAACCCCAAATTGTAATACTGTCGAAATGTTAACTTAATTCATTCCTCTAGACACAAAAATAGTACTTTTATAAATATTTTTTTGAAAATTAATTGATGTAGAGGCAGTTTAGGAAAATTATCACTATGTTTGTGATGTTAATTGTTTTTACAAGGAATAAATATTGTTCATTTTTCAAAATTGCGTTATAAACTTGAGATTTAAGATGTCGAAAACAACCATGTTTTTACAAAGTTTACTTTAATTAAAGCAATTTTACTACGCTTGTAGTAAGTAACTAGCTGGTTGTTGAAATGTCATCCTTTTTAAACCATGTGTGACAAGAAGGCTACAAGAATAGGTTTTTGGAATACGTTTTGGAGTATGTACGTACACGTACATGTTGGGTTCAATCCGTTCATTAAATGCCGTATATTTGCTTTAGAAAGATTAATGATACTGTTAATACTGATCAAATGGCATTACCCACATTACAGCAACCAATATTGAGTTTTGTTTTTCTTTTATTTGTTTTATTCTAAACTATTTGATTGCAAACTGTACATTTGTAATATATAATACATAAACGTATAAAAGTCACATATGGTGTATTAACACAAAAAAACAATGAAGGGAGAGCTAGAGGAGATGGTTAGGAAAAGATAAATCGCGACGGTTGTCTTCATTTTGTAACCTTTATTTATAGGTGTAGAAGAAGAGTATCATTTTTTATATATGATGTCTGGATATGAATTTAAATTAAAGTTAAATACTAACTAAATGTATATTGTTCACGGGTGTGACGAGAATACACTACCTGGAGTCCTTGCGAACTACATGCGACTATGTCTCATGCTAAAATATGGTTCTCAATAATGGAAAATTGTGGTTGTTGGTGAAAGATTTGTATTTCTTCGAATTTCAAATTAATTCAAAGTATATATGATGAAGGTTATTAGAAATTCATATCAAGAGATCGTCGACACTCAAATACAAGTCGGCTGAAATCAAAAACCCTGTGACGTTAACGTTACCGTCGACATTGCGACGTCACAGCTCCTCACGCTTATGACGTCATTGTATTCGAACATATGCCGTTGTATTCTTTGGGACTGCAAGCACACAGTGAATCCTTATGGTAGTTTTTATTAATTTCGACATTTCCTGTGTCGGCACGTGTTTTCGAGAACAACCAATCAAAAGCTAGGACTATGTGTAACTGTCGTGTGACGTGCAGTAAAATATTAACCTGTGTATATCTTCCCATATTGGTAATATCAAGGTATCTCAACATGACATGTTTAACAATACCTCTCCTCAAGGCATATTTACAAGGCACATGATAAATATTAAACACTGTATCAGAGGTTAAACCAATCTAGTCGTGAGATTAATTTTCAGGAATCATCTTATTTTTAATGACTCCAATATGAAAGATAGCGCAGTAATTATCGGTTTCCGATCAAATAGTTCGAATCCCGCCAAGCCCTCGTCAACTTTGTCCGCTGTTCTACATGCAGTAGGGTTGCTCCACTGAGTTTCAGCGCACTACCACCCATAGTTAGCCAGTTCCAGACGATGCTAGCAGGTTCATCTCATCGCACTAAGGATCAGACCGGCTACTTTGTTACATCTGACCTACCTTATATTTTCACCAAATAGTTGACATGACTTTTCTATAAACATATCAACTTCGCCCACAATAATACCGCATCACTTATGTGTCACCACGAGCAAAACGTAGTTCACAGGAAATATTATTAAAGTATTTAATTTGTTATTCTAACATGCTGTTTTAATCAAACTTTCAATCACACTACAATAAGGATTCATGTTGTAAAGTGTTTAAAAAGTTCAATCAAGAAAAGAGCATGTGATAGCAGTGTAATATTTGCGCAATGATACCGTGATAAAGTAGTACCGCAGATTATTTTTTGTAAACGTCAGAGTATGAAGGTTATCCTTTTGAGCTGTCAATCTTGTGTTTTAATCCAATCAGCAAAGAGCATATCCTTAAATTTCAAAGTCTGAATTTATTCACCAATTCATCATTGCAATGTTCAATTGATCAAACGATCTTGGATTTGATCAATGACGTTTGAGTGATGTCAAGTCAACAATATCAACCCAGAGACGTGATTCTGGAAACAAAAATGTTTAAAAAGAGGATTTATATGTTTTCCTCACGACGCCAAACTAAGATTACAGATTGATTTTCATCTATGAACTTCATTTTGACATTAAGTTGCTATTTTAGGGCAACAGACATGCGCCTTTGCAGAATATTTACCTAATATCTGCCCAGAATCGATCCAATTCTGATGTCAAACAAGAGATGATACGTTTCTCATTTCTTATGTCTCTTATCAGTAGGTTGTATACAGAGCGTTGGAGAAAACCACTCTAGCATCCCCTTGGACTTCAATCAAATTGACAGTGAAACTAAAACATAGAGCATTAATTAAATTATAATTTACTAGTACACGGACCTTTTTATATAATCAACTAGACAAATACGTATATATTATGAACTAATTTATTAATTTATATTTATGACATGTATATACGTAGTGTATACTTACAACGTATCCAACAACTACCTCTCCTCTGTAATGTACGATGTAAGGATGACAGGGAAATAGATAAAATATGTACAGTGTGTAACCGTCATACTTTTGAAGATGAATTACATGTTTTATTTGTTTGTGACGCATATGCAAATTTAAGAGCTTTATACCTTTCAGATTTCAATTGTCCATCCGCTTAACATAAATATCACAAGTAGTTAATTAACATGTAAGCATAGGAATGTACTCATAAAAATATTGCTATTTATTAAACATGCATTATGTAAAAGGAACTCTACCAAATGTTAGCGGAAATATGTGTATATATTTATATTCATGTAAATAGTCACTACCATATTGTCTGAAATATATTTCACTTTGCATTGTTTTGTACACGGGCCAATGGCCTCCTTATCGAAATAAAATTAATTCATATAGTGTTACATACTTGCTCCTTTATTGTTTTATTCGGATATTCAGATTTCATACTAATTTGCTGTGACAGTGTATGCATGGGCAGAGGTGTTCATCACGAACACCGAGTGTTAGTGATAAACACCCAGTATGGCCATGAACACTGAAGTCTTGATATCATGCTTCTTGTTACAAAGTAATGTCGTTTAACGTGTATATTAATAACAGAGTCCACCAATCAAATTCACAAATGTTTTGTCGAAACGTAGACATGAAGGCTTCTTGCCAAGTATGCTAACCATTACAATGCGGAAATCAGTGGTTAAGCGAGAGAAAGATTCATGATGAATTAACTAAGGTTGAAACTTGTGGGTGTTTTTCTTCTAATCCTAATTAGAGATGTGTAAATATGTCAATCTAAAACATGTTAAAGGTGCATCCAGTGTGTTGTTGTAGGTCACATACGCCAAACGTTATACATGATGTTAATCTTTCGAGAAGCACTGAATTTGATGATAGTCGACTCAGTAATGCAACGATATAAAACGGTAAAAGTAGAGATTTCTGACACTTAGCTGTGTACATGTGTAGTTGTGTAGCTCTGGACATGAAACCGAAAGCCTTTCCAAAGGACAAATGGCAGATTACTCAAGTACTACAATAACATTAAACTGTACCCAATATGAAATCAAGTCGACGTCGCATTTATTTATTTACCTGATGTAGTCTTGTTCGTTCGCCGAGAAGTATCAAGACTGTCTCTAATTAACATGGTTATAGATTGTCTTTAATTAACATTACCGACCGGCTAACGTGAGCAGATAATTAGTGTGTCTATCGGAACCTTCGCACAAGCAAGTAGACGGGTTGTATCGGTAGTTTGCCATTAATTAGACCATTTATCGGGTCTGTAAAGGCACCGCATAAATCTTCTTGTCCAAGCTGTCTGGTGTAGGAAGGAATCTATAGAATGATGTGGCCAGGAGAGAGGCACTTTGCCTTCTGGGAATTAGCATCACAGACATATTACCCTTCAGTTGGAACACCATTCGCTCATTGTCGCCTTATCTTGGGTCAGCTATTGTCTGGTTATTACTTCATAATAATCTGTCACAATATTAACTCCGTGAGACACCAGAGTGAGTGACTTCCAAACATTATACATACTTCTTGTATTAGTATAGTTTGAGTAATATGATTCAGTAAAAAAAGTGGAAATATTATGGAACTATTATTATTATTATATTATATTATAATACATTATTTAAGGTCAATTCTTTACATTATCAAACTTGATATATCAATGTTTAGAAAAGACACAACATTTATTGTCAAAACGAAAGTTAATGTTTAGCATACAAACGACATGGCACTGAAAATAGCAAAATCGATCTAGAGACAGAGAGGCGACGCGCACAAAGGTATGGTGATTGTTTGTTGTAATTCATTGTGTAGGAAGAAACTACTTATAACTGAAGTTGGGCATACAGCGAATGAAAAAAGTTCTGCATAACACTTAATAAGGCATTGAATAGTTTGTATATTTAAATAAAATATTTAGTGATGTTAAGGTAAGCAAGAAACCAAGAACCACCTTTATAGAATTAAAAGAGAGCTTACGTATGTAGAAAATATCTAGAAATCTCTTGAAATTTCGAATTTTTATTTCTTTCGAGGTATTTTAACAGTTTTCTAAAATTATCCCGATAACTTTATCAGAGAAGCTCTTCTACAATGCTCTGGTTCTGGTGAATGGTCAATAGAGATTGTTCCAAGATCGAACCTTCTCAGTCCACAAGAGGTGAGGTGAGTTGGGGTTTACGCCCCTTATATTGCGGCTGCTAGAACAATGTATTACGGCCGGGAGAAAACCCGCAACGCCATGTGGCTAGGCATTGCGGTGAAGGTTTCACAAGAACAGTCTTTTATCTTATGATTCTAATCTTAACTTAGATATCATACAATTTTTCAAAAAACACTTAATAAGGCATTGAATAGTTTGTATATTTAAATAAAATATTTAGTGATGTTAAGGTAAGCAAGAAACCAAGAACCACCTTTATAGAATTAAAAGAGAGCTTACGTATGTAGAAAATATCTAGAAATCTCTTGAAATTTCGAATTTTTATTTCTTTCGAGGTATTTTAACAGTTTTCTAAAATTATCCCGATAACTTTATCAGAGAAGCTCTTCTACAATGCTCTGGTTCTGGTGAATGGTCAATAGAGATTGTTCCAAGATCGAACCTTCTCAGTCCACAAGAGGTGAGGTGAGTTGGGGTTTACGCCCCTTATATTGCGGCTGCTAGAACAATGTATTACGGCCGGGAGAAAACCCGCAACGCCATGTGGCTAGGCATTGCGGTGAAGGTTTCACAAGAACAGTCTTTTATCTTATGATTCTAATCTTAACTTAGATATCATACAATTTTTCAAAAAACACTTAATAAGGCATTGAATAGTTTGTATATTTAAATAAAATATTTAGTGATGTTAAGGTAAGCAAGAAACCAAGAACCACCTTTATAGAATTAAAAGAGAGCTTACGTATGTAGAAAATATCTAGAAATCTCTTGAAATTTCGAATTTTTATTTCTTTCGAGGTATTTTAACAGTTTTCTAAAATTATCCCGATAACTTTATCAGAGAAGCTCTTCTACAATGCTCTGGTTCTGGTGAATGGTCAATAGAGATTGTTCCAAGATCGAACCTTCTCAGTCCACAAGAGGTGAGGTGAGTTGGGGTTTACGCCCCTTATATTGCGGCTGCTAGAACAATGTATTACGGCCGGGAGAAAACCCGCAACGCCATGTGGCTAGGCATTGCGGTGAAGGTTTCACAAGAACAGTCTTTTATCTTATGATTCTAATCTTAACTTAGATATCATACAATTTTTCAAAAAATTAAAAAAATAGTTAAGTATCGGAATTATTTTTTTTAATGCAAATATATGAAAAACATGACGCAGGTAAGCGAAAATAGCTGTTAAAATTATATCAATATTTTGTCGACAGAATGGCAAGTTTAGTCAACATTTTTGTTTTCAATGATTCTATTTATCAAACTTTGGCAATGTTATGATACAGGTCACATCAATTATGAATCGTAATTACTGTTTCTGATGTGACGAGGGAAGAGACTCTGACATTTTCAAACTGTATCTACAAACCGCTTCGTGTTGTTAGTATTTATCATTTATATAGGGGTTTTTTCAATAATTATTAATTTAAAGGATAATATCTCAGATCGTTTGACAGTTCAAACATAAATCGAAAAAAGACATGTTTTAAATTTGTAGAGTATTTCCTTTAAAACATATAACCCATATTAAAGACGGATTGTAAAACGGCACTGATGATCCTTGGCGGTAGGAAATTGAAAACGAAAAATGAATTAAAATTTTGAAATAGATAAATAAAATTAATGAAGATAAAGACATTTTCTGAAATAACATATTAACAAAAACTGTCCTGCTGCATTTGGGATCAATCTTGCACGTTTCTGAATCGAATACAGAAATCGGACAGAGCGTAGTTATAATGCAATCAAACTATAGTGCAATAGTCTATTCGCATTTGTAAACATTCAAGATTCTAAGTGGGTTTTTTTCTTTTACGTCCTCTCTGAAAACCAGAATGTTGAATGTCTTTCAAACACTGTTCGGATATTTCAAATGCCGAATGCCGATGAAGTATTTAGAAAGTTTAAGTATATTACGAATGTCATTGCACACTGCAATTGACTGAATGTACATGTAGTTGTTTAGAACATGTAAAAACATAAAGAAATTGAATTTATCAGTATTGATATATGGCATACTGGTTAATTCAAGCTCATCTTAATTTTGAGGTAGCACATTCGGGACAAAGACGTTCTGTATACCCAACATCAAGTCATCGATCGCGATGACCAATCAATCGTTGACCAGTGTGTCTGTGAACTTGAATGTTTGTCACAGACACAAGGTTTATGGTTTAATAGGGTTGACACATCAATGTTCAGACCTTCTTGGCTTTTTTTTACATGCGTTCCCATCTCTTTAGAATAATATATTTTGTTTATCAGAAAACAAATAAGTACAAATGTACACTTTTTGTAAGTAATAGACCGTCATTACATGGCTTACTTGCACTAATGGGAAATCGTGGTACTGTGCCTACGGGTGTATGAAACGTTTGGTTAACTATTTGTTATAGTTTTTCTAGATATTTAGGTTAGACCTCTTCCTTGTCAAAAATGCAGCGTGTTAAACCAATATACACCGACCTTTATTATTTCTTTTGACTTGTTTTATAATCAGGTACATTGTATAACATGGACACTTGTGATTGTAGGTCAGTTAGAAGTGGAATTCATAAGAAAAGCAAGATTTCCTTGACAACAACTTCTTTATTATGAAAGTACACGACGTTTGGAAGAATACAGCTGTATGCTTACTCCTGGAATGTATGGTATACATGTAACAAGGTAGGATATATTTATACCAAATATTAACAACTTTTAGGAGACTGAGACAAGGAGATTCATGATTAGGACAAACAATGAGGATATGCAATATAAGTTAAGGTCCTTTGAATTTTCTTGAAAACTACTATTTTTAAAGGAAAGGACTGTCACTGTTATATATTTACCAATCAACTGAATACATAATTTTGTATGTAATTGTAGAATGTTTTGCGTTATTCTCAAACTGTCCAGGCTACATTTGTGAAACTCTTATATAATATACTTGTATAATATTTAAAGGCACTAATGCACATTTCTGGACAACATTTTGAACAGGTCAGGATTGAATATGCTCTGTGCCCCAATAAGCTTTCTATTAATGCAATAAAAGACTTATTAATCGCTTCATTTAACTGAAATTATTGATTAAAAGATCGAAGCAGACAACTTCAAAAGTGACAAAATTGCCATACAGTATGTGTCGTTTTCCTGACAGCGAAAACTGAAGTAGACATGTAATCATACGCTGTAGGTATATATAATGTTGCACATGTTATACCTATATTTTACATTTACAATATTGAAGAAAATACGTAAAGCGATATGTATGTAATAGTTTAGTACATTTTATGATAAGTCAAAGTTCATAAATTGTTTAAATATGAAAACAACATTGAAGCATTAACGCTGCGGAGGTTTTTAAAGGAAACCATAAAGTTGAATTTTGTTGTGACTTTGATTAGTTATATCCTGTATTTAGATTTTGATTTTGATTTACCTCGCCATGTGCACAGGTAAATGATTCATGAGTTGAATGACCCGGATGCTCGCGACCTGGTCGACCACGCTTCACGTCACAGGAAAATGATTGTCAAATTGTCCTACGTCACCTTCGTAACCATGTTTGGACCGCTACAGGCACCAAGAATGCTCGATGACCGTATTGCCATTTCATCAACGTCAACGTTTGAGGCTCGACGACACCTCCGATGGAATAAGAGAGACTGGAATGTTTGTACTGTCAAACGATCTGAGATATTATCCTTTAATGGAATAGCTGTTTTAGTGATAAATCCGGATTTACTGCTGAGATTTGCTAAAGGTAGCTATAGGATGAGATTGTGGAGACAGATGTGACGACAGAAGTGTCATGGTTTGGGGTGCTTTCGGTTGTATTGCCAATTCGCAACTATTGGTTATCTGTAAGAACCTTGCAGTTGCAGGTTATCACGATAAGGTGCTCGCCCGCGAACTTATTCAATTCATGGCGCCACATGGTCCAGATCTGCAATTCTAACATGAAAAACTTGACCATATACTGCCATCTTGACCAGGAATGAACGTTCTCAATACCATCGAGCAATTATGGGATGCTCTTAATTCTGGGATAACCTTAATACCTTATTTGATATCACATCCAAAATACGGTTGTGAAGTTTTTATTTTGACTCCAAATAAATAATCCAAATAAAACTTAGTTGTAAAACATATTTTTATATACGAATATATATTTTTTAAAACGTCCTTGAACCAAACATGTAAATATTTCGAAACAATCTATCTTAATCATTTTAAAATAATATTCAAAGGCAGTGAATTTTCCTTCATATTAACACACCAGAATCCCTGTTTCTTGTAGTCGAAAGAGCAGTCGTCTCACTGAGGTCATTGAACATGAACATGTTTCAACAAAACACATGTTGGGGTGCCGGAATAATTGACCCGAATATTTCTAAATATTTCAGGAAGAAGTACATGTAGTTGTGTTGATTTTTTTCACCAGGAGTGTCAAGCAATTAGCTATAATAGCATTCCAATGGCGTTACGGTTTACTTTACCGGCGAAACCGTATTATAGCTGGTTCGCTTGTAAGGAAGGGAGGTAACTCTTGTATTTCACACTGAAGCTAAGCCTTTTGGTTTCGTATTCTTACTGACAACCCGACTTGGTACAAACATATAAAACAGTTTTGTACTAGAACATTTCGAAAATATTAAAGAATTACATTTTCTATTTTTCGGGTTCGTTTTTAGATGATTATCGTTGTTATGAGAATGTGGGACCACCTTGTCGCTACCTATATACGGCCACGACAAGTGGTCCCACATTTCCTGATTCGTTGTGAAAGGTAGTCATTTCTAATCGTGAGATAGGTAAAAGGGACTGCTATTGGGTGGTTTTCATATAAAAGACAATGTGAATCAAAATTCACATGTCCCTATTCCAAATTCACAAGATGGAAACCATTATTTAATCTACTACATCGTAACATGTCAACAGAAGTCTATTTTTAAATCCCGCGAAAAAGTAGGACAAATCTCATGAATATTAATGAGCACTCTCTTTTCATTGGCTGTAGTTGAAGTAAGGTCACAGGTCACAGCTACTTAGCATATGTATTCAAAATGTCATTGGTTGAAATACTTGACCCGCACAGGTCAGGTCAAAGTGCAATAAAATTAACATAAGCTTTCCAAACATTCGCTTCGAGATTGACAGGTACCGGTATCAACCGTTGAACGTATTTCCCAGTTTAATATTATAAAGTGAGTGTTTCCATGAGATTCCTGAATAGTTTCCATCTTTAATAAAGATGATGGAACGTTGACCCTCCGACAGATATCAGCATTTGAAAACTGATGGAAAATGTTTTCCATCTAAAATGGTCCGAAAATGTTGTTTTGTGACATATTTCAGAGTTTCAATTTCTGATTGATTGTTTTCTAATCATTTCTTGAAATGTTTCCATCTTTTTTTTCATTAATTATATGGAAGTAGAAAGTTTTTGATACTTAACATATTTTAAAATGATTACATTTGCATTCCATTCATATGTCGTTTGGCACATTTTTAAAATGATAATCACACTAAAATGTCACTTCTGGGAAATGTGGGACCACTATCTATATAGGCAATATAGCAAGTGGTCCCACATTTTCAAAATCACACTAAGACATCCTATACTGTATTTGTGCCAGAAAGAAGCACTAACAGACATTGTAACAGTGTCAACTGAGCGCGAGTGGTCCCAGATACGGGAATAAATACCCTAGCTCTACATGATCAGAGTTACCTCCCTTCAATACAAGCGAACCAGCTATAATACGGTTTCGCCACTTTACCTTATGTCAATGCTGAGGTTAATGCTGTGGCACTACTTCGAAGGGAAACACAGGGATCATTTACTTATGCCGACAATTAATAGCGGACCATTGTTCATGTTACGGAATTTGAATGTTCATCACTTACTCAGGGTTCAGGGTTATGGCATGGCCTTGTACAAACGATACAAATCTAAGAAAAGAACATATGCGACAATCACTAAATTTTTCCCAAAACCGGAAACATAAAACACGAAACTAACCATGAGTCTTCATGACGTTCGACTCTTGGACCTGATTACAAAGATAAACCAAATATCAAACTCACCATCACAATGGACATGTACGTCTGTCTTCAACACAACGTCGTCGCAAACTACATGTATCATCCATAAAGAGGTAGATGATATTTCACTTTATCAGTCAGATTCAAATTATTATAAATTATGATATATTGTATATTTTACTAATTTAAATATAAGCTGATTAACGATACAATGAATGACATACATCAATGATATTAAGTGCTTTGTTATCGTAGATTAAATGATAAACCAAGATCTATAAATATTATTTATGCAAATGTTGAAGGTGTCACAATGTAAATTGTCAACAATAATGTATGTTTTCTATGTCTCTATAAACCATCTTAGTACTTCAGTTTCGAAAAGTTTAAAATGTGGTGTTATGGTTCAGACTTGTTTCACACAGAATAGTAAACTAATGATATTACCTCATTATGTGAATTATTATTTTTACCTTTAAACCCAGATAATATATAGAGGATATCTATCTTTTCTTGACAAATACCATGTTTATCTCATTGAGTGAGGTAGAAAAGTAGATATTTCACGAGTGGCGCAGTCACGAGCGAAATATATTAACTTTTCTACCTCACATGTGATAAAGGTTTTCGCCACTTTTGATAGAGGGTTTATTTCACTGATAGAATTGATTATCTCACTCTAAATTATATAATAAAACGTTAATATTGTATCTTCCGACAATATCTCAAGCAAGTTGGACACCTCCTTTAATACATTCACAGTATATGGGTATTCACATAAAACATGTATTATTGTTCTAGGAGCTTGTTCATTGAGGAGTATAATGGGGAATCGATGTCGGATGAATTACAAATTTCGCACTGAATAACCAGTCTGCCCCGTCGACTGACAAGAATGGTGCATGTTTTCCGCATGCTTTCCGAGAGTTTTATGTTGTTGTTAAGCAAATGAAACAGTTTACTTGTCAAAAGCTCCGCCATATTAATTTATCTATAATAATATAATAATATATCTATAATATTACTTATAAAATAACCTAAATAGTTCACGTGGGCTTTTAAATTCAATTTGTTTTCTGTAACTTTGAAATCAAGTCCATGACAGAGACTTTTAGTAGTCCCGGGAAGTGGAAGTAGTCAACCAGCCAATGAAATTGACGCTAGGGTTTACCACACATCTGCAACATATCGACATTTATGCCATGACTTTTTAACAACACATATATAATATATAATATAATATAATAATAAGACCTTTTAATTGATATCAAAACATGAAATAACAAAACGTCGCTAGTTCTGAAATGTATGAGTTTTGGAATACATCATGTTTGAATATGTTGATAAAAGGGGAAGATAACATTAATAGTTCTTTCATAAATCAAAATGTTATCTATTCGGGTATTCAGTCTATGTACTGTTAATGGAACACTGCCGCACATTTTTGACATTTTTCAAGATATACAGATTTTAAGATATTTACAATTTACATGTGCCTTATCAAATTGTTACAAGTTAGAAAATAGGAGAAAAAAAAGAAATTTATTTTTGTATCTTTATTTTGTGTTATTGTATCTTCTTGGATAGGATTGTCGATGGTCTGAAAACAGGTCTACGTGTATTTTGTTTACTGGCCTGATCGACAGAGAGACGTAACAGCACAGTGAGGAGTTTGCTTGAAGTGATGTACTCGTGAGTAATGGATTTCCTCTTTATCTGCCATAGTTATTGAAACGTCTCTTTGATTGAAATGAAAGATTTTGACGGTAATTTTCTCCAATTATAATATTCAACGGTATTTTGCCAAATGACGTGGAATTGCCTAAATACTATAATGCACAAATCCATGTTAAGTTAATTCAGGAAAACCATCAAGTTAAAAAGTTTTAATTTTACCGGACAGCTCCTATAATATATTCAATTTAACAACATGTAGATGGGGATCTTACAAGTTAATAAACCTTCTGTTGAACGTTTTTTGTCAATAACCTTTCCGAACAGCTTCGACATTATTAAACTAGAAAACGATTCTGTCGAATATTCTTGAGGTTTCATCAATGACGTCAAACTTTTGAATGTTCAATTACAATATATAAACAAGTCATTCACTACAAAAGAAATTTACTCTCATTATTAGAGAAAACTAACATCATTCCAGTCCAGGGGATGAAACAGTAACTTTCAGATATTAAGTTGTACATGACAGACCAATTCAATAAAAACAAACATGGATCAGTTTCTTTTCAAATACCTTCTCTGATGGAAGAAAATGGATTAGATTAATCAACAGATCAGTTTCTTTTCAAATACCTTCTCTGATGGAGGAAAATGGATTAGATTAATCAACAGCCTGATAAAAACATAGATCTGGTTCTTTTCAAACATCTCCTTGTTAGGGGGAAATGTATTTGATGGATCAAAAGCGTCAACTACTCTGTACACTGTCGACTTCAATTTGTCAGTATATAAATCTGGAATAGATGTACGAGTCACTGAAATATTGATGTCCTCAAACAGCCGTTACGTATATCAGTGCTTCTTTTACAAATTCATTTTGTCATCGCTAAATTTCGTTATGTTTTCAAACTACAAGGATGTGTAATTTGCTTCAAAGACTCATGTCTTCTCTCGATTGACGCGCGCAATTGAATCTGATGTGATTAGAAGGATTAAAGTATTACGTGATTTATTATAGTAAAGATTCATGAAGTCTTCGGTGACTATAGACGGTGCGATTATGCATGTGACTTTTTTCGCCGTCGCCATCTTTATTAATGCTGTACTAGTTGACCACACTGTTTTGATATTATAATAGACAGGTATACGAGTGTGATCTGGTCACTTTTTTATATTCGAAAATATTGCCGAATTGTTTTACACTTTCTTAAATGGATAGTTTTGCATATCTTGTAGTTCTGGGTGTAGATATTGCAACGGGAAAAGCAATATATTATCAATAAACTTGGTAAAACAAAGTATCAATTTCAAGTGACTGACATAATTACAATGACATGTTAAACGCTAGCGATTCTTGCTACATCATGGTGAAGTTGAACATCTTCCATCACATATGATGTTAATTTCTAGTTCGTTCCTTTGCAAAACAGCTTTAAATGTCCGGGAACAGATTGATAAAAAAGCGCGTTCTTATTTAAATGACGCTAATACAAATGTTGGACGATTCTGAGAAGCATTTATTTGTTGTAATCCACACTGAGGAGAAATCATTTTTAAAAATTAATACCATTGATTTGCACCACGGGAAGTGCCCTAATGGAATTACTGAACCTATTGTCAGTGTTCTATTGATTTTCACTCCACAAAGTAGATGGATTTAAAAAACAATCTCTCATTTAAATTCAGATTCTGCGTTTGCAATCAAAATAATTTTCACACAATCGAACAAGAGAGTTCATGTCACTTTGCAGTGTTTATTTTGTACAAACGTGTTAACATTAATATCTATTAATTTCTACCAATTTCAACCTTTTTACACTTCAACAACGAACTTTCCTAAACTTGAAAATATCACACCATTCTTCTATATACTAGTATACATGAAAGCTTCATAATTTATATGAATTATGCGTTCAGAAAATAGGCATGATAAGTGGAACAAAGCATTACAATTAACAAAAATATACACAGCGACAAAAATATTGACAATAGTCAGCGTACACAAAAATGACAAATACAACTTTAAATGACCAGCTTTAATGTTATTTGTAACAAGCTGAGTAGCTTTGGTGTAATATTTAGCTATATGTGAGTTCAAAGTATGGTATGTCTTCAATTTAATCAACTCAAGTTAACCGATATTTTAGTGATCGAAAATCTGAAGTCCTGTAGGTACATCCGGTTTTGATGGCCACTGTTGAACTTTGAACAATTCAGTTTGACTGTCTTGAATGAGGTGAGTTAAAGTGACATTTTGAAGTTAAACACAGCTGCAGTCTTCCCCTGATGTTTATGCTACCTCAATAATAATTTTCTTTTTTAAAAAAACCTTATTAATCAATCTAGTGTTCAGGAAGAGCGTATATATTTATCGGCTTAACATTATGACAGCTGAGCAAACAGATTTGTAAAACTTAACACACACTTGCATAGATTCCTACTCATTCATTTTCAGCAGCTGCTTTTGACAGTGACCATACTTCTACTGAAGTCCTATCCATATCATATTGACGACTGTGCCACTCCCTTGTATTATTTTATTTGGTCCAAGTCATTGGCTTTCTAGATACAAAATCTTCAGTGTCACAGACTAGAATGTTTGTTTATGTCGAGCAAAGAAGTGAGCATGTCACTACAAACTTCTCCATAGTGAAAATAACAACAGCCAATAACTGATACTTCATTTATACAGGAATTAACTGACTGCCTTGGTGACAAAATGGCTGATATTCTGCATCAAAATCACATGATGCAAATTGATTTATGATTTAGAAGGGATGAAGGTCAGGCGAGGTGAGGTGAGTTGGAGTTTAACGCCGCTTTCAAGAGTATTTCGCGGCAGGGAGAAAGCCCGCAACGCCATTTGGCTATGCTTTGCGGTGAAACCTGCGAGCATCGACTGGAACTAGCGAATCATTGGTGGTACTACGCTGAAATTCAGTGTAGCATTGCACCCAAACCTTACTGCGTGTAGAACATTTCTCTACTGCAGACAAAGTTGTCGTGCCCTGGCGGGATTCGAACCCCGGACCTCTTGATCCGAAGCCGAACCACTGCGTTATCCCGCCCCCTGGATGGGTGAACGATTGGTAATTCTTGAATCATTTTGCATTTCTCATTTATCAAACATTGATTAGAGAAATCACTGCATTAAAAGCTTTACTGGATTTTATTGGAAATATTATGGAATAACGTTATGTGTGAAATAACTGGAAGAATGTCTGCACAACATCTTCAGTATCAGTTGAACTTAATTCTTTATCATTGAAGTGTAGGCCATCGGCCCATAGCTACAGAGGTCAGTAAAATTCTGTGTATATCAATTTAAATACTTGATCATTATGGTGTTCACATAAGTGAGAATAGGTCTTCCATGATTTTATCATCACTCAAACAGTTCTTTCAAAGCACCTCTGACGGATTTATCATTTAAGCACATCTGGTAGGTCAGCAAAAGAATATAACAATGTTATATCTGAATCAAGAATATAGAACACGAACAAAGTGCATCTTTCAACGTCAAAGCCAAAATCAATTAATAGTAATCAGTAACTTCTCATGCTGTTTGTCACTTTTGAACAACAATGTCGTCCACATCAATAATGATGGATTGATATACCGGATCATAGTTGCTTTTCTTATTCTATTTGTCATAGACATAGTTAGAGGCTGTCAATGCGTAAAAACATGCCACTTTTGATCTTCGAAATACTAAGATGTTGTCAGCGCATGACAAATCATTATCTTTGGGGTCTAA
Organism: Gibbula magus; assembly: GCA_936450465.1. NCBI lineage: Eukaryota > Metazoa > Mollusca > Gastropoda > Trochida > Trochidae > Gibbula > Gibbula magus. The sequence continues at coordinate 103,520,876 of OW388289.1, read as the reverse complement.
TATAAACGAGTAAAGATAGATATTGACATGTAGTCATTTTTGAAAAGCAAGGGGCGGGATAGCGCAGTGGTTAGCGCCTTCGGCTTCGGATCAAGAGGTCCGTGGTTTCGAATCCCGCCAGGGGCACGGCAACTGTGCCTGCAGGAGAGAACTGTTCTATACGCAGTAAGGTTTGGGTGCAATGCTACACTGAATTTCAGTGCAGAACCACCCATGGTTCGCTAGTTCCAGCCGCAATGCATAGTCACATGGCGTGTCTCCCTGCAATACTTCTAGCAGCCGTGATATAATGAAATACTCTTGAAAGCGGCGTTAAACCCTAACTAACATCACCTCACCTTGAAAAGCAAGAAAAATGCCTGTAAATTGATACCATTTGATTGTAGCTATAGCTTTCATGAATATTCACCCATCAACAGTTACAGGTAGGTATTACTCGGATGCATACAATGAACTTGTAGGAAACATTTGTGCTTTAATCATATAAAAACATATTAAGTAACGTACCATATTTTCCAAAACAGCATAACCGTTACAAAACAAATCTTAAAGAAATTGAAACAGAAAAGTTGTAAATTAATTCAGTGGTTTGTAAACTAACTCAAAATTCATTACCTTTGGGGAAGATTGTGAAAAATAAACGTCGCATGACTTTTCTATTGGTCTACTTATCACTCATTATCGATGGTATGCACGCCTCCATTAGAAAAGCACTTCAAAGCAAACGTCGCACAAGACAAAACAAAAGTCAACCTTTACGAATAGTGGGCAACCTGTTATCAAAATACAATCTATTGACTATATCGATAATATACTTCCCTTTCCATCAATCACGTCATTGCTGCCATGTCAATATTAAAAACACTTTGATATGTTATCAGGTTATCAGTTCAATATATAATCAACTTTTACTTTTTCGTAGTCAGCAACACATTTTCCGAGATTATATGAAATAATAACGAGAAAAGTGAAGGTACTTTCAACTTTCAACATATTAATGCATGCATGCAAAAGTCCATTTGTAATGACTTGAAATTGTCAATAGCTTATTATTTCCTTATTCGGTTCTATTTTATCATAACTGCTAACAATTAACATAAGGCAAGCAGGTCTCATATTTTTCATAACATACATAGAGGATATCTGTCTTTTCTTGACTAATACCATGTTTATCTCATTGATTGAGGTAGAGAGGATATATTTCCAGGGGTGGCGCAGCCACGAGTGAAAATATATAACTTTTCTACCCCACGAGATGAGATAAACATGGTATTTGTCAAGAATTGGCGGATATTCTATTTATTATGATGTTATCCTTGTAATTACGCCCGAAAAGGGTCGTTTTCACGCCGAGAGGCCGCTAGGAACAGCCCGTCACCGCGGTAACACTGTCACATCATAAACCAATTCTCCGCATCAGACCATTGCTTTATGACGTCAAGTTATATCAGTCACTGGTCGCAGTGAAAATACAAGACTTACTTATTTTCACTGTAGCTTGATAGACAGTTTATTTCACTGATAAATCCCAGTATTTCATTGCTCGTCATATAATAAATATATATAGTGCACACCTGGCAGGAAAACCATGTAAGTGTTGTGTTTATCTGACTTGTGGAAAAAATTGTTGGACAATTAATGAAACATCACTATGTGTCATTTAAATCAGGTTATTATATGCAAATCCCTTGAATTTATTTTTTTAAAACATGTTATTGTTTTTATTATATATTATTATATTCTTATAATATTCTTGCTTTCAGGTCATTACGTGTATATATACTCTGGACTATTGTCCCACAAGTATCAAGATGGGCAGCATAAATAAAGGTGGTTAATTAGGTAAATCAGAACATTAATCGAGTCTCTAATGGCAGCGTATAAATCGTCTTGTCCAGACCGTCCATTATAAGAAGGGATCTATAGGATGGTGTGATCAGGAGGGAGACAATTCAGCAACAGCATCCGACACAGAGGTGCTTTCGTGACAACCTTGTCTGTGTCAGTTCACCATGTCACTGTACAGCTGATATTGTTCTTGAATTGCCACAACAGGAGCCCTTCAAAGCTTATTACAAATCGTCTACTTAAAGCATAGATCACTCTAAAATAAAATAAAATAGTTTAATTTATTTATTTAATCCAATGACATTTGTGTTGTTGGAGGTTAGGACGTTTAAGACCAAATTAGTTTCAATGATTGAAGCGTTTTTTCGGTATGCATTACTGATGCAGATTAAATAGTATGTATGTCATTAGGTTCGAAAGACATTAATACGTATATGTGCTTAATACACACACCAAACAGCGACTCTTTAAATTTTCAGCAGTTTTGATACAGTGACGAATATAAGTCTATACCGATTTCTGGTTTTCAGAAAGTATGTAGCAGTTTCGAGTCCGTTTTCATCAGTGACGTGTTTAAACAGAAATATTAAAGGAGCAGAGTATTTCATTGACCATATTGTATCAATCACTCATGATACACAACATTTATATTCAATATCCAAACTTGTTGTCAGGGAAACAGTTTTCCGTGGTTAACCAGGGCTTAACATTCTGATTTGGTTCTTTTTTTTATCAGGACAATACGTTAAATATTAAAGACCTTTGCTCACAACAGAAAGTTTAGATCAAACTTTGAATTTACAGATAGCTTGTTTAACCGATCTATTTATTGTCATCCTCTCATATCAAGTAGTAGTGTTTTCAAGACTCAAGACTCAAACTCTGCGCCTTACGAAAATGTTTCCAAATGAAGAGTCCCAGGTTGTAGAGTATCAGCCCCGGTTGAGAATAAGGGGGAGAATATTTACAACAAAAACTACAACTTTCATTGAAAACTTCAATATCATGATGTGATGCTACAATACAGTAAATTAATTAGTCTTTTAATCTTATTAAACGTCATCTAGGCTTTTGAAATACGATTGATAGTGGGAATTTAGTGGCAGAATATTATTTGACAAGATTAACCTTGATGCCCTCTTAATTACTTTCATTCTGTTTCTCTTTATATCTTGTTACTCTATTCTTCTTCACGTTCTGTCGTCATGCTTGTATATATGTAAATCAATCGTGTACATAATAAGGAGAGGGTATTTTAAGTTGGATAACTTGTTCCCAATTCTTTTCCCTGAGAATAAAATATGTTTAAACCAAAAAAAAAACCAAATTACTTTCACTTCTTTCACTTATTATTATTTTTAAAAATGGAATGTAGAAATGTTAATCAATCACACTTTTCTACCTCTTGTATTCAAACTTTTGAAGGTTTAAATGCATGTTCATTATTCCGTGTAAAATGTTGAGCCCATATAATTGATTAGGTTTCTCTAAGAGGTATCGAACTATCTTTCTTTATTCAAACTGACAATCACGTTTACACTTTTTGACATGGATAAATATCAATTTGCAAAACAAACAGGTTTTTTAAAACAAAACAGAAGGCTGTATCATCAAAATTACATGTCTGAAAAACATACAGTCTCTCCTATGACATCCAGTGCACTGATTAAACTTCTTTACACGTCGATTTACAGAAGACGTCATTGGGGATGTCTCGAATGAGTGCTTGAATAACTGCGTTTTATAACTTGGCGATAGAGGGTTTTTGTCAATGCAGGTGGTTCAACAAGTGCTCGAAGTGTGATAAGTCGGACGCAGGGCGAAGTCAAAGATGAAAGCAGCCTGGGCACGTTGTGCAGGGTACACATTTCCCTCTCGTGTTTTTGTGAGTGCCATCTTCGTATAAAAATGTGTAGTCATTACGACAGTGCTGCTTAACATGCTGATTGGTGGTTTTAAACATAGTGTTCTTAATGAGGTGCATTATATTTTTTATGAAAAAAGTTCATGAGAATCGATATTTGGGAATATACATGATTTTTAATTGGGCACATTTAAAGTTATGTTCGACTAATCGTGTTAAAATATAAAATTTCCAAATGGAAACACTAATTAGATCTTTTTGGAAAATAAATTATTTGGTATAGTTTCATTCGCCCATGAGTTTACATTGACTGAACAGTTTTACAGTCGTTGACAGCTGAGCAAACAGTTTTGTAAAACTTAACACACATGCGCATAGATTCCTACTCATTCATTTTCAGCAGCTGCTATTGACAGTGACCAGATTTCTTCTTAAGTCCTATCCATATCATAATAATTTCTTACTTTGAAGTTTACACGGATTACCGAACGTTGGTTGGTTGAGAGCGCGGTCATGTGATTTTAAGGTTCCTTATCCATGAACTCTTGGAAAATCGTTCATACTCGTGTGGACGCTTTCAGGTCGTGTGAACGTTCGACGGTACTGTTGGTCTAGCGTTCTTTCCTGATTGAGTGTGATTTTGTTAGCAAATTTCAAACGGTTACCATTTAACCGACTTTTTTTATTGAACAAAATAATCTCAATATCATACTAAACCTTCTTTATTGTTAAAATAAATAAAATATTTCAATAAAATATCGCGCATAACTGTTTGCTGTTGAACTCAACGAGTCACAAGGCCTATTCTAGAACTGAAAGACATTCACGATCGCTGGCTGAATACACATTATGCAATCTAGATAAGCAAATACTCACAATCTAACCATTATGAACTAACGGGATTCGGATTTGAGCAGTCGTGGTAATGAAATATTTCTTTTCCGACTGTTGTTTACATAATATTGACGAGGATACAACAACCAATGGCGGCCTCCATGCCACGACGTCATTCAAAGGACGGACAACTCTGATCTCGTGTCCCTGACATACATGTATTAGATTTTATTACGCTTCACTCAGCATGATGAGTGTCACATGTTTCATCAAACCGGTAATGAAGAAAAATAACGTAAGAAATTATAATAATTGAATGTCAGTTTGTGTGTTTCCACTGGAAAATGAACGATGTCAAAGCGGTATTCAAACTCTCATGTGAACTTGCTCGGAAGCTCGCCTCGTTCACGGGAGTTTGATCTCGCTTTGACATTGTTCATTTTCCAGTGCAAACACACAAACTGACATTCAATTCATAATTGACGACTGTGCCACTACCTTGTTCATGATTATATATTTGTCATTTAAATGAGGTATAATTATATTATATTCAAATCCCTTGAAAATACATTTTTTTTAAAAAACGATGTTATTGTTTTTATTGTAAATAATAATATTCTTACTTTAAGGTTCTTAAGTGTATATGTTCTCTGGACTATTATCCCACAAGTGTCAAGATTGGCAGTATAAATAACTGTCATTAATTAGGTAAATCTGAACATTAATCGATTCTATAGGGGCAGAGTATAAATCGTCTTGTCCATTATAAGAAGGGACGTAGAGGATGGTGTGGTCAGGAGGGAGATAATTTAGCAACAGCAACCGACACAGAGGAGCTTTCGTGACAACCTTGTCTGTGTCAGTTCACCATGTCACTCTACATATAATGTTGTTCTTAGATTACCAGAACAGGGGACCATTCAAAGCTCATTACAAACATCTGTCTGTCTTCTTAAAGCATGTATCATTCTAAAATTAGTTGAATTTATCTATTTAATCAAAGGCGTTATCAACGTTTGTTTTTTTTGGCAAATTACGACATTTTAGACTAGTTCAATCAGTTTTGATATTTGTTTCATTTTTAGTTCACCTGGCCTGAAAGGCCCGATGGGCTTATGGCATGGTGTCCGACAACTGTCCATCAATCAGCCCGTATCCGTCCGTCCATCCGTCTATCCGTCTGTCTTTAAATGTTTTACTTTTCGGGCTTCTTCTCCAGAACTACTTGGTCTAGGAAGCTGACGTTTTGTGTACAGACTCCATTGTCAATGGTGATTCTAAATTGTAAATTTGTTGACCTTGTGACCCCAAATAGGGTGAAAACCTATTTTCATCTTCTGATCCAGTACCAAACGGTCTAGAGAGCTGAAATGCTGCGTGCAGACTCCTTTGCCAATGGGGATTCTAAATTGTAGTTTTGTGACCCCGTGACCCAAAATAGGGTCAAAGTTGTCATGACCTTTAAAACCTATTTTCATCTTCTTCTCCAGTACCAAAATGTCCAGAAAGCTGAAATGTTGTGTACAGACTCCCTGGCCAATCGGGATTTAAATTGTTGATTTGGTGACTCAAGCAATAATACAGGCACGCATTGGCATGAAAGTAGTGCTAACGCTACAGGTGTATATGGTTACGATGCGCAAGTGAATCAACCGGAAATAGCGGTCTTCATTGAGCGTGGTTCTCATGAATGTTATTGACTCGAATCACAGTTTCACGTTCATATTAATTATTGTTTCAGCATAACGTGGAGACCACCGTTACTTTTATTTCAGAAAATATTTCATTTTTCATTTTAAGGAAAGTCAAGTAGGAGTTTGATTGATTAACTCTCCGAGGAGTCGACGTCCATCTGGACAGGAAGTCAAGAGGAGAGTGCGCAGTGGCGCTGAAAGTACATACATCCGGTCCAGGGATTCCAGGCGTCCAAGTGGTCCGACTTTGTACTGGCCGAAAACCAACAATATCCGTTCCAGATCTCGAACGTGCGACACGTGAATCCGGTTTCCTGTGCGCAGCGTAGGGCGCAGTCGTTGACTGACGTGTAGACTTGTAGATCGTTGTTGTAGCCAGACAGACAGTGGGTTGAGGACTGCATTGAAAACTGAGTACCGTAGTCATCACATTCTGAAGTGAAAAAAACGACATTGCCCTGAACATAAAACATCTACAATCAAGCAACAAATCAGCAATTTTGAAGCACATCACCAAATTTCCACAACTCGGACACTCACAAACACCAAACAAGATTTCAGATACGTGCAGATTCTTAAACATGATCCCAACTGAACAGAGACCAAGGCTTTTACATCCAATAATCTTAGGCAGTTTAGCAAATTTGCAAGTGCGGTACTTACTGTCGACACACTGGGTGCTTGTCATGTTGTAGCTGAAGCCGAGGTCGCAGTCACAGATACCGCTGCTGCAGATGGGGTTGGATCTGATGCAGTCGCTGTCAACAGAACACCGCTCACCTAGGGGAAATAAAAGCTGCATCATCAAAATGCTAGGACTAGCGTTATACATCTCGGGCTCAAGTAATAACCCGTTACTATATAGAGGATATTATATGAATGTTGATGTGATACCATGTTAACGTTGAGTGCCTGAATATTAGTATTCCTCGGGCAAGAGCGAGAGGGATGTACCGATATTCGGGCACGAATGTAGTTAATATAGTTTGAGATAGACACCTGATAGTCGTGAAATAAATGAAAATACGCTAAAGTCAACATTTAGAACGCAACGTCATAGACAAAACCTGATGTCACAGCTTAGTTTATGGCGGCACGTCACCATGGCAAAATGATATTTTACCCCAGTGCATCGTATGAAAAATATGGACCCCGATGTGATTGCCCACGTATAAAGACGAGGGCATTTATAATGTCATGACGTCACGCTTTTTCAATGACGTTCTCTTCTAAATGTCGAGCAGCAGCCTATGCTTTAAAGTACATTTATTGTTTTTTCCTCAATATAGCGACTTCATTTTAAGTAGAACATCATATTCGTGTCTTTGTCATACTATTTTCTTACGACACTCGTGCATGCATATCGGTATATCCCTCGCTCTCGCTCTGGAAATACTAATATTCAAGTATTCGTGTCGTTGAGATAGTATGACAACGACACTCGTATAATATCCTCTATATAACACGGAATTAACTTCATGTAAATGTATATACAAATAAAATCCCCTTTGAAAAGACTTGTAATGAGTCAAACTACACATATTAATTATAAATGATCCCCACGCCATCGTCTGAAGTACATCTATTGTATTTAGGAATAAACGTACAGACGTAAAATTAATAGATTCGTAGCTATGACATTAACTGCGCATGAATGACAGTTAGGCCTGTTGTCTTTACAGTACTGACTGATTGCAAAAATGATAATCTTATTTAAAAGAAACCTACCGATTTTCCTAAAGTAGGCAATCCCAGGTGTGGGGGGCATGGTTTCATACAGTGAACATGTGCCCTCCTGGAACCGGAAGTAGGAACAGGCAGCTTCCTGAAAGCACAACTGACCACACTTGCCAGTGTTGGAAGCTGGTGACGTCATCAAAGTAACCTCTGACGTTTCAAGATATTTAAGATTAGTAATCCGTTCATAGACCTCTCTGTTCTTACCGAGTATTAGTAAAGCCTGAACAAGCATTGAGGCGAGGGTTGTGGCTAGACACCCCATCTCGTTGATTTGAAGAAAAACACGAAGTTTCTGGGTTATGTATCTGTCAGGAAGAAAATCAATTGCAGTCTTGTTTCGTAACGGTGGCCATAGAAACTTGAACACTCGCGGGCAAAAGAAAGTATAGGTACAATAATGTAAGGTATTTTAATCAACAAATGATGAACACGACTGAAACCATATATCTCTAAAATCCAAACTTCACTTAATTTTTTTTTATTTTTGGACATTTGGAACAATGCTGGCTTTTGAAAAATCGGCTTTTCGGAATTTTATTAACCAGGCGAGAAAGGAGAGTGATATATGGCTTTCTGACTTGTTTTATGACACCCGACATCAACGATGTGTCATCGATTTATAGTCCAAGATATGTCGACAACATCTTGTACTGACATACTTTCCATTATCATAAAAAGTTTACCTGAAATACCAAACAATGATTCCAAAGGCCTTTATGAAATAACACTTTAAACACCTCATTTGAACAGATTTAAAATATATATCTAGAATACATAAATTAAGTATTATACTCTCAAAATTAGATTGTGTATATCTCCTATTATAATAAAAATAAAGTATATTTTCTTTTGGCCCTTAGTGTGTTTTTCCTGTTCAGAATATAGATATATTAATTAGATAGTTACGGTGACCCATAAGGGACATAACGTATTTTACCTGTTTCTTTACTTACCATTAACGATATATTTTTTAAATCCAGCATTAACGTTAATAAAGGCTTACTGTTATGCGTAATTATTATCATTTAAAAACACTTCTATAGTCTATAACGCTAGTATCTGTTTTACAGTCGCAACTCAACGGTACTCATGAGCACTGACAAAGGCATTGTTATCGGAACGAGTTTGGCAAAATTGCATTGAGGTTAATAAGTTCCTTCCATACAGAAATTAAAGTGAATTAATGTTAAATAATTTTGCTAAAATATATCAACGATTTACAAACTTTCAAGTATGAATTCTCTGCACTCTGACAAATAAACACGTTATATTTAACTATCATCTTGAACATAATAATCAATGGAAAGCCATTAGCACTGACGTTTTCAGAACCATAAACAAATGTGTATTGTAGCATAAAAAGGAATTATATCGAAACACAGAATAACAAAGACAACCTATTTGAGTAAAATAACAGAGGATATGCTTCAGTATCTTTGTATTTTAAAAGTGTTTATTTCGATAGAAAGCGTGTAAAGATCGTTATTAAGACCTTTATAATTTGATCGATACGTTGCAGCAATTCCAGTTTGTATGTTTTTCCAAGTGTGTAAATACAAGTTGATCTTAATGCATCTAAAGAACACGTGAGTCAATTTCAAAAAGTGTAAAATTCATGTCCAGGCTATTTGCTGAAATATATTATATATGTTTACTCTATTAGTTTGTCAAAAATAATAAACACACATTTATTCTACTCAGTAAAATCATTTTATCAAAAATGTGTCATACATACATACTTTGTATCATTATATCACAGCACCCTTTTTCTCATTTTCTTCCCACATAAGTTACTCCCTTTAGATTTACGACCCTAAGCTCTGTTCTACATGTCCTGAATCCGAGGGTAGAGATAGAATGTCCTTAATGGTTGCAATTGAATTTAGTTTTGCAATTAGCGACGCCGTTGTGAAGTGACATTTGCCAATGGCACGTCATTATGATAACATACACGTAAGATAAACGTTTTCCCGTTTAATGTCTTTTCCTCGAAATATGTTTTTTTTTTTCTTTTTGTGAAAACAGTTGATCTCTAACATGCTGATAAATAAAGAAGACCAAATAAGAAACAAATACCGAAAATAGTGCATTTGTGTTATTTATATATGATATATTCGAAGGATATATGCCAGTAAGCAACACTCTATTGAGTCAAATGCTAAGATCTTTGAAGCCATTCAGTCAACATATATAGCCACTGAAAGATGAGTTTTCATTGGTTTAGGAGTATAGACACAGTATGAGGTTTCCCTTTTCCCCACAAGGGGATTTTGCTGGAGCCTTTGAAATTCAGGCCATGGTGAACAGAGGTTATGGTCGGAAATGTGAAGAGAGTAATCTCTGTGGGAAGAGAATGCCTTATTCTAACAATAAATAGAATTTAAATAGCGTAATCCTGTTTTAAAAAATCGTGAAAATAAGACCACATAATCAAATTCAAAAGTTCAAATGAATTAATGTAACGTTGCATTAAATCTACATTGGCTCCCTCTGTTGCCTAAGCATGGGTTCAAGCAAAACTTTTGGAGCAAAGCATCTCCAACTCCACGATGAAATATTCTTACAGACAGGACCCAGCTTCATAATAAAACTTTCAAGCTATAATTGCTATTTTAGAAGCACATACGCTTGGTAAACGTTTGTTCTTGTACATTCCAATACTCGCTGATAGTCTTTAAATTCATGAAGATATATTATCATAAACATGCTAATTAAGAAAGAAGACCAAATGCGAGCCAAGAAGCGCTGTTGGTTAATTGTTAAATTTATGGTTTGTAGTTCATAAGCGCCTCTTATGAATTTATCAAGGCTGACACTCATAATAACAGTGCATGCTAGTTTTTGCTGTATGGATAAACATGTTAACACTCCACGTCTTGCAATTTCACCAATTTTGAAGCTCTGTCAGGAAAGACATTTTAGAGCATTATTGAAATGATAAATAAAATGATTACCATTACCATTTACGTTAATAGGCAAACCAACGGGAAATCACTCAAATAAAAAAAAATTAAATTGTTATTAACATTGCCGTCTGTACCAATGTTTTATAGCAGGTTACCAAGAATCATATTCAAACATTACTGCTCCCTTGATTCCAACAATGATGTAACTCCCTGTCATTGGTCTCCTTGTACTTGCCTTTCCATTGGATGGCAGTGTGACTGCCCTGTTAGAAGTGTAATGGAGAAAGTCAACTTCAGTTAAGTAGCATAAGTTGTCTGTGAATTGTATTGTCAAATCTATTGCCATGAATAAAACATATGTAACAACTTCTTATCAAACCAGTAGTAATTTCGTGATATTCGGGGAACGTCATCAAGAAATACTTGAGAACATTTATATAAATGTCATGTAAATACAATGTCGATTTTCCATTCTGTTACTGCCCTTGTCCAAAGGCCACTAATGTTATCTGAACAAACAATGATGTTTTACAATGTCTTTAGGAAGATGTATAACGAGAACACACAATTTTCATTCAACATTTGATCAAAGTATAGCAAGTAAAAAACCTCTGATTATGTTTTTGCTGAGTTCAGGTACTGTTAAAAATGTTATGAATACTTTGTTAAGTTTTTCCTATTTTGAAGCTACTACCCATATTTACTCGCATGTTTCAATATACTAATATGTCTAGTCAGTAAAATGATTATTTGTATTTGAAAAAAAAACTCTTAACACATTGGTAACAGAACTGACATGATTACAACCAATTGTCACTGTAATCATACATTAATTAAGCAACATTAGGAGTGCATATTTCACAATCGTTGGTTTGAAGATGTATTTAGTTATTTTACTAGTAAGAATAAATGATATTTTGAATTTATCTCCTTGAAATTTACATATTTCCTAAAATTGACTCATGTAAACAACAAACTTTGAACTGAATAAAAAATATTTGGAGAAATATATTTTTTTAAAAATAAAAAACGAGCTGAAGTGATTTTTAATTTAAACACTTGAAGGTCGACGTTTTACAGTTTGTATTATTATGTAATTGTTGATGTATTTCAGGGAAGGGCTATTAACTTTGTTGTGGGAGTCACATAACATCAAACTTTATAAATGGTGTTATTCTATCGAAAAGTACTGATTGTTGCTGAACATTGTCAATTTAATGCTTGTTCATTAATTACAGGTACAATATAAAGATGAAAGTGTCGATTTATGAGCGTAAAATGGACAATTTGGTCTAAAGTAATTTTGGAAACCTACCTATAGCAGACCAAATGGACCGTGTTGGTTGGTACTGGTTTATGACTACTGTGCATAATTCCGGTTTCTGCACATGTAACAGGCTTTGATATATATTTAATTGGAAATACGTAATTAACGTGAGATTTGAATATATTTATTGTCTTTTTCGATATTTTCATTGTCCTATGACTATTTTTAAATGGTAAATTATGTTATCAAGATCCATCAAATCCTGTAAAAGAAATACGTGTGTGTAATCTTTAAGTTAAATAGTTTATGAAAAAGTTACCTTTCTCATCTTAGTTTTTAACAAAAGACAGTAAACACATTTGACAATTTCATCAATCTCCTGGATTCATTTTCATTACTTCTTTTGAACAGTTAAACAAGCGTTTCCGCATGATTGCTTTGAATTTGAAAGTTACAAACTCTTTCTTAAATCAAACTGACAATCACATCCAGCACTATTAAAGGACGGTAACGTAATGTCCATCGAGACAGCTAGCAGGAGTATGTAGCAAGAACAGAAAGCTCATCTTGATAATGTGATAATGTGAACTGGTACGTGGAGAGGTCTGTTTCACCATCACCGTTAAATGATATTGCAATATGTAAGTTATCCCTTTCAATACCATGGACTTGTGTTTAGAAGAGAAAAATATCAGTATTGGGTCAATGTTTTAAGAAAGTAACGAATAAATCCAAATATCCAAATGATAACTGATTTCATTGTTTATAAATGTGCATGCATTATCAAAGTAGACAATAATATTTGGACTCAGATTATTACAATTTTCCTTTTCATGTTTCCATGATCGGAAATAGGACAATTGACCCCACCCATGAAACTATGGCGATTACATAATTATCAGTACATGCTCAAGTGTGTAATGTTAGTACAAAAGCTCAACTTATGGGATGTTATAACACAACAAACCACGTTCCTCTGAGCACATTATCTTTTACTATATTTAAATTCAAAGAGGGGTAACGTTTCTTTGGGCGTTCAGTTTATATTTTAAACTTGATTTTCCTAAGAGAAAAGGATGTTTTACTATTGGTGAAATTATTTTTCAAATACATTTCATCGACTTATATCAGCGAAAAAAACGTGCTACTGCCCCTTTAAATTCAAAGATGGGTAACGTGTCTTTGGGCGTTCAGTTTATATTTATAAGTTCACGAAAACATATTTATAGTTCAATGCTATTTCACTCTTTTACTTAATTATAATCAACAATACATGTTCGTAGGACAGGCTACCTTATTTAAAACATATTGGTCTAAAACTATTGATGGAATCTGCTACAAAACAGCTAGTTTGCATTATCCTTATTGAGGAGAAAACTTGTTGAAAGATGATCATAGGATATATCCAAATGGAACGACTGAACCTATTGACAGAGTTTGATTGAGTTTTATTCCACGAAGTAGACGGCTTTAATATCGATACCTTTCATTTAGGAATTTAACGCCAGTTTCTGCGTTTGCAAGAGATTAACAAGATTACCGTTGTAACTTGAACAGTTCAGTTGACTGTCTTGAATCTGTGACACGCAGTTCTTCTGATGTTAATGCTGCAGCTTGACACTGGATATACCACATACTAAACATAATTCTGAGCTATTTAAACGAGTAACCGTTCAGTATGTTTTAAATCTTCCTGAAACCAATCGTGTGTGAAGGGAGAGCTTATATGTAAATTGAGTTTCATGAGTTTTTAGAGACTTGTTGGCAGCTAAAAAGGTTATGTCAAAGTTCACACACGCTTGAACAGATTCCTGCTCATTCAGTATCATTATTTGCTTTTGCCAGTTAATACACCTCTACTATTTAATCTAAACATCCAAGGCACTACCTCGCATTACGTTGTTTAGTCCAATTCATTGGCTTGCCAGATATCACATCTTTAGGTGGAGTAGAAGATCAGTTTATGTCGGGCAAAAAAGTCAGCATGTCACATCATCAAATATTCCATAGTGAACATAACCAAACAGCAAACAACTGGTCCTTCATTAAAGACTGATAGAGAAGTGAACTGGCTGTTTTGATGACAATAAGTCTGATTATTTGCATCAAAATCACATCCCGCTTATGGATCTAGGTATTTATATAGGGCTTGCAGTTTAGTAACTGCTCAAAAGCGCTCTTTGGAGTCTGCACACAATTGGAAATAGCTAGTCATATGTTTCACGGAAGAAGTGGGTTTTCAGATGAGTCTGAAAGGTAGTCAGTTCTGTGATTGATCTGATCTCATGTGGAAGGCTGTTCCAGAAAACACGGGCTGCTCTGGAGAAGCTGTGGTCACCGAAACGTGTTTTGCTGGGTTTTGGAAGACAGAGGAGATGTTGTCCTACTGATCTCAGTGATCTCTTGGTACTCCTCAATGAGATCTTTCAGATAAGATGGTGCCAGTCCTTGCCTCGCCTTGAACACTAGTACCAGGATCTTATACTTTACTCTCTCTTCAACCTTGAGCCAATGTACGTTCCTCAGTATTGAGGTGCTATGTTGGTCTTTTCTTGTCTTGGACACTAGCCTGATAGCAGCATTCTGACATCGCTGAAGCTTGTTGGTGAGGTATTTGGGGATACCGTCCAGTAACAAATTATAGTGGTCCAGGCGAGACAGCACACGGGACTGTATGAGGGTGGTAACAGTTTTTGTGTTAAGGAATCTTCTTATCTGGCTGATGTTTCTGATGTTGTAATATGCCGTTTTTCAGACTTTTGAAATGTGTGATTCCATACTGGCAGATGAGTCGAAAACGAATCCGAGGTTGCGTGCTTTGACCATGGGGGTATTGCATAGCCTCCGATCGTGAGGTCAGGGAGAGTCAACCTGTTTCTGGCAGATTTGGAAGAGATAACGACCAGTTCAGTTTTCTCACTGTTCAATTTGAGAAAGTATGAGGTCATCCACATCCTGATATCCTCTATGCATAGCATCATACGAACAAAAGTATTCTGGACTGATGCGCTCTGTGATGGTTTAAAGGGCAGATAAAGCTGGGTATCGTCAGCATAAAGGTGGAAGGACATATTGTGTACTCTGAAGATGACTCCTGGAGGTGCTGTATAAATGGTAAAGAGAATGGGTCCATGGGATGCTATACTTTGCTGGAAATACTGTTCCTGACATTCACATATTGGAATCTTCAAGAGAGATAAGATAATAGCCAGTCATAAGCACTGTCCTTGACGCCGAATCTTTGCTGGAGTGTGTCCATTAGACTGGACTGATCGATGGTATCAAACGCTGCAGAGAGGTTGAGTAGTACCAGGATAGCTGCTTCATTTGAGTCGACTCAATGCAGAATGTCGTTTTGTACATGGACAACAGATGTCATGGCGACATCAGTATGCCGACTGCATGCACCTCTGAATATCTTCTCCTCATGACGTGTACAGTAAATCTGGCTGCCACAATTCTCTCTAGAACTTTTGAGACTAAAGGTAAATTGGAAACTGGTCTATTTCTTGATCATGGGAGTGTTCTGAGCGATCACAGCGAACGCCATTGCGTCTGGAACAGTAGATTGTTCGAGTGATTCGTTGACCATATTTGTGATAATGGGGACATCTATGCACTCCTTTAGAAACCATTTTGACATCGGGTCCAGCGAAGAGGATTTTTTTGTTGGACTCTTCATGATGACTTGTCAGACTTCTGTGTCTACTGCTTCAACATTGAAAGTTTTGATGTTGATTTGGGAAATTGATGCAGCTGATACTTCTAGATTTTCATGTAAAATTCTTATTTTGTCTGAGAAAAATCCTGAGAATTACGTTGCCAAGTACTCGTCTGAGTATTCACTTTGGAGTGTATTTGAAATCCGATGTATACGTCTTTTTTACTTTCTGCTTTCTCAATGATGTCACCAAAGTAGTTTCTCTTTGCTTTCTCAACTAGAGATGTGAGCAGGGTGCATCTGTTTGTGAATGCACAATCCAGAGGATAGCATCTGCCTCTTAAGCTTTCGTGGAAATTGCTTGGCTGTGCGAATTTCCGCATTGTACCATATCTCCCTAGTATAAATGGTTACCGTTCGGGTAGATATGGGTGCATGCCTTTCCACAGTATCACGAATATTCTTTTCGTAATGTTCACAGCACTCATTTGGGACCTGAGCAGCGGTTGTTTTTAACAATATCTTTAATATCAGATTTGAACTTCTATTTCCGAAACGATATTTGGCGTCTCTGTCTCTTGGGTACACTGAATGAGGTAGTAGCCATGACAGCATAGTGATCAGGCACAACAGTATGATCCATACGCACATTTTTTTATATCCAGTTCATTGTCTCTTGTAGTTACAAGATATTTTTGATTTTCATATGACTCAAGGAGTTCTTAAACTCTGATTGTTTCTCGTTGCTTTTGTCTTCCATATGAATGTTAATGGAATGAAGTGTGAAATAATTGAAACAATCTCTGGACTTGGTTTTTTAAAATCGGTTTAATTCATTCAAGTGTAGGTCATAGGCCCTTAGCAACATCGGTCGATAACACTCAGTAAATATAAATATAAATACTTGATCATTAATGGATTGACCTGAGTGTCGATATGTCTACCATGATTGTATCTTTAATTTTTAAGCAAATTATTTCATCATTCAAATTAGTTTTTCAAATTACCTCTGATTATGGATATATCATTTAATCATATCTGGTATGCAGATTGTAAGCAGAGACATATACTTATCTTATTCTGAATTGCACTGAAACCAAGCACGAACAAAGTGCACCTTACAACGTTAAAGCCAAAGCTCTTAATAGTTATCAGTAACTTCACATAAGTTCATGTCACTTATGAACAGTAGTATCGTTGATATCAATGAAAGGTAAAATAATAATGTCTTGATACACCAGATACATACTGCTTTCCTTATTCTGCTTAATCAGACATAATAACATGCTATAAATGCATTTTGATCTTGGAAATAATAAGATGTTGTCCAAATCTGTATCTTTTGGGTCATTTATTTATGAGTAAAGACATAAATATGACATGTAGTTATTTTGAAAAGCTGCATGACTTTTCTACTGCTCGACTAATCATATCGATTGTATACATCGCTTCTATTGAGGAAGTTCAAAGCACACCAAAAGTTAAACACAAAACAGAAGTTACCTCTGAACTTTACTAAAGGTGGGCAACTTGTTATCACAATTTAATCTCTTGACTACATGTATACTGATAATTCACTCCTCCGGCTATCACTGACGTCAAACGTGAAGAATGTTCTTGTAGCAGTAAAACTGTATTCTTTTTCAAACTACTCGTCTTGATTAGGGTTTGTCTCCAGTTCGGTCTGGCTATTAAAGGCTTGTAGTGAGATTTGCAATATTAGGAGTGTAAATCTGAATTTTAGTCCTTTCCTTTCTATGAATCTGTAACCTTCTTCATCGGCTATCCTCGGTATTCTGCTGGTATTTTGTTTAAAAGGAATGCCAAACTTGGTGGTCATTTTAAAGAGATAATGTCTTATACCGCGATCAAGACTCCTTAAGTAGAGCTTTTTGTCCAGATCTGAACTTCACAGTGGTGTAGTAAAAGCTCTAAATATCTAGAAAATCACAATTTTGCGTTTAGTATGAGCCATTGTCGTACAAGACGGGCAATATAGATAACTGTCGTTAATGAAGTGTACCAGAAATATAATCAATTCTCTAGGGGCAGAGTATAAATCGTCTTGTCCAGACTGTCCATGAATCATTATATACAACACTTCCCCTCGAATTTGTCGACAAGGAATGTGCACCACATAAACATCATGTACATGTACGTGTAGCTAGGTCTATGATTTACCCATATGTTGTCAATCAGTTGGTCTTGTAAAGGGTAGCAGATAAGTGGACCTATGTGACAAGAACCTGTTCACAATTTAAGTATATCCGTGCTCTATAAGAAATGTGTATAATAAGAATAACGCTCAAGTATACATTATATATCTGCATAGAGAAATGATTTAATCATTATTCACAAGCATGCTTTTGACCATTACGGGTCTCATCAGGTGAATGATGTTTAGTCGGTTGGTATTTATTAATAGAAATAATTCTTTTTCTGACAAGCATAGTTCCACATAGTTCTAGATGCGCACGAAGAGGGATATGACTGTGTTTTTGTTTAATTTGATGAATATTCATTCTCCTTTTTAATTTCAATTCTTTTTTCCCGATGTTTATTTTCTTGACATCCATGACAAGCAATCATATAAATAACATTTTTTTAATCACATGTCATATTTCTTTTTACAAAAAAAAACAAACATTTTATTTGGTGGGATACTAACCGATGTGCCCTCGATCAAAATGTTACATGTTGCGCATCGTTTATCACCACATTTTCAAACCTTGGGGTATCAGTATTAGAATTTAGATAATATCTAGAGTTTGTCAGTATTTTCCTTACATTTTGGGGCTGTCTTTGACTATTGATAATACGAAATATTTTCAGTATACGTTGCATCCTTTGTCTTTGATGTAAAACCGGTACATGTTGATTTACTAAGCTCATTGCGTTGATATGATTCGAATTAAAAGTAGTTATTAATGGGAGACAACAAATGCATATGCATATGTTCAGAATGCCAATGTTTATTTTAGTTTGTTACATGTACATATGCATTTTGCATATAAACAGCGTGGTGAAATGATTTACAGCACAATCCAAAAATGTCATTCCAATTTTGCTAATATCAATATGCAATCGAAAAGTCATGCTTTTAAATGGCAAATTCGGTTATCAATTTAAGTGAAATACTTTGAGAAGTTTCCTTTCCAGTCTCATGAGGCAGCAAATACAAACAAGTTTAACAAATCAATCAATCTTCTCGATTTATCATCATTACCCTCTTGTGAACACTTCAGCAAGTATAACTACATAATTGATTTGTTTTGTCTGAAAAGTTACAAACTCCCTTTCTTTAATCAAACTGACAATCACATTCAAAACATTTAAAAAACGATAACTTAAGATAAATTTTATCTTTCACCTTTGTGCCTTTGGTCAAGTGAGCTTCTTTGTGTATTTTGTGAAAGAATGAAATCAACTGTAAAAGAACTAACAACAATTTATCCCGATTCACTTAGTTGAACAAATTAGCACAAACATGTAACTTTTACATGGATTCAACGCTGACAGACTGACAATCGTCAGACAACCAGTCTGAATATGTGATCAGAAAGGAAAGATCAGCTTAATAATGTTACAATATTAACTGAACATTTATCAGATGTACTAGGTTATATTGTTCGTGAGAGGGCTGTTCATGGAGCGGCAACAAATCCCAAAGTCTACAATAAGAACACTGATTGAAAACATGCCAAGAAGTTGCCAGATAGATGCACGAGCATGCTGGCTATACTCGATCCTGACTTGCTTCATTAAAAGTTAGAACAATAACACAAATGGCTCTTGTATGTGATTAAAAGCTGTCACAACCTGAATGTTTATGCAATCCCTTATTCTTTTTCTTACACATTCATATGATATCCTTCAAATTAGTATTTCGTCTTTACAGTGTTCAGAAAAAATAATATCAGTATGTTACTTTTTAGTTTGACTTTGCTTCAAGAATTGTGTTCAATGTTCCATTATGTAGAGGTGCATTTAAGCTGTTCCATTTCATGCCGATGTAATCCTGAGAATGTATTAGAACAGCACAACAATGAGTTCGAGTAGAATTGAGATTGCAAGCGAGTGTCACTGAAGTGAGCTGTTTATCGGCCTCCATTAACCTAACCGAACTCTGAAAGACAGAAGAAGAAATTTCATGATTTTATTGAGTAGGGAAACACTCAGACAATGATTGAACATCCGTCTTGACAAGGATAGAGTGTGGAACGATCTGTTGTGATGTAACCGTATTTCTTTTACTGTTTACAGATCGGAACTACTCAGAACAAGTATAACATGTTCCAAAATGGTTATGTTTCAGTGTTTCATCCTTTTTTATTTCGCAAAATGACAGGTTTGTTTCAATTGTCACATGGTTAGGGGCTTAAATGACAGAATTGAATCGTCTCCGTTAAGTGACGTGATATCTCACAATGAATAAGGACAGCTTATTTTACATCATGTTTTACAGCTGATTCATGCCCATGTGTATCTTTAATACTGGGTGTTAAAACAAGTTAATTAATTCTTCCATATTACTCAATAGATCGACATCAGGAATTTAATTAAGAAAGCACATCAATCCAATCACTTTTGATATATTACGATAATTTAAGAAATCAATCTTTTTGACACAACATAAATTTATAATTATGGCTATGTGACCATGCTTATCAAATACCTAGATGGTGATCGGATAGTGTTGATTAACATGTTATTGTAAGTTTCAACTTGTGACCTTGAAAAGCAACAATAACGACTGAAAAGCAGAACACTGATTTTGGACGTTGGCTTTACAAACAGATTAAATATCTACATTTTTAACTGTTTACCCCTGCTGTGACGTGCTTTGAATGGAGGTATTGTTGACGAATTTCATATGATATGTTCAAATGTCGCGGACTGTATGTAATCAAGTATAATATATAAATGATATAAAAACCACATTGCAAAAAATACTTCACCATCTCATTTTTTTATTTCTGGGAATAAGGGAAGTATAGTTTGTTCACAAGTTCACACAAATACATTTATAGCTCAGTCATGTTTTATTTCATTATAATCAACATATAGGACAGGCTACATTCTTCAAAACATATGGTTCTTCATTTAAATATTCAAAAAACAATTTAAAGTATCTTACAGTAATATCCTGACACAGTGATGGATCATGGTAATGGAATAAATGAAACCTAAGAAGAATGCTGTATTATAGCTTTATAGATATAATCATAATGATTATCACGATCAAAAAGGTTTAACTAAACCTATGTTTTTATTTAATGACAATAACATTATTGTTGGCAGCTGCTACGAAACAGCCAGTTTGCAGTATCCAAACTGGGGAGAACATTTTTTGAAAGATGATCAGAGGATATATCCAAATAGAACGACTGATCCTGAGTGTTTGATAGATTTTTAGTCCACAAAATCTCTCATTCAAGAATTGAAAGTCATTTTCTGCATTTGCAATCAATTTGGTCAAACGACGTCAAAGTAATATTCACACAAGCGAATTTCACTTTGACATAGTTCATTTTATGCATAGGTGTTAACATAACTATCTACTAACTTGTATTAACTCATTTCTTTAGATTTATGAAATATTGGACTTTAATAAACTTGATACTAATTTATGTCAGTATTTTTTCTTTAAATTAGAAAATATGATGCTATACATAAACACAAGCAAAATTGTTCAGACACAACATTCTTGATCCGACGCTGACCGCGCGAATCACTGCACTATCCTGCCCCGATTCCAAGTATCATAGATACGTCTGTGGCACTCCCTTTCATTACCTCATGTAGTCCAATTCATTGATGTTTCCAGATATGACATATTAAGTGTCACAGAGTAGTTTACGTCTCACAAAGAAGTCCGCATGTCACATCATCAAATATTCCACAGTAAAAATAACCAAACAGCCAGCAACTGATCCTTCACTTCCAGACTCATACGGAAAGAGCTGGCTGACTTGATGAGCAAATTTCTGATTATACACATCAAAATCACATCCAGCTAATGGATCTTTGGTCTAGACGGGATGGACGAGTGACCACTCTAGAATCTTTTATGCATTTCACGTTTATCCAAAATTAATTATGCGAGAGAACTCTATGAATTACAAATGTTACGGAATCATAAGTCAGGGTGGAAATAGGATGGAATATACTTATGTGTTAAATAATTTGAACAATGTCTGGACACAATTTGCATTATCTATTCAATTCAATCCTTTATTAATGAAGAGTAGACCATCGGCCCATAACTACGGAGGTCAAAATCATATTGTGAATATCAATTGAAAATTCTGAAAATCAGTAGATTTCTGGAGAGAAATGTAACTAAGTGGAAAATAGGACACGAAAGTGGACCCAAAAAAAGATTATACCAAACACGTAACAGTTCTCAGAATGTTCTATAATGTTCTAACAATGAAACATTTTGTTTGCTATATACAAGTACCATAGTTTGTTATTTCCTTACATTCTAACTGATGAAGGAGTGAGTATGAACGTCGTGTATTTTTCGCATTAAAGAAGTTGTTATCCAGAAAATCTTCATGTTCTTATGTATACCACTTCTAAATGCCCTTCAAAGACATGAAAAATTGACATAATAAGATGAAAAATCATTATCGTCTTGGTCATGTATTAATGAGTAGAGACTCATTTCGAAAGGCAGGTAAAACGCTTATAAAATGATAACAGTTTATTGTACCGTCAATGATCATGACTGTCAACAGTGCTGTAGGTCCTCGTTATAAACATTGACACTAATTGAAGCTAGGCATTGCACAGCTTCGCGTTTCTGATTAAATCTTATAAGAATTATCATATCATCAATGGTGTCAACGTCAAAGACATTTTGAAAGGTGAAGAATGCCAAGGACTGGAGTCAGAGTACTTGCTATCCTTAGATTGCCACAACAGTGGACCCTTCAAAGTTATTACAAACTTCTCTCTGCGTCAGATCAGTTTGGTTTTGGTCTTAAAACACACAACACCTAACAAGAACAAATAATTTACTTTTATCAATTAAATCCAATGAGTCATCAACAGTTGTTTTGTCAGGACAGCACATTTTAGACTGTTCATTTGGTTTTAATGAATGTTATATTATCTATGTCACATGTGCTGAAAAACATATACGCTTAATATTCACATAATACATATACTGATAAACATTCATCTGCGGTTACTCAGGGTTTAAAGTTTTGATTTGGCACTCAAGACCGTCTGTTAGAAGAATCCTCCTTACAACTGACGTTTTCCAGTTTGAACACAGGACACACTGATAAGAATCATTTTTACTCATCAATCACACTTTTTGACCTTTTTATTCATCTTTTCAAAATTTAAATTCATGTGCATTATCCGTGCGAAATTATGAGCCCACATAATTGATTAGTTTTCCCTGAAAAGTATCAAAAGGTCTTTATTTATTTAAACTGACAATCGCTTTCACACGCAAGCAATAATTCAAATGAACAAGGGAAAATCCAACAAACCAAATCACGAAAATTCAAATCAATAAAAGGTATTAAACTTCTTATGCACAATAATGTCCAACCTCCAGAATGGCATGATATAAGGGGTATGAGTTTTAAAAAAATCATGTAGATGGAGCAGATAAGTTCCTATTCACAATTTAAGCATATCTGCCCTCTATAAGGAATGTGTATAAAAATACGTTTGTATGAATCACGCTGAAGTACATATACAATACTATACTATACTATACTATACTATACTATACTATACTATACTATACTATACTATACTATACTATACTATATGTTCGAAACGTAAACTGCCAATGCAAAATGTTAACCCATAAAGAGTCCAATGAAAATGAGTTATTGTGGAAATCCATAAATGTCACTCAAATATTGTAATACCAGTATGTAATCGAAAATATCATGCTGCCGTGCTGTACATTTGATAATGGTTCAACATGTCAATAATAATAATTGATAATGCAAGTTTTATAGCAGCAAGTTGGATTGGAGTATCCATTCAACTGAACTGTGTATGTGTAATCTTTGAGTGAACTAGTTTGTGAGGTTTCTTATAAGGCAGTTACACAAAATACTATTTGACAAATCGATTTACTGCATTCATCTTCATTACTTCTTGTGAATAGTTTAACAAGTGTGGCCGCATGATTGATTTGGTTGGTCTGAAAAGTTACAAACTCTTTTTATTAAATCAAACTGACAATCACATTCAACATGTTTAAAGATGATGGCGTAAGTTCACACTACTCTTGGAAATTGCTTTTGAGCAACTGACAATTTTTTTGTTTTTTCATGAAAGAGAAAAAAGTGTGATGTCATTTATCAATTGGATAAGATCTTTGGACAATAATCACATATAATCAAGTATTCAGGTTGTTCAGCATGCAACTTTCACATGGATTTAATACTGACAGGCTGACAATCGTTAATCAGGACAGCCAGCCGAAGTGTGTAGCCAGAAAGGAAAGATCTGCTTAATAATGTGACAACGTGAACTGAACATTTATAGGGTTTGCTAGGTCGAAAGGTGTGTTATACCACACAATTGTATGATTTCTTCCAGCGTCTGCAGCATCGTATCCCACGTCTACAGCAAGAACACTAATTGGAAGTATGCCAAGACCTTTCAGACAGTTGAGAGAGTACGTGGGAAATACTCGATACTGACAAAAATGACACAAGTTGTTCTTGTATGACGTGATTGAAATCTGTCACAATTTTACATAATCAATCCTTTTTCTTTCACAGCAGATCCTATTAATTAGTATGACATCTATAAAAATTGTCTCTTAAAAAGATAAAGAAAAGAAAAGAAAAGATAATATCAATATGTGACCTTTTCATCTGCACGAATTTGTTCAAGGTTCTGTAATTTAGAGGTGCATTTAAATGTCATGTCGATCTATTACCACACGACCATTTCGCCTCGAAAGCAAGCTCGTGTGGTAAGCTGTTGGTACAGTCAATGCTGGCGATAGTTGCCTTACTCTGAGGGCGTGGGTTCGAATCCCGCATGGGACTCGGCCCGAAAAAGTACAAGAATTTGTACTATTGCAGGTAGTGTTATCTCAAATATAACCATGTTATATTTCCTCACTATCTAATTGGCAAGTATTTCTAAAATATTGATTTCGATTTTTTAAAATGTTCATTCCAACTCTCCCATTTATTTCTAAATAAAAAAAGCAGTAAATGTGTACAATTCAAAAAGGTAGTTCAATTCAATGTAGTTCCATCTTCAAAAAGGATTTATTTCGCTTAAAGGTTTACCTTTGATACGACATAAACATTGTCGAAAACAAAATTGAACTAGTATTTAGTTGATTTTCCCCTGCATCACGTTTTAGTAGTGTTCCATGGACTTCAACACATATATCATACTTATATCTCAGTATTGCACAAGTGTTATTGATGACATTCAAAGAGCTTGTGTTTTCAAAGCATCTGTTTTGCACTTTACGTCAGCGCGTTTAAAGTAATTTTCTTTTCTTTTCGTATATCAAAGGATTCATTTCAAGTAAATCAAGATGGATTTTACATAGTTTTTGTTAGTCAGAAGAACATCCAACCTATATTCCCAATTACTCGACTGACACTTTCAATTTGATCGATTGATCGATTTATTTAATAAACAGAGTGTGTTAAACATCAGGTAGTATATTTGAACATTTGATGGAATTCAGATTGCCTTAAAATGATTTTAGCCAGCCAAACAAGGTATTGGTCAATATACATGAAGACATAACATCTGTTTTTTAATGGATCATATTGTTCATCAACTTCAAATTGTTAAATAAACATAGTAACTTACCAACTTTCAGAAACAGTAATACGGAAGAATGTGTAGAATGACAATTGCCGAACAAGGATTTATTATAAAGTCATACCTTGATATTGTGTTACGACAATGATTTATGCTCATCTTCTAGTAAGATGGACGTCCAAACACGCAAGAAAATGTAATTATATACAGAACCAACATGATTAGATCTATCATTCGATGAAATATTTCAAGATAAAAAATTAACTCATGATGAATAGATGTGTCTTATTTTCACATTACATCTTTTATATTCTAGATATAATGGATAAGCTCATACCCTTAAAATACTAATCCTAATTGGAAAACGTGAGAAACACTAATTAATTTATAATTACCTGAATACCTAGATATATTCATGTATATAACAGTGTTTAGGTGTATCCTTCTAATGAAGTAATAAACTGAACTTGCCTTTACGAAGTGTTTCAGGACCTTTTAAATTGGCGTTTTAGTTGAAGTTTCTAATATGGAAATTATAAAGATTGAGTCAAAGTAAATTTAAATAATGTATTTATTAAGATAATAAACAAATGTAAAATCATTCTTTTTAAATATTTCAACATCATTTTTTGTTCTTAAATTATGCTCGTTTTTTTGCAGCTTCCCTCTGCAAGGCATAACCCAATCTCTAAGCTTTGAGCTGGCTTGCATCCAGGGTATAAACGTGGCGGGAGCATATACGTTATACCCTGAGACAGGATACTAACGCCTATTTCCATTATCTCAAATCAAGCATTTTCAATAGTCACTGTTTTCTTAAATTCTCAGCATTACAGAAGAATCCCAGAGTCCCCTGGTGGACCTAGCATGGCAATTACCTTTCAAGTACACACGTAATATTACCAAAACGGAATGCAATTCACTGGCATACTCTTTCAATATTTTCTCATTGGAATTCCGATAGTTGTTCGTGTCTCGTGACTATAAAGATAGCACAGTGACAAATATCTCACTAACAGAAGGCGACTGGGTACAGTAATTATTTTACATGATACTTTTAGAAAGTTTTCAGTGTACAACGAAGTTATTATTAAAAGTGTACACAGCACGCACTTACTGATATGTTTTCTCAGTAATTTACCACGGCGGCAGCTTGTTGTTTGACAAAACACGTCTTCGTTCTCAAGGAAACAGAGTTTAGAACAGTGCATTGTGAGCATTTTCCCAACAGTGCTTTTGATAACCATCGTCACATTTATTCCCTTTGTTCCATAACAGTCATCCTGTTAGCTATTCAACTATGCATATTGTGACAGAAGAATGAAATAAAGATATTAGTTTCTAATGCCTTTAATGTGCGATATTTATTGCAGCAAACTAGGTTTTAATATTTTGATTTTCTCTTTGATATTGCCACTAGCTTATAACTATTTATCAATTTAAGATCCATCAAACACTGCGAAAAAAAGAAAAGTGTATGTAATCTTTTAAGTGATGAATTTCCATATCTTATAACAACAAAAAAACCTCTCGACAGCTCAATAAATCTCCTAGATTAATGTTCGGGACTTATTGTGTAAGGTCACACAAGTGTGGCCCCATAATTGATATGTTCTGTCTGAAAAGTTTTACTATATTATTTTCACATTCAACAAGTTTTACAGACATTTATACTTGACTTTTGGAAATTGCCTTGAGCAACTGAAATTCTTACTTGATTGTCTTGTATTTCTTGAAAGATGAATATTTTGTGTGATCATTTGTCAATTCCATTAGATCTTTAGCAACAAACAAATAAGTATTATGCAAATACATATGATAATTTTAATTAAGTTATTTAAACTTTGATATGGATTTAAATTGATTCCTTGATACAGGGAAGAAAATAAGTCTATGAAGCTTAGTACAGTTTCTCCCTGTTTTCAGGAAATAGGTACCAGTTTCGAGTCCATCTTCTATCGGAAACAGACATATTAAAGAAGTAGAGCATTACATTTACCTTATTGTCTCAATAAGTCTGGGCGCTTTCAGTACCATCGATGCGACACATATAGTTCAATATCCAAGCATGTTCTCTGATAAACAGTAATCAATAGGCCTTAAAGTTCTGTTTAATTGATAACTCTTTCAAAATCTTAATTAAACGTCATCTGTATTTGTGAAACATCTATGATAGTGAGGATGTGATGGCAGAATATTCACTGCACTCTCTGTTACTTTAACTTATATCACTTCTCTTCAATAACTGTCGTTCTTTTCTTCAGTTATTGTTATCAAGGGAATCTAGCAAAACAAATGCACACGTATTTTCATTCATGGGAAATCGTTAATGAAATTTCTCATCAGTTTTGAACGCAACAAACACTAATATATGAAGAAGAAATATGTTTACACATGAAGCAAACATTTTCATCCAAAGTTAAGTTCATTACATTGTGCAGCAAGTGGGGCCATAAAATTGATTAGTTTTGTCGGAAAAGTATCATAATGTCTTCCTTTATTCAAACTGACAATCACATTAAAACTTCTTCAAGACATTAACTCATCTTCATTCAACAAATGAACAACGAAAGACGAAATCACGAAAATTACAATTCACGAGAATTCTTATATACAACAGTTTTTTTCGACAAGGAATGTGCACGACATAAACATCATGTACATGTTGGTCATGCTATGATTTGTTTTCAATCAATTGGTCGTGTAGAGTGGAACAGATCAGTGGATAATATGTATAATGGATTTAAATCCAAAAATGTTACTCAAATATTGTTTATATCAATATGTAATCGAAAATATCATGCTTATAAATGACCAATTCTGTTATCAATTTAAGTGAAATACTTTGTGAAGCTTCCTTTCCTTTCTTATAAGGCAGCGATCACAAACAATTTTGATAAATCAATCAAACTCCTCGATTCATCATCATTACGTCTTGTGAACCCTACAGCAAACGTTTCTACATAATTGATTTGTTTTGTCTGAAAAGTTTTAAACCCTCTTTCTTAAATAAAACTGAATCACATTCACAAAAAACGAAACTTAAGATCATTTTACTCTGTAACCTTTGTACCTTTGATCAACTGGGCTTCTTTGTGTATTTGGGAAGGGGTATTTTTTGTGAAATCAACTGGAAACGAAAACATAACCACAATTTATACCGATTCACTTAGTTGAGCACATAAGCACATATAATCATGTCTCCATGTTTTTTTAAACATCCAACATTTACATAGAGTTAATACTGACAGACTGGCAATCGTTCATGGAGACATCATGTGTGAGTATGTACCCAGAGAGGAAAGATCAGCTTAATAATGTGACAATATAAACTGATGGGATGAGTCAAAGAGTTCGTGAGTGGTGTGTTCTTGGAGCGCCAAAAAATCCCACGGGCTACAATAAGAACACTGATTGAAAATATGCAAAAGACGTTGTCAGATAGAGGATAGAGCAGGTTTCGTATACTCGATACTAATTCTTCATTAAAAGTTAGAACAATGACACTAATCTTTCTTGTATAGCGTGATCAAAAGCTGTCACAACCTGAAATGCATGCAATCCATTTTTTTCAATTCAATTTTTCAATCCAATTTCTATTTTTTCATTACCTTCATATCAGATCATTCTAATTAGTATGCTGTCTATATGCTGTAGAATTATTTCTGCTCAGAAAACATAATATTAGTATGTTACTCTTTAGTTTGACTTCTTTGCTTCAAGAATTTGTTCAAGGCTCCATAATGTAGAAGTGGATTTAAGCTGTTCCATTTAATGCCGATGTTATCCTGAGAATGTATTAGAACAGCACTAACAGTAAGTTCGAGTAAAATTGAGATTGCAAGCGAGTATCAATGAAGTGAGCTGTTAATCAGGCCCGATTAACTTAACCAAACTCTGAAGACAGAAGAAGAAATTTCATGATCGTTTTATTGAATAGGGAAAAAATTTAGACAATGATTCAACATCCGTTTTGACAAAGATAAAAGTGTGGAACGTTTCTGATGTAATGTAACCATAATTCGTTTACTTTTAATAGATCAGAACCACTCACACCAGCTATAACATGCTCCAAAATCAATCAATAATCACAATCAAACAGTACTAAACGAACGTTTTTTTTACTGACATTAAAACTTTTTTCGAAAGCTGTTACGGAACAGCTGGTTTCCATTATACACACTGAGGAGAAAACTTGTTGAAAGTCATTGCCCTGTCCGTCTCTCTCTTTTCCGACTGTCCATCCATCTGTCTGTCCATCTAAAAAACAGTTCATGATATCATTCTGATATGTATATTACCCACCAACTGAAGTTGTGCCTTGATGTATATTCACATTTCAGAATTTTGATTTTTTTTTTCCATTTGGACTTCGTTCAGAGATAGGTTCGTTACCGGAGCACAGCTCCAAAAATCTTCATTATATCTTTCTGAAACTTTACATATGCATTTCCAACTAACTGAAGTCGTGGCTTTTCATATGTTCAGAGTTCTGAAATGGTTTTTTTTTCGTTTCCATAGAAACGCTTTTGATTTGAACTTTGTTCAGAGATAGGTATTCTTCCGGAGCAGAACTCCAAAACCCTTCATCATACCTGAAACTCAGCATGCAGAGTACCGACTAACTTAAGTAGTAGAATTATCATCATATTCTTTATCTCCTCCTCTTGAAAGATATTTACAGAAGAATGTACAGGAATATGAAGTTTGTGTAGTTTCCTCCAAATAGTTCTGTAATTACATGTCGTATCTGATGTTGATTTCACTCTGGTAGGACATCACTGTCATTACAAATCTAGCACACATATCATGGTAGCAGCACAGTTCATTGTGTGGAATTGGAATGTCCAGAGATCGGCCAAGTAGATACTGGACCAGTGTTTCTTCATCAGCCACGTTGAGAGCGTGATAGATCTCTAGAGGAAATTGGTTGGTCAATAGCGTCCAGAAGTGGTCTTATGTCTCAAGTAGGGAGCAGCAAGACCTGTCTTAGGAGGTCTATGTAGCCTTGTCCACAGAGTGAACAATACGAAAGTGTATCATGGGGAGCAGCAACCCACAGCTGAGCACTGAAGGTGTATTCTCTGAAGAATAGTCTGTTGCGGGCTCGTTGCCAAACTAGTGCAGGGCCTGGCTGGGCTAGAAGGTTTTTAAATCGGGTGAAGTCTTTGTCTTCATTTACAGTGGAGTGCCATTTATGGTTCCAGTAGTTGTTTAAGTTTTGATTTACAGTACGTTTCAACGAAGAGTTAATTTGTAGTATATTTTCACAAAGGTATTCTTCAAGAAGATGCGAAAGATTGTAGAGTTGTAGGAGCTATAAGATGTGTGGTATGAAACCTATTTTGGGTTGTTCTGGAGATTGGATATGATGGAAAAGTTCTCTATAGAACACAAGCTTGGAGAGTTTGTCAGCAGGCAAGGAACACAGTTAAAACAGGAACATGAGCTGTCCTCTGTGTACTTCTGCTAAGATTGGATGCCATCCTAGCATTCCAAGACACATGTCACTTAGTGTTCTTATAGGGAAACCTTGTAATGATTTCGCCATGTAGTGCCAGGTCGATGATAACTTTTGTGTATCCGCTTTAGAAAGGTCTGTCCACAATTCACATCCATTAAGTAAGCATGGCAATACTGTTTTGTAGACTGTACTTGATGAAATTAGTGGATTGATACATTTTGGTTTGAGTCCAATTCCCATGAGAGCATGGAAGCGTGCTTTTGATTTTCTGCAGGATTCTGTGACAGAGTCTCCGGATTTCAATGAGAGTTGATAGTCATTCCAAGATATGAAATACATATCTTTAGTGTTGGATCTGGAACCAAAGGCTATGACCTTGCATTTAGCCGGATTTACTTCATATCTCCATTTTGTTGTGTACTCTGTGACTATAGTGAGAAGCTTCTGTAGACCTCGTGGGGATAGTGCTAAAATAGTCAGATCGTCCGCTAGCGTTGGGTTACCGAGATGGAGGTTGGCTTCCATGATTCCATTATTTGAGTTCTTCAATTTATGAAGTAAGTCATCTATGAAGATAAGGTACATAAGTGTTGATAATACGCCACCTTGTCTGACACCCTGTTCGACTGGAAATTGTTTTGAATTTGTACCATTAACCGCCACAGTACTATGGATGTCTGTGTAGGTGTCGACAAATAATTTCTAGGAGAGTCCATTGATTCCAAGATGATGAAGCTTTATGAAGAGACCATTATGCCAAACGGTATCAAAGGCTCGTTTGTTATCTAGAAAGGCTCCAAAGACTCTTTACCAAGTTCAAGATTATGATGAACTTCCTCTGTTAGATTGAATGCTGCTGTAGTTGGTCCGTTTCCTGATCCTGAACTCCGGAGTTCTTCTACTTGTTTGGGTTTTGTGTACGCAAGATACTCAGGATGTGTACAATCCAAGAAGTTTTGAGAATGTTCAGTAAATTTGTGTTCTGTTATGAAAGCAATATCAATTTCATTTTCGTCCATAATCTCATTCAGAGACAGTGCCGATGACATGATGCCTCTCACATTCCATGTTAGTAGTCGTAATGAATCTGAGTTTGCCATAGTAATGTTAATACAGACAAGACATAAAATCAAGGATATTGATGAGAAAGAGAGAGCCATTTTGTGCACTACCAGGTATTGCATTTCATAAGTCCCAATCAGGTGTCTGTCTATCATAGGCTCTATCTTGCAATTTCTTGACACTCACCCATCGACGACAGTAGACTCCATTTGGACACTCTATATCGCAGAAGATACCATTAGCTTCATGTTTAGGTATAGTCAACTTCGCACACTGGGAGGAGCCTTGCTGTTTACCTTGTATCAGCCTTAGTCCTGTTACAGTTATCTCCTTCGATTTCAGAAAGTTCACAATTGGTTGTCGTGTTGAAGAAGTTGATATCCCACCGATGTAAAATCTCACTGTTCTAGTTCGGACAGTTCCTTCACATACATCGTCACCAGTCACTAGAGGGTCCTCTTTTGTTGGGGCTCTTGTGTCAGTTGTAGATAGAGCCGTCATTTCTACGTGACGTTTTATTTCGTTGCTACTGTTGTTAGGCAAGCTGATTTGTAGACTTGGTTTATTAACAGCTGAGTGCGTGATGGTGTTTCATTTTTGCATAGGCAACACTTGGGATCAGTTAAGAAAGGTAATATCAAGGCCATCACTTCCTTTATGTTCTTGAGAACTGTTTATCTTGGGTGGAACTTCAATCACACACTTAGGAGCTGTATTGTTATTTCGTTTCCTTTGTGCAGTTTGTTCTGCTTTGATTGGCTCTGATTGGGGATCAATTACAGACATGAAAACGCTTCTTGCTTGAGAGGGCTTTGATTGGCTTTCCATGATAGGCATGTCAGCATTTCTTGCACGTGGTGTAACGGATCTGTTATCATACTGTTGTTGCAGGATCCTCATTTCGTCACATACAAACTCTATGGCTCGCTTCATGATGATATTTGAGTATTTCATGTCCTCATTGTGTATTTTAAGCTGTTTGATCTCTGTTTGGAGACATTATATTGTATTATCTCTCTGTCGCTGAGCTTCTCCAAGCTCTTCCACCTTTTGTTTAAGCTCAAGCATGTCTGACATAACACGTGCTGTGGTTAATTGGTCAACAATACCCATTGTCTCAACAGGTTGTCTTTTAATATTCACCTTTGGCTTTGGCGTGCTCTTGTTGAAAATGAAATCAATTTTTGAAGTATCACCATTTAAAAATGATTGGAGTACAAAACAATCTTTTGCATATTTAAAAAGGCAACTGCTTTTTTCTGTGTTTTTCCTTGCATAGAGTTGACCTGTTGGACATTTTTCATTTAATTTTGCCCTTTTCAATAGGGTATCTCTGTACATCTTGACATCTGATTTATCAGATAGATTAATCAGAGTTTCTACGAACACATCTTTTGGTAGATTTTGAAGTTCATTATCCAAGAGTATTATAAAAGCATCATCTGTACGCACTTGATTAAAGTTTGTAGAGTTAAAGTCACTTGCCTGAGTAAACACGTCTTGAGACAGATTATCTTCATTGACAGGACAGCACGATTCATTCACAGATTTATCCAAATGAATAACCTATTAGGCACTCTTGGGTTAAGGAACATGATGAGAAAGTTCAACTGAAGACATTACACTTACATTTTGTCCATTTACGAGCCTATGAATGACACAGTCACCAATTTCATCAGAGAGCGCTGAGTTTGTGACCTGCTCGGCAGCCATCTTGTATCAAAACAGGCGAATTTCACTTTGACATAATTCATTTCATGCAAACGTGTTAACATAAATATCTACTAACTTTTACTAATTTAAATGTTTAAGATTTATGAAATATTGGATTGTTCTAAACTTGATACTAATGTATGTCAGTTATTTGCTTTAAAATAGAAAATATCCCACCGTGCTGCTATCGATACCCACACGCTAAATTGGCAAATTATGCTTTCTTAAGTTTACATTTTATTTTTAAAGTTTATACACTATTTTGCTACTATGGTAAACATCTCATTGCAAGAGCTGATAATCCGTATACAAAACATGTTATCCGTATTTAAAGAAGAGGGTGCTACGTGTAAAGCAGGAGTGGTATGGAACTCTTCAGTGTGAGAGGTTTTTGTTTGTCTCATGCGGCTTAGAAAGTTCAGTCAGCAAGATAGTTGACCATTCCATCAGTGTACCATGATTAACACTCCACTCTGAGTGTGTAGGTATTGCTACATCAGTAAGATCACTTGAACTACCTTCGAGCGGTCATTTTATTGTGAATATGTTAAATGGCCGATCAATTAGAAAATGGACTCTCATGGCCTAACCAAATCATATACCTTCGTTTTTGAACTATTTTTATTGATTCAGGAGAATTATTCAGCCATTGGTTACACGTATTTAAATTTTCTTTTGGTCACTTTGTTTCAGTAAGAACAATGTGCTAGAGCGCCATTAAAATCCTTCTTAAACCAAATCAATGTGAGGAGAACTTATAAGTACATTGACTTTTATAACAGAAGAGACTTGTTGACAGCTTAGAAATTGGTTATGTCAATGTTCAAACACGCTTGAATAGATTCTGAATAGGTAGGTAAGGGGATTTGGGGTTTAATGTCGCTTTAAAGACTATTTTACTTATATCACGACTGGTAGGGAGAACGTCTGCAACACCGTTATGACTATGCATTGCGGAAAAAAACTGGTAATAGTTCTCTTCAGCAGACAAAACCCTGTATCTCTTGATCCGAAGCCGAATGCACTAATCACTGCACTATCTCGCCCAAATATCATAGATACGTGTGTGGCACTCCTTTTCATTACCTCATGTAGTCAAATTATTTGACTTTCCAGATATGACATAATAAGCGTCACAGAGTAGAAGCTTAGTTTATGTCCGGCAAAGAAGTCAGCATGTCACATCATCAAATATTCCATAGCAAAAAATAAACAAACAGCCAGCAACTGATCCTTCACTTCCAGACTCATACGGAAAAAGCCGACTGACTTGATGAGCAAATGTCTGATTATACACATCAAACTCACATCCCGCTGATGGGTCTCTGGTCTAGACGGGATGGAAGATTGGCCATTCTAGAATCTTTTAGGTATTTCACATTTATCCAAAACTAATTATATCAGAGAACTCTTTGCATGAAAACCTTTACTGAATCATAAATCAGGATGGAAGTAGGATGGACTAAACTTAGGTTTGAATTAATTTGAACTGGACAAAATTTGCATTATCTATTCGATTCAATCCTTTAGTAATGAAGAGTAAACCATCGGCCCATAGCTACGGAGGTCAATATCATATTGTAAATATCAATTGAAAATACTGAAAAATCAGTAGATTTCTGGAGTGAGATGTACCTAAGTGAAAAATAGGACACAAAAGTGGACCAAAAAAGTCAATGTCAAACACGTAAAAGTTCTCAGGATGTTCTATTATGTTTATGTGTACTAGTGAACAGTGTCGTTGATATGTATGAGAGGTAAAATATAATGATGGATCGATATGCAGGAGACATAATCCATTTCTTATTTTACTCGATCACACATAATTAGACGTTGTCAATACGTTAAAATATACTAATGTTGATATTGGACATAATAAGATGATTGATGTCAGCACATGAAAAATCATTATCGTCTTGGTCATGTATTAATGAGTAGAGACAGATATTGATGCATAGTAATTTCGAAAAGCAGGTAAAACGCTTGTAAAATGATATCAGTTGATTGCACCGGCAATGTTCATGACTATTCTTCAACCAACAGAATTGCATGATATAAGGGGTGTGACTTTTAAAATATCATGTAGATGGAACAGTAATAAGTTCCTATTCACAATTTAAGCATACCTGTCCACTATAAGAAATGCGAATAAAAAGACGTGTGTATGAATCACACTGAAGTACATATACTACACTATACTATACTATACTATACTATACTATACTATACTATACTATATTATACTATACATGTAAGTATATGTTCAAAATGTAAACTGCCAATGCCAATGTCCAATGAAAATGATTTATGGTTGGAAATATATAAATGTCACTCCAATATCGCAATACCAATATGTAATCAAAAATATCATGCTGCAGTGCTGTAAATTTGATAATTGTTCAATGTGTCAATAATAATAATGAATAATGCAAGTTTTATGGCACCAAGTTAGATTTGAATAAATGATTAGTTTTGAAATGGAAAATGTTGTATGTTGTATGTTATCAGTATCCATTCAACTGAACTGTGTTTGTGTAATCTTTAAGTGAAATAGTTTGTGAAGTTTCTTATAAGGCAGAAACACAAAATAATATTTAACAAATCAATCTCTTGGATTCATCTTCACTACTTCTTGTGAATAGTTTCAAAAGTTTGTCTGCATGATTGATTTGGTTGGTCCAAAAAGTTACAAACTCTTTTTCTAAAATAAAACTGACAATCTCATTCAACATTTTTAAAGATGATGGCGTAAGTTCACACTACTCTTGGGATTGCTTTTGAGCAATTGACATTTTTTTGGTTTTTCATGAAAGAGAAAATAGTGTGATATCATTTATCATTTGGATAATTAATCACATATAATCAAGTATTCAGTTTGTCCAACATGCAACTTTCAAATGGATTTAATACTGACAGACTGACAATCGTTAATCGAGACAGCCAGCCGGAGTATGTAGCCAGAAAGGAAAGATCTGCTTAATAATGTGACAACGTGAACTGAACATTTATAGGGTTTGCTTGGTCGAAGGGTTCGTGAAAGGTGTGTTATACCACAAAATTGTATGATTTCTTTCAGCGTCTGCAGCATCGTATCCCACGTCTACAGCAAGAACACTAATTGGAAGTATGCCAAGACCTTTCAGACAGTTGAGAGAGTACTGGAAAATACTCGATACTGACAAAAATGACACAAGTTGTTCTTGTATGACGTGATTGAAATCTGTCACACTTTTACATAAGCAATCCTTTTTCTTTCACAGCAGATCCTATTAATTAGTATGCCATCTATAAGAATTGTCTCTGAAAAAGATAAAGAAAAGAAAAGAAAAGATAATATCAATATGTGACCTTTTCATCTGCACGAATTTGTTCAAGGTTATGTAATTTAGAGATGCATTTAATGTCATGTCGATTTAGTCCAGAGAATGCATAAGAACAGCAAAACCAAAGTTCCAGTAGAATTGAGATTGCTCGTAAGTGTCACTAACGTGAACAGTTAATCACCCTCCATTAAAGGAACATCCATTGTGTTGTTGGGGGTCACATATTGCAAACGTTATAAATGGTGTTACTTTAACTCATGGGAATATGTATTCAATTCAGAGTAATAACTTTTGCCACTCAAATATTAGGGGTCAATAAAAACAATTGTCTGATGTCAATAAGACACCAAATCCCTTCTGAATTTTCAAACCCCTTCCAACAAGGGTTCTCATTGTAGGATCATTTTGTCATCCTCGGTTACCCATGGTTTTATATATGCTCCATTACTCTCCACTATATCACCCATGGGAAATTTCATCAGAGAAATCTGTACTCAAATTACCCGCCCTTGGCCGGCGTGAGCCAATCAAACCGCTACGCAGCTCGGACCTGCGAGCCAATGACAATTGATATCACTTCGTTACAAAGCACGCTATAATTTTGTTAGCCATCCGTCACCAGTTATCTCCCTTGACCATGTCCGTCTTATCGTATTGAGTATTTTCTTTGGTTACTGACTTCGTCACGCCGGCCAAGGGCGGGTAATTTGCGTTCAGATTCTCCTGATAAGGTTTCCCATGGGTGATATGGTGGAGATTAACGGAGCATATATAAAACCATGGGTAACCGAGGATGCATTTTGTAAGTCCAAGATTTATGTATCGTAATGCTCAGAACGTTTAAAGTGGGTAATAGATTTACAGAATATATCCTTTAATGTAGGAAATGACTTGTTCCAATGATCCATTGACATTGACATTGTAACATCTAGGACACAACGATTTAAACAATATGGAAGTGCACGGTTGAAACGTATCAATTGGATGTGGGGTTTACATTCAATTACCTAAGTGTTGCTATTCTATCAAATTGAATAATTTAATAACAAAAGATAAGTGTTAGCTCAACACAACCATGTCTACAACTAGACAATGTGTCAGATACTTGCAAACTGCAGGAAGACTAATGAGAGATCAGTTTTAACAACAAAACTCACGTGGGAATACCTGTTAAATGAGATATGGAGTTGTCACAATCTCTGAAGGGATGTAATGACATTTGTCAATGCTAAGGGGCTCTTCCATTTTTTTCATAGCTAAGCATGAAAGCATTTGGTTGACAAGATCTCTGTCGTTCACAATCACATTCCACCTGATAAAGGAGTGAGTTTATACTCCGAAACGTCGTGTTTTTACTGTTGTTTTTATCTTCCTATTCTTAACTTCGGATTAGAGGCAATATCATGCAAATAGTGATTGCCACTTTGCGCATTGTAATTTACCCTTGTGAACTTAAGATGTGTATAGTTTATTGGTGGTAAGGAAAAAGGGAACATGGGTTTACCCACATACATGTATGATCTTCATATTCTGGTAGGTTATATGTATTCACATAGAATTGCAAACGTTTTTGAACAACTTCAATGTTGCTGGTGGGTTATTTCTATATCAGCGTGTTTGTCTGATACATAATCTAATTCTGACAACAATTATGAAATTAATCAAATTGATAAATCATTATACTAACTAGAGGTTAGCATGAGAGTGTGTTTTGGAAAGGTCAATATCCTGCATTAGGAATAAACGTTGTAATTTGCGAGCCTTGGCGAAAACTGTGAGTTTTTTTTTAATTCCAATCACTAAATGGTCATGTCAAAGCCAGATCTTTTCTCTGAAACATTTCTCCCCACATCCTGGACAGTGGAAATCTCAAACAATTCAAATGACAGCTGAAAATCCACAGTTCACAGTAGCCTTCTATAAACCCCAACTTGTTGAAACAGGCACTCTGCAAATATCAACCTTATGATTCATTATTGATTAACTTTAGTTTTTACATTGCTCTGAAATATGGAGTTATCAATTTTATGACACGATTGAGAAGTTACCAACAAAATACTAAATAACATACTAAAATATTATAAACGGGTCCTTATTTTACTAATAAATGCAAGCAACGTTCCTATCCTTCGGGAACTGTATGATAAGATTAAGTCATGTTATTTTCAGCACAAGGTGGCACTTGATTTTGATTTAAACCCAATCTAGGCATGTGTAATGCAAGGAGTGAATTTGAATGAAGAATTCAGGTGATAATGATATTCCTTTACTTTAATTCACAGTGGAACATTAACATTTATTATTGGTATTTAAGGAAGATTACATCCTCCTGGGACCATTGTAACCATAGGTAACCATAGTATGCCAAACTATTGATTATACATGCAAACATATATAGATCTTTCTTTGTCAAAGTCTTCAATTACAATGGAATTAAAACTAAATGAAAATACGATCCAGTTCAACTATACGTGTAAATGAAGAAAAACAATAATCCTTACAAGAGTGCCAACTTTTATTGAATGTTATTTCAAATACAAAGTGTCACTTGATTTTGATTGAAACCCGATAACGATTTACGTAGAATGCAAAGAGTGATGATGAACACTAAAGTCAGAGATAATGATATTCCTTTATTTTGAATTAAGTTACATTCTAACAGTACAATTTGAACATTTTGAATTAATAATTGACTCTATATATGGAAAGATCTAGAGTACATTGAGCAATAACATACACTTTAATATTTCATTAAACTTGTCATAAATCTTCTTAAACATTTTATATATAACTGAGGGTAAAATGCTAAACGAGACAATTAAACAATACTCGAAAATGCAATTTATTGCCTGACATTTAATTTACATTACAATATCACTTTATCAAGTTTGATACATTTGCCTCGTCAGTACGTATATACGTCAGTATTTATTGTGCAACGACTTCATCAGTTAGAAGTTTATTGTTTGGGAACGTGCAAACACAACCATACAATATTGTAATTCATTAATTCTGTAAGCGTATCGATTATTTAGTACTTTTAAATCTATATTGATTTCAATTTTTTAAAATGTTCATTCCAACTCTCCCATTTATTTCTTAATATATATGCTATAAATGTGTACAATTCAAAAAGGTAGTTCAATTCAATGTCGTTCAATCTTCAAAAAGGATTCATTTTGCTGAAAGCTTTACCTTTGATACGACATAAACATTGTCGAAAACAAAACTGAACTAGCATTTAGTTGATTTTTCTCTGTATCACGTTTTAGTAGTGTCCCATTGACTTCAACACATATATCTTACTTATATCTCAGTATTGCACAAGTGTTATTGATGACATTAAAAGAGCTCGTGTTTTCAAAGTATCTGTCTTGCACTTTGCACGTTTAAAGTCATTTTCTTTTCTTTTCGTATATCAAAGGATTTGTTTCAAGTAAATCAAGATGAATTTTATATATTTGTTCTTATTCAGAAGAACATCCAACCTATATTCCCAATTACTCGACTGACACTTTCAATTTGATGGATCGATCGATTAATGTAATAAACAGAGTGTGTTAAACATCGGGGAGTATCTTTGAACATTTCAGTTTCCAGAAAAAGCATATACATGTCGATGGAAATCAGATTGCCTTAAAATGACTTTAGCCAGTTTAAACAAGGTATCGGTCAATATGTATGAAGACTTACATGTAACATCTGTATTTTAATGGATCATATTGTTCATCAACCTCCAATTGTTAATTAAACGTAGTAACTTACCAACTTTCAGTAACAGTAATACGGACAATGTGTAGAATGACAATTGCCGAGCAAGGATTTATTATAAAGTCATACCTTGATATTGTGTTTTATTTGCGATTTATGCTCATCTTCTAGTAAGATGGACGTCCAAATCAGCAAGAATATGTAATTATATACAGAACCAAAATGATTAGATCTATCAATCGATGAAGTATTTCAAGATAAAAAATTAACAAACTCATGAAGAATAGATGGGTCTTATTTTCATGTTACATCCTTTATATTCTTGAGATAATGGATAACCCCATACGCTTAAAAAAATGAACCTAAATGGAAAAGTGAGAAACACTAATTAATTTATAATTACCGAATACCTGGATATATTCATGTATATAACAGTGTTTAGGTGTATCCTTCTAATGAAGTAATAAACTGAATGTGCCTTTACGAAGTGTTTCAGGACCTTTCAAATTGGCGTTTTAGTTGAAGAAGTTTCTAATATGGAAATTATAAAGATTGAGTCAAAGTAAATTTAAATAATGTATTTATTAAGATAAAAAAACAAATGTAAAATCATTGTTTTTAAATATTTCAACATCATTTTTTTCTTAAATGATGCTCGTTTTTTGCAGCTTCCCTCTGCAAGGCATAACCCAGTCTCCAAGCTTTGAGCTGGCTTGCATCCAGGGTATAAACGTGGCGGGAGCATATACGTTATACCCCGAGACAGGATACTAACGCCTATTTCCATTATCTCAAATTAAGCATTTTCATTAGTCCATGTTTTCTTAAAAAGCCTAAAATTCTCAGCCTTACAGAAGAATCCCAGAGTCCCCTTGTTGATCTAGCATGGCAATTACCTTTCAAGTACACACGTAATATTACCAAAACGGAATGCAATTCACTTGCATACTCTTTCGATATTTTCTCATGGGAATTCTGATAGTTTTTCGTGTCTCGTGACTATAAAGATAGCACAGTGACAAATATCTCACTAACAGAAGGCGACTGGGTACAGTAATTATTTTGCATGATACTTTTAGAAAGTTTTCAGTCTACAACGAAGTTTTATTAAAAGTGTACACAGCACGCACTTACTGATATGTTTTCTCAGTTATTTACCACCTTTGATACCACCATGGGATAGTGATACTCTTGAAATGAGCAGCGCCACTTGACGGCAGCTTGTTGTTGACAAAACAAGTCTTCTTTCCTTTCTCAAGGTAACAGAGTTATGGACAGTGCATTTTGTGAGCATTTTCCAAACAGTGCCTTTAATAACCATCGTCACATTTATTCCCTTTGTTCCATAACATTCATCCTGTTAGCTATTCAACTATGCACATTGTGACAAAAGAATGAAATAAAGAAATTAGTTTCTAATGCCTTTAATATGCTATATTTATTGCAGCAAACTAGGTTTTAATATTTTGACTTTCTCTTTGATATTGCCACTAGCTTATAACTATTTATCAATTTAAGATCCATCAAGCACTTCGGAAAAAAAGAAAAGTGTATGTAATATTTTAAGTGATCAATTTCCCTATCTTATAACCACAAAAAAACCTCTCGACAGCTCAATTAATCTCCTAGATTCATGTTCAGGACTTATTGTGTAAGGTCCCCCAAGTGTGTCCCCATAATTGATATGTTTTGTCTGAAAAGTCTTAAATCAAATTACTTTCACATTCAACAAGTTTATCAGACAATTAAACGTGACTTTTGGAAATTGCCTTTAAGCAACTGAAATTCTTACTTGATTGTCTTGTATTTCATGAAAGATGAACATTTTGTGTGATCATTTGTCAATTCCATTTATCTTTAGCAACAGACAAATAAGTATTATGCAAATACATATGATAATTGTAATTAAGTTATTTAAACTTTGATATGGATTTAAAAGGATTTGACTACCTAGCTAATTATGAGAAGAAAAGACTACGTTTACAAGTTTTTCAGGGGCAATAATGAATTTTTTTTTTGAGTTTTGTGGGTTCATGAGGTGTATGGCTATGTATAAATATGTTCAAAATGCCAAATCTTATCTTATAAATCTTTATCAGTTGGATACAATTTGCATATATGAGTCCATAAATGTCACTCGAATGTTGCTAACATGTATGTATTTAAAAATATCATTCTGCAGTGCTTATAATTTTATAATGGTTCAAAGTAGTAGTAGTAGTAGTAGTAGTAGTAGTAGTAGTAGTAGTAGTAGCAGCAGCAGTAGTAGTAGCAGATATTAGTAGCAGAAGTAGTAGTAGTAGTAGAAGTAGTAGTTGTAGTAGTAGTAGTAGTAGTAGTAGTAGTAGTAGTAGTAGTAGTAGTAGTAGTAGTAGTAGTAGTAGTAGTAGTAGTAGTAGTCCATACTATCCACACAATCAAGTTTGGTCAAGGCGCTTTTAGTCAGATTTGAAAATGCCAAGTCTAGGCAGTATAACGTATAATGTCAATATAATGTCATTAATGTGCGATTTGTACAGCAGCAAGTTTGGTTTGATTTTTTATTAACTCTTTCATA
Source organism: Gibbula magus (assembly GCA_936450465.1). Classification (NCBI taxonomy): domain Eukaryota; kingdom Metazoa; phylum Mollusca; class Gastropoda; order Trochida; family Trochidae; genus Gibbula; species Gibbula magus. Next base: position 103,477,452 of record OW388289.1, on the reverse strand, counting down.
TTGTTTAAATGGCAAATTCTATTGTCAACAAACCGTCACACCCTGTAAAACAAATGAGTAAGTGTATTTTTTAAATGAAATACTTTGTGAAGTATTCATTCTTTAAGGTAGTAAACACAAACAAATATTTGACAAATTAATGAATCTCCTGTATTCATCCTCATTACGTCTTGTGAATAGTTTAACACGTGCGTCCACATGATTGATTTGTTACAAAGTTACAAACTCTCTTTCTCAAAGTAAATTGTCAAACACATTCAAAACATTTTAAAGACGATAACCTTAACACAATTTGACATGCTTTGTGTATTTTGTGAAAAGAGAAAATAGTGTGAAGTCATTTATCAAATGGACAAATAACCACATATAAGCATGTATTCAGTTAGTTTAACATGAAACTTTTAAATGGATTTTATACTGACAAACTGACAAGGGAAGTGACTTTTATCCGGCACTGTACCTATTTTTATAATTTCATATCAAGTCCTTGTAATGTTTTCATAACACGACTCACATTATCCGCCCTGAGAAAATGTTTTCCTGATGAAAAATCCCGGAGGTAACACTGAAGAGTATCAGCGCCGGTTGAGGGTTAGGTTATTGACAACAAAAACTACAATATTGTCACTGAAAACTACAATATCAAGAAAATTAAAAAATGTTATGTTGCAATACTGTAACTTAATTACTGTTTTAAAATGTAAATAACGTCCTTTTTGGCTTTTGACTTTCACTTATTTCATTTATTGTATTCTTTCAAAAATGAAACGTATTAATGTTAATCAATTACACTTTTTAATCTCTTGTATGCAAACTTTCAAAATGTTGAGACCAAATAATTGATTATTTTTCTCTCAAACGTATCGAAATAGGTTTCTTTATCCAAACTGACAATCACGTTTACACTTTTCCAAAACAATAACTCAACTTCACGTTACGGCTGAACAACGAAAATTCTAACGAAATCAGATCACGAAAATTGAAATTTAAAAAAGGTCCCTGGATTCTTATCTACAACAATTCCCAACCTCGAGAATTTATCGATAAGTGAAGTGTCAAGTGACCCTATAATATACACTTACGTTGTTAATCATTTGGTATTGTAGACTAGAGCAGATCATTTGACCACAGTAATAAATTCCTATCCATAATGTGTCGATGCTCTAAAAGAAATAAATATAAAAAGAACAGAATACGGTCTTACAGTTATATTACAATGAAGTAATCACGTTCAGTTAAATCTCTGTGTTCAACTGTTGTAGTAAATGTGTATAGTCCATTACATTTTGCCTATAATGAAAATTAAATTGAAATTGCTCACAAAATAAATTCATAAATGTCACTCTAATTGATATTTAAAATACCATGTTGCAGTGCTGTAAATTGGATAATGGTTAATAATACCAATAGAAAAATGTGTGATTTTTACAACAGCAAATTGGTTTTGAATATTTTTATTGTGTTTAAATGACAATTTCTGTTACCAAGATTCATCAAATCATGTAAAAGAAATGTGTATGTGTAATCCTTCAGTTGACTAATTTGTGAAGTTTCTTTTCTAATCTAAGGCAGTAAAAATAACATTAGACACTTCCATCAATCTGCTTTTGAACAGTTTAAACACGTGTTTCCAAATGATTGATATGTTTTGTCTGCTAAGTTACAAACTCTTTCTTAAATTAAGATGCTCCCTGCTGCGGGCTTGATAGCAAGCCCAAGAGGTGTTGACGTATTGATACGTCATTGAGGTATGACCCTTTGACATGCATACGATAAAAGTGTGTGACGAGATTACCTGATTCATGAAAAAGTTAACATTTTCCGAATCAGAAATCAATGGGCTTTCACATGATGTAATTAGTATCTATATACAATTTGTTTTATTGAGAATTGGTGAATTTCAAATATTGAACGTATTTTCAATCACAAAATTGCCTGCAGGTGCGTGTTAACGTCATAATAAAAATGTTACCTACTCAATTCAATGGGTTGAACAATTTCACATACACTTTTTAGAATCTCATAATCTTTCACAAATAAATAAAAATGTATCTGTGAACTGGTTCCACTGTTTCCGAATATTGTAATATATCCAACATGTCGTCAACAGCAGTGCCATATCGTCCATTTTTTCAAGTAACCACATTGAAAACTTCCCGCTGTTTCTCATGTTCGACACAATTCGAATGCCATGCCGGCGCTATCTGTATCTATTTTTAGAATTGGTCGTCGATCTAACCATAGAGTGTTATTAATTGTTGAAATTAAACAAACTGACACTGAACACTAGTTTTATACAATGCGACCAAAAACTAAATAATGTGGTTGTAATAATTATTTCACTAGTTCGTAGAGTCTCTGTTCATGACCCGATAAATTTGCATAAGTTCACCAAGCCATGGATGTTACGATGTTTTTACGATTAAAATCATTGTGAGTAAATTTGGATTTTATTTATAATTTATACATATATGAAAAATAAATGTCATATCCTACCATTATCACAAAATATTATCATGTATGAGTTTACATTCGAAGTCGAAATGTGTTTGACATGACATGGACCGACTTTCTGATCTGCGATTTCACAAGTTGAAATTCAGCAGTGAAACAGTAGCAGTAACCCTATCTCGCTAAAAAGTAAATTACAAATAAACAAGTCTCGTCTATGTGAACTAATTGTATGAACACAATTACCAAGTGGTTCATGTTCATAATTTTAAAGTTTTCATTTGGAATTTGATAGAAATTATACCCTTTTTCAAACGAAATCATAGATAGACATGTCTGTTCGAATTCATTGCAAATGGATGCCAAAAGTGGCAAAATGTCGTCTCGGCTTCGTCACACAATATTTTGGTCTGATATATTTTAAATGAATGCACATGTTATAACATCCATGAAATTAACAAGAATGAAAAACAAATACATTTCAAAGAATAAATGTGAACAATTAGTGTTTGAATAGGCGAATTTACAGTGAAGCGACAAACGAAACATTAAGGTCACATGATCAAGTTTGTACAGTCGAGCTAATCAGGTGAAATTGTTGACATCACGAAACCGATAGCCAAACCGGAATTGTATTTTTCAACTTTTCAAGAGCATATTTACATACAATCTTCAACAGACAAATGGAAAAATTTGTTCTGACAAAGTGATTTGGTTTTATTTTTTTTTCATTTGAAATAATTTGTAATCGGCGAAGGAAATGCATAACAATGGCGAGCAATGAGTGTTTGTTTACTGTCATGTTTCGCTATATCGATGAATGATTGACGTTGAGCTATGCACAGGACCACGTGCTACCACATTCAACTTGAAGATAGACATAATGACATCAATGAGTTAAAGACTACTTTTGATCTTGGAAATAATAAGATGTTGTCAGCTCAAATCATTATCTTTCAGGTCATACATTAATTAGTTAAGACATATATTGACTTGTAGTTATTTTGAAAAGCAGGAAAATACAGTTTGATTGCAGCCATAGCGCTCATGAATATTCCTCAATCATATCTTATAACCATATTTCATAACATAGCATAAACGTTACGTTAAAGATATTGAAACCGAAAAGTCGTAATCGGTGTGTTGTAAACTCACAATTCATGCCTTTTGGAAAGAAAAATAAACGTCCCATGATTTCAACTGGTCTAGTAATCACTCATAATCGATGGTACACATCGCCTCTGTTAAAGAAGGAGTTCAAAGCACACCAAAAGTCACACACAAAACTGAAGTGACCTCTTAACTTTACCTAAAAGTGGGCAACAATTTATCACACTTTATACTGATAATGCACTTCCCCGGCCATGATTGACGTCTTCATGTAGCTGTGTTCTTTTTAGAGTACTTGTCTTGATCTGGGTATGTGTCCAGTTCGGCCTCGATATTGGAAGCTTGTAATGAGATTTGCAACGTTAAGAGTGTAAGTCTGAGGTGTGTTTTAACATGGTCTTGTTGACGCCCTGTCCCTGTCTTTTCTATGAATCTTTACCCTCGTTCATTGGCTATTCTGCTGGTATTGTTTTGATAGAAGGAATGCCAAACGTGGTCATTTTAAAGCAATAATGGCTCATACCTCAATCAACACACTTTTTTTAAAAAGGGCTTTTCTATATGTTCAAAAATTCCAATTAAAATAATGAAAGGTTTCATCAAATTAAAATTAAATTTAAAACTCTCTCTGTATAGATGTATAACCCAACATTTCAATTCAATAGGCCTTTGGTTGTTAATTGACAATCTAAACTGAACAGCTTATGTTAGGTTTAAACAACTCAACAGCATTCTAGTAGCTTAAAAACTCCAGATCTGAACTTCACAGGGCAGTAAAAGCTCCAAATACTTAGATAATCATAATTTCGTTTTTTTATGTTTACTCCATTGTCTTACAACTGTCAAGATGGGCAATATAACTTACCGTCGTTAATGAAGTAAATCAGAACATTAGACAAGTATCTAATGGCAATGAATAAAGGTCTTGTCCAGACTGTCCATTATAAGAAGGGATCTAGAGGATGGTGTGGTGAGGAGAGAGACAACTCAGCTTCAACATCCGACAGAGGAGCTTTCCGTTACAACCTTGTCTGTGTCAGGTCACCATGTCACTGTACAGATAACATTGTTCTTGAGTTGCCACAACAGGGGACTCTTCAAAGCTCATTACAAACTTCCCACTGCCTTCTTTCTTAGTTCTAAATAGTTGAAAGTATTAATTTAATCCAAATCAACAATTTTTTTGTTGCATGTAAAGACATTTTGGACTAGTTTAATCATGTTTTATGAATGTTGCTGAAACTGATGCAGATGGAATAATATATACATGTATGTTACAACTACTGGAAGATCTACGTGCTTAAAACCCACACCATACAGTGACTTTAAGTCTCCATCAGCCTTGATATAGAGAAGAAATTAAGTCTATGCAGCTTAGTACCTCGCGGTGCCGATTCTCCCTGTTTTTAGGAAATAGGTACCAGTTTCTTGTCAATCTTCTATCGGAAACATACGTATTAAAGAAGTAGAGCATTACATTTACCTTATTGTCTCAATAAGTCTGGGCGCTTTCAGTACCAACGACGCGACACATGTATGTTCAATATCCAAGCATGTTATCTGATAAACAGTAATCAACAGGTCTTAAAGTTGTGTTTAATCGATAAATATTTCAAAATCTTAATTAAACATCATCTGTATTTGTGAAACATCTATGATAGTGAGGATGTGATGGCAGAATATTCACTGCACTCTCTGTTACTTTAACTTATATCACTTCTCTTCAATAACTGTCGTTCTTTTCTTCAGTTATTGTTATCAAGGGAATCTAGCAAAACAAATGCACACGTATTTTCATTCATGGGAAATCGTTAATGAAATTTCTTAACAGTTTTGGACGCAGCAAACACTAATAACAAAATATGAATACACATGAAGCAAACATTTTCATCCAAAGTTAAATTCATTACATTGTGCAGCAAGTGGGGCCATAAAATTGATTAGTTTTGTCTGAAAAGTATCAATATGTCTTCCTTTATTCAAACTGACAATCCTTTTAAACTTCTTCAAGACATTAACTCAACTTCATTCAACGAATGAACAACGAAAACCTAAAAGACACCAAATCACGAAAATTAAAATTCACGAGAATCCTTATACACAACAGTTCCCCTTAAATATTTGTCGACAAGGAATGTGCACCACATAAACATCATGTACATGTCGGTCATGCTATGATTTATACAATTGTTTTCAATCAATTGGTCGTGTAGAGTGGAACAGATCAGTGGATAATATGTATAATGAATATAAATTAAAAAGATGTTACTCCGATATTGCTTATATCAATATGTAATCGAAAATATCATGCTTTTAAATGGCAAATAATTCTGTTAATCAATTTAAGTGAAATACTTTGTGAAGCTTCCTTTCCTTTCTTATAAGGCAGCGAACACAAACAATTTTGATAAATCAATCAATCTCCTCGATTCATCATCATTACGTCTTGTGAACCCTTCAGCAAGTGTTTCTACATAATTGATTTGTTTTGTCTGAAAAGTTACAAACCCTCTTTCTTAAATCAAACTGAATCACATTCAAAATTTGAAAACTTGAACCTTTGGTCAACTGGGCATCTTTGTGTATTTGGGAAGGGGTAATTTTTGTGAAATCAACTGTAAAAGAAAAAAATAACCACTATTTATACCGATTAACTTAGTTGAACACATTAGCACATAAAATCATGTCTCTATGTTTTGTTTAAACATGCAACTTTAACATAGATTTAATACTGGCAGACTGACAATCGTTTATGGAGACATCATATGTGAGTATGTACCCAGAAAGGAAAGATCAGCTTATTAATGTGTCAATATAAACTATTTATGGGATGTGTCAGGTCAAAGGGTTCGTGAGAGGTGTGTTCATTGAGTGGCAACAAATCCCACGGGCTACAATAAGAACACTGATTGGAAATATGCCAAGACGTTGTCAGATAGATGAAAGAGCACGTTTGGTATACTCGATACTGGCTTCCCCATTAAAAGTTAGAACAATGACACTTATCTTTCTTGTATGGCGTGATCAAAAGCTGTCACAACCTGAAATGTCATGCAATCCATTATTTTTTTCTTACGCCTTCATATCAGATCCTTCTAATTAGTATGCTGTCTATATGTTGTAGAATTATTTCTGATCAGAAAACTTCACTTTCAATTTCACTTTGACATAACTCATTTTATGCAAACGTGTTAACATAAATATCTACTAACTTTTACCAATTTAAATGTTTTAGATTTATGAAATATTGGACTTTTCTAAACTTGATACTAATTGGCAAATAATGCTTTCTTAAATTTACCTTTATTTTTAAAGTTCATGCACTATTTTTCTACTATGGTAAACATCTCATTGCAAGAGCTGATAAGCCCTATACATAAAACAAAACACTTATCCGTATTTAAAGAAGATGGTGCGACGTATAAAGCAGGAGTGGTATGGAACTCTTTAGTGTGAGAGGTTTTTGTTGTCTCATGCGGCTTTTAAAGAAAGTATCTGTTTTGCAATTTACGTCAGCGCGTTGAAAGTCATTTTCTTTTCTTTTCGTATATCAAAGGATTTGTTTCAAGTAAAACAAGATGGATTTTATATATTTTTTCTTAGTCAGAAGAACATCCAGCCTATATTCCCAATTACTCGACTGACACTTTTAATTTGATCGATTGATTGATTAATATAATAAACAGATTGTGTTAAACATCGGGAGTATCTTTGAACATTTCAGGTTCCATAAAAAAGCATTCACATGTGGATGGAATTCAGATTGCCTTAAAATGACTTTAGCCAGTTTAAACAAGGTTATTGTCAATATACATGAAGACTTAACATTTGTATTTTAATGGATCATATTGTTCATCAATCTCCAATTGTTAAATAAACGTAGTGACTTACCAACTTTCAGAAACAGTAACATGGAATAATGTGTAGAATGACAATTGCCAAGCAAGGATTTATTATAAAGGCATACATTGATGTTGTGTTACGACAATGATTTATGCTCATCTTCTAGTAAGATAGACTTTCAAACCAGCAAGAATATGTAATTATATACAGAACCAAAATGATTAGATCGATCATTCGATGAAGTATTTCAAGATATATATTAACTAACTCTTGATGAATAACTGACCTTGTTTTCACATTACATATTTTATATTCTGGAGATAATGGATAAGCTCATACGTTTAAAATAATGATCCTAATTGGAAAACTTGAGGAACACTTATTAATATATAATTACCTGAATACCTGGATCTTTTCATGTACAGATCAGTGTTTGGTTGTATCCTTCTAATGAAGTAATAGTAATGTGTACTATATTCTAAATAGACATCACCACAATTTAAAGTAATTTAAGTAAAAAACGTAATAATGCTGTCAGAGAAAGTTGAGTGTGAGTGTTTTTGATAAGCATATTTTTTGTACACGATGTTTAAAGAATTTCATTCATCAAGGTATCATACCTTAAAGTTATTTGTTTGTTCTAACATATAAGGAGTGCTGAACTTGCCTTTACAAAGTGTTTCAGGACCACTAAATTTGGCGTTTTAGTTGAAGAAGTTTATACGGAAATTATGTGAACAAAAGATTGTGTCAAAGTAAATTTAAATTAATGTATTTATTAAGATAATAAACAAATACAATATGATATTTTGGTAAATATTCGAATATCATTTTTGTGTCTTAAATGATCAGCCAGTGTGAAGGCTGGAATAACATCATCCAGTTCTCGTTTTGGGGCAAGGCATAATGAATGAAGAATAATGGCAATTCATGGATATTGACAGGCTCAGGTTCATTAATAAAGCGATGATATTAATGTTGTGGTTGGGTGCTAATATATTATAATTGGAACTTTGAAACCCATGTAAGACTTTACTAGCAGCCATAATATAATTATTAGTATCATCATTAATTGACATTTTTATTTTATCTTATAATTATCTTGTAATAGGTTTCCAGCAAGTTGAAAATGTAGATCTGGGATAATGGAAAGATTTCCAGCCTTTAAATGACTAGTTGTTAAGAATCAAAACTGGTTTCGTTAGTGGAATAGTGGAGAGGTCTAAAGGTGTGATCCAATTCCCGAGACCGAGGGCTTTCTTTTGACACAAGAACGATGTGAAAATGTCATTCGTTGCTGTTGAGATGGAGTGTAGGGGTGAGACTATTGTCTATTTGGAATAGTAATAAATGTTTAAGAGGGTTTGTGCTTTATTTATATAAGTAATTGTGTAAATTGTGTTTGTTTATCTCTTCATTCCCCCCAAAAAATGTTGTAAATAATTTATTTTAAAAAAGCGTCATCACATCATTTTTGTCAGCCTGTAAAGACCAGAGTTTTTTATGTCATGCACGCGAGACGCTCCCCGTCTTATTCGTATGTATAACACAAGGTTCATACTGACAAACAATCAGCTCTGATGTCGTGATACTTTGTCAGTTGGAAAGACTATTCATTTGACAAGCGAATGATCCAGTTTTTTAAAAAAAACTAATAACCATTCAAAACACATTATTACCACTAGGCATTCATACAGAGAGTCTGTGGTTATACCCAGTAAACTATTACAAGAGGTTTAGTTGGTAAAAGAATATCCTTGTGAGACAATAGAGTGACGTCACTAGAGGTTTATTATACCAGATCTCACGTCACTGACGCTTCATCCTGTCCCCCACCATTTTCATACCCTGGGTGAAAAGCCAGCTAAAAAATTAGTGAGGTGAATGATTGAGGAACAATCTACAATTAGACAACCAATGACATCACTTGAAAGGTGAGTCGGCAACATAAGGATGCGGAGCCCAGTCCGCAGGCTTCTGCCTGAGTTCTTTGTGGCGAATCACTGCAGAAATCATAACGATCTCTCAAAACCGAGTCATCAAAAGTTTACTGGGCCTTCTTCATTGAACTGCGTGTCCCATCCAATGATCTGCGTCTGAAAAAACCCTTTGACTTCAGCTGGTTTATGTAAGGAAGTCACCATTTTGAGGAAGTGCAAAAGCCAACTGCATTTTAAAAAGCGATCTCTTTGATTGGCTAAAATTTTATAGCAAACAATGGCGAGAAAACTATTTGATTGACTGGCCCACACGTCACCTCGCAAAGGTTCGGGCTGACATTGCATCCAAGGTATCAAAGTTGCGGGAGCATATACGTATACCCTTAGACAGGATGCTGACGCCTACTTTCATAATCTCAGATCAAGTATTTTCAATAGTCCATGTTTTCTTTAAAAAAAAACTCAAATTCTCAGAATAACAGAAAAATCTCAGGGTCCGCTGGTGGACCTAGCATGTTAATAACTTCCAAAACCGACTACATTGCACTGGCATACCCTTTCAATATTTTCTCATGGGGATTTCGCACAGTGACTAATATCTCACTAACTGAAGGCGACTGGGTACAGTTATTATTGTGCGTTATACTCTTAGAAAGTTTTCAGGCTACAACGAAGTTGCAATTAAAAGTGTTCACATCACGCAATTACTGATATGATTTCTCAGTAATTTACCACCTTTATATGGGATAATGATACTCTTGAAATGAGCAGCGGCACAACTTGTAGTTTGACAAAAAGGTCTTCTTTACTTTCTCAAGGAAATAGAGTTAAGGACAGAGCATTGTGAGAATTTTTCCAACAATTTAATATCATGTTTAAGGAACCAACGACACACTTATTCCTTTTGTTTAATAACATGCATTCAGTTAGCTTTCCAACTATGCATATTGTGACAGACGAATGAAATTAAGATAATATATATACTTATTAATGTCTTTAATGTGCGATTCATTGCAGCAAACTAGATTTGAATATTTTGATCAATCAAACACTGAAAAAGAGTGTATGTAATCTTTTAAGTGATCCATTTCCATATCTTATAATATAGCCAAAAAGAACTCTTGACAATTCAATCAATCTTCATTTTCAGGGCTTATTGTGTAAGGTCGCACAATCGTGTCCCCATAATTGATTTGTAAATGGCGTTTAACATATAACCCATCAAAAAGTACCAAAATCGTTTTTAGCAAAAGAAAAGGCTTTGATACTAACCTTCACTGTAGACTTGGTGACATCCCAATCCCCTTATCAGAATCAACAATATATGGAGGTGTGCTATTTAGATGTAACCTCTCCACAAAGAAGTGAAAAGTATTTTCAAAAAGCAAGACAGAATATAAACTCTCTAAGATATATTGGATTGAATGATTCTGGCCTTCATCCATTTAAGTGTGTAAAACATATGGCTCAGAATGGTTCTCAGAATGGAACTAGCCTCTATGGCTGTGAAGTATTAGCAAATATCAAGGCCAGCAAGCAGACATTTTTGAGCAAACACAAAGGTATTTTGTTCGACCTGTACAAGGTCTTGATAAAAGATCATATTCAATATCTACCTGGGGTTATGGTCGCATATTGGTTATATCGATGAATGTAAACTTATATTTCTTGGTCGACTATGTAACACTGGGTGTAACAACTTGGAAAGCATATATTTTGTGCTGCTATCACAGCTACAGTTAAATCCAATAATATATGTGATGATCTTCTATCAATATCTAAAAAATGCACATGTTAACAAATATATTGCGCAAGGCACATTTCCCCCGAAAGATGTATGGAGAAGAATTGTAAATACTAATGTACATAATTATGAAGAACAAGTGTGGCATTCACAAACTTCCTATCGTTCAAATATGTCATTTTATGCATCAATTCATACGAGACTCTCTTATCATATTTTCTGGCAACTAGCATATAAATACCCAAATTATAAATCTCTCTTGCAACTTTGTGTCAAAATATCATCAAGAGGTGACATATCAAGAGAGTGTACTTAATAATAAACAAACGTTTGACTATGATTTGCATGTTCTTCTCAACTATGAAACCGTATTACACCAACGAAATACTTTCTTTGCATATCTAATTGACAAACTTGATGTTGAAACCTATGTAATGTTCGAAATGCAAGATGAACAAGATATGTTGTCATTCTTGTTTGAAGCAGAAATTTTTTTTTGTCACACAATTGATTCAATAGTATGGGAAAATATTTTGTTACGCATTTCATATATAAACCTCACTTTGTCACACTACTACAATGCATAATACACTTGATGTCCATTATTGCTGTATATACATCTATAAATATGCAAAAACAATAATATATCCATGCCTATTTTGTAATAGGATGTAATGTATGTTCATATGTAATCTTCGGTAAATACTGGTAATACTGGTAAATACTCTCTCTTGTGTATTCTGAGAAAAGAGAAAATAGTGTGAACTCATTTATCAATTGGATTAGATCTTTGGACAAATAACCACATATAAGCATGTATTCAGTTAGTTCAACATGCAACTTTTACATGGATTTTATACTGACAGACTGAAAAGTCGTCCATCGAGACAGTCAGTCGGAGTATGTAGCCAGAAAAGAAAGGTCAACTAAATAATGTGATCATGTGAACTAAACATTATGGGATGTGTGAGATCACAACCTGAAAGTTTATGTAATCCCTTTTTTTGGACATTGCATATAAGATCCTTCTAATTAGCGTGTTATCTGTATAGTAAGCATTCTTGCTGTTCAAATCAATAATATCAATATGTAACTTTGTATCTAATGAACAAGTTAGTTTGACCTCTCTGCTTCCAGAATGTGTTCAAGTTCCGTTATGTAGAGGCGCATTTAAACTTTTCCATTTCATGACGATTTAATCCCGAGAATGTATTACAACAGCACTAACAATGAGTTTGAGTAGATTTGATATTGCAAGTGTCACTAACGTGAGTTGTTAATCAGCTTCCATTAACCTAACAGATCTCTAACAGACAGAAGAGGAAACTTCTTTATTGAGTAGGAAAACATTCAGACATTGATTCAACATCAGGCCCGACAAATTACAAATGTAGAATGGTTCTGATGTTAGTTCAGATCTACTCAAAAGTATAGCATGATTCAAAATGTAAAGTGTTTCTGTTAACTGTTTTCGTTAGTGTGCAGGATATTGTTGGAGTTTTCATTTTGCAAAATGAGATCTTTTAAATGAGATACAATAGCTATTTCAGTGATAACGTGATCTATGTAAGGGATACAAATAGCAGAATGAAATCAACTCCGTTAAGTGAAGTGATACCATCACACAATGTATTGATACAATGAGGACGTTATCTTACATCATGTCTTAAACCTGATTTATGACCATGTCTATTTTTAAAATCAATACTGACTGTTTTAACCAGTTTCAAGATAGAAAAAACATAATCTATATTTCCAAATTACCCAATAGACATTTTAATTGAGTAGATTAACATCTGACGTAAAATGGAAAACGAATGTCGATGCAATCACTTTTGATATTTCTGCAGTATTATACATCAATTTTGTTTACACAATATCATAGTTTAATGTAATGAGGGCCATTGTGAACATGGTTATCAAAGACCTAGAAGGCGATGGGATATTTTTGATTATTGTTTTCAAATACCTTAATATATCTATGTAGATATATAAATAATATCAATGATATTAACATCACAACAAACACGTGACCACCTCTGGACAGTGCACAATGCTCATTAAGGATTGATTGTTTACCTGTTTTCTGAATAATGGGGAATATGGGTAAGCTTACGAAAACACAAAATTTCAGCTCAGTGCTATTTCACTCTTTTATTTTTTTCTTTCCTAAATAAAGTAAAAGCACACCTGGTGTACCGAACAGAGGAAAACTATTTTTTTTAAATAATGCAGTTTAATTTAGTCGTGATAATATGAAATCGAGTTTCCATTTTATCATTTTCAAAGGACAGGCTACATTTCTTCAAAAACATACGTTTATTATTGTTTATACAAAACATGCTGACGACTGTGCTGGAACATGGTGATTGAATGAATGAAAAGTTAAAAGGATACTTTATTGTAGCTTAATCGATTAAATCGTAATTATGATCAATTTAGTAAGGTGAGATACGGTATCAGTACCAACATGTAAGCTAAAATTGGGTAAAACTGCAAATTCTTGATCATTACATTGATTATTGATCATGGCATGATTTTGAGACAGGTAATGTCATACAGAAAAGGAAATCATTATAAATCAACTGACTATCTTATATGATTGATTAGCATGATCATTGGACAAGTCATACGAGTAGACTTCACTCAGAAAATGGCAACACTTTCAGGTGTCATATAGATATGAAATTATTATAAATCCACTGAATCTCTTCACACACTTTGTCAAGGTATATATGGATTCCTTTATGATGGAATAGTTAATGGGCAGTAGCACATTTTGTCGCTCAAATACGTTGATGAAATTTATTGGAAAAAAATGTCACCAATAGTAAAACACAACACTCTCTTAGGAAAATCAAGTTAAAAATGAGCGTACATGGTATGACAAAGCAATGGGAATCGTTTTGTTATAAAATTATTTGTTAAATGTGTTCACATTAAAATGGCCACCATGCATATTTTGCTTTATACTCAACACCGTTATTACCACTACAGTTACAGTCCCTTTAATGATTAAAAAGACTGAGTAAAGTCAAGAGAATACACAAAATTCATTTCGTTCTTATTCTTTGGGTTGAATGGGAGGTCACTATCGCTGTGTACATTTGGAGTTTGAATTAAAAGAAAAATGAGTCAGGCAAGTGACTTGTTTCTAGTATTTATGTGCTTTGAAGGATTACTTTGACATTAAGAGTGCTTCACAATGGCACAATAATTAAACATTACGGAAATCCAAGATGGAGGGTGCCATTAGTGACCATATAAATCTGTTTCAATTCAAATTCTTGAGTAAGAAAATATAAACAATCACTGATTTGAATACAAACGGGTTTCTCTTCTAGTTTAGGAAAATGGATGCAAACATCAAGGGCAGAAGATAATTTCATTAAATTGCCTGGAGTGACATTTCAACATGTTTATAATGGGTATACATATTCGATTCAGAGTAATGATTTTTACCATTCAATTGTTGATGATCAACAATCATTGTGTCCTTTATCTCACTGTTTCATGTTGTATTATTGTTTTGTATGTCCATGGTTTATACATGGAAATGCTCAAAATGTTTGGACAGGGCAGTTAAACTATGATAGATTTGCAGACTTATCCTTTAATTCAGGCAAATGACTTTTCCCAAGGATCCATTGGCTTGCGGGATTACTTTGACACTAGAGATGCGTTAGTATCTACCCAGGACACAAATATTTCATGACCACGGTCGCATGGTTGAAACTGCTCTTAGTGGACATATACACAGAACGTATTTCATTTTGGACGTGTCAATGAGATCTTGAGTTCTTTAAATTCAATTACCCTGCAGGTGTGACTATTCTATCAAATTGATTAGTTTTACAACATGAGATAAGTGTTATTGTATCTACAAATGTTACAACTAGATAATCTGTCAGATGTTTGTAAACTGCAGGAAGACGAATTGGAGATGTCAGTTTTAACAACAAAACTCCCGTGGGAAGACCTGTTAATGAGATATTGAGTTGTGACATTCTCTGAAGGGATGTAACATCTTGTCAGGGTTAAGGGGCGTTACAGCTTAACATGAACGTATTTGGTTGATCCTTGTGTTTCATAGTATATTCTTAAACTCCATTCACAGGATCTAGCTGTTTTCTGGGACTAAAATGAAGATGACTATGTTTTCAATAATTAACAGAAAGGTGGTTAGAAGTAGATTCAAACAATTGAAAGACGTACTCATTCATGGCGTTTATTGTATATCAGCTGCACTGTTGGTCTATTCATACAAATGATGATGGACTCCACCCTTGGTGTATTGTAGTTTACAATTCTGAGTTGTATGATAGAGAAAACACAGAACAGATAACATTATTTTACCAATGTTCAACTTATATCTGTCATATGCTATGAAGGTTCTATGTATTCACATAAATATACATTGCTATAACTTACGACAGAACTTCATTGGATATCGTTTATGATAATGTTCTTTGTTGTTGACAATTGTTTTTAATTAGGTTAACGTTAGTTACTTAGGAGAAAAGTTTTAACGGAAAGATGCCTACATGTCGTTATTGTTAACATTTTACAAATGGTCTATGTGAAACCTTAAAGTAGTCCAGTAGCTTTAAGATTACAACGTTAAAAGCATCTGTCAATTAATTTGAACGTAACATAAATAAAATGCAAATTGTTTAATTCAAGATTATACTAATTGAAGTTATTTGATATTTGATATTGATGTTCAGTACATTCTGTTGAAATAGAACATTTCCTCTACGAGATAATATCCCTTTGGCGAAAATCCGAAAATCAATCAATAAGGTTTGTTAATATCGGTGTTTGCAAGTTTGAGTTGGAAATTCAATTTGCCCGATATGGATAGGGAAGTACAGTGCCTGTTAAGTGTCCAGACTGTCACCTTCATTTCCCCATCACAGAACCAATGACATATGTTACATCTCGGCTGATGAATTATATATTACATGCACTTCCACTTGAAGGGCATTTTGAACTGAAATAACTGTGAAAAGCAAAATCTTCTGGTTAACAACATATGAACATACACAACAGTTCGAAGGTTTCTTTAAATCTGATGGAAGGATAAATATATACCCTCATGCATGTTCAAATATAAATATATACTCGGAACCCTCATGCATGTTCAAATATAGAAGTTATCCAGAAAATGCATATGTATCCTGCATAGGAGTATGCCACTTGTCGTGTGCTTACAAACTGTTAGTGCAGGGGTTTATACACTACCGGGGCAACAGAAAGCACACATATATAATTTATCAAACACATACATGTTGTTCCTTCAATTGGCTTCCAACTGTTCCATTATGGCTCTTTTAGCTTCAATTTTGTAACAAGCTGTCTTCGAGAATAGGTGATGGTACTCCCTGTATAGTCAGAGTGTTAAGTCCTATTTGTCGAATAATTACATAGTTCTACTACAGTGTTTTAAACCAGACCTGTGAACATTGTACTCGTGTAAACAGCAAAAATACATCCATATGTAAGCTTATCGAGTATTTTGTATTTTTCATCTACATGGATTCAGATGCTTAATTTAATTTACAACTATTAGTAGTTTTTTCCCACTCTTCCGTGTATTTCTTTATGTGTACAATACCATCTCCAAAAGGGATTCATTTCGTAGAATGGATTAACTTTTATACAACATAAACATTGTCGATTACAACGAATTAGAACTAGTATTTAGTTGCTGTTTTTGTTCCTTGCATAAGCGTTTTAGAAGTGTTCCTTTGACTTCAACATATATCTTCTTTTGAGTATTGCAACAAAAAATTCGTGTTTTAAAGTATTTTTTATGTCCATCTTTAGTTAAATTCATTTTCTTTTCTTTCAAAGGATTAGTTTGAAAAGTCGATTCAAGTAATTCAAGATGGATTTTATAGGGGTTTTGTTAGAGAGAAGAACATCCAACCTATATTTCCAATTATTCGACAGACACTTTCAATTTGATCGATTAACATTTTGTAATTTAATGGACAGAGCGTGTTACACGTCCAGAACTTGTTTTGATCATTTTAATTTCTTAAAGAAAATTACTTTCATGTCCATGAAATTCAGATAACCTTTAAATGGGTTTGATCAAAATACATGAAGACGAAAGACTTGTTATTCAATGGGTGACGTTCATAAACCTTCAAGTGTTAAATGATTGTAGTAACTTACAAACTTTAAGTAACAGCAATAAGAAATAATATAAAGAGTGAAAATTGCCGTGAAAGGCTTTATTATAAAGGCATACCTTGCTATCCATACACAAGTAAATATGTTACGACAATGTTCTATGCTAGAAAGACGTCCAAACCAGCAACAGTATGTAATTTATATACAGAACCAAAATGTTTAGAACTATGATTAGATGAAGTATTTCAAGATGTTAACTGCATCATGACAAATAGATGTATCTTATATTTATATTACATCTACATATTCTGAAGATAATGGATAACCTCTTACATTTAAAATAGTTGTCCTAATTGGAAAAGGTGTGAATTACTAATTAATATATACTTTCCTGAATACCTGGATATATTCATGTACATATTAGTGTTTGGGTGTATCCTTCTAATGAAGTAATAAATGAGATAAAGCTAAATAGACATCACTTCATTTTCAAAGTTGAATGTTTTTGATAAGAATATTTTTGTACAAGACGTTTAAAAAATTCATTCATTAAGGTATCATACCTTTAAGTTTTTTGTCTGTTCTAATATATACGGAGTGCTGAACTTGCCTTTACGAAGTGCTTCAGGACCATTGAATTTTGCGTTTGTGGAAGACGTTACTTATATGGAAATTATAGATTGTATGTATTTATTAAGATAATAAAGAAATGTAAAATAATTTTTTTAAATTATTTCAACATAATTTTTAAGTCTTAAATGATCGGCCATTCCTGGAATAACATCACCCAGTGCTCGTTTTGTTGCAGCTTCCCTCTGCAAGGTTAACCAATTCTCCAAGCTTTGAGCTGGTTTGAACCCAGGGAATAAACGTGGCGGGATAGGATAGGATAAATAGGATACTAATCAAATCTCAAATCAAGTATTTTCATTAGTCCATGTTTTCTTAAAAAGACTAAACTTTTCAGCCTTACAGAAGAATCCCAGAGTCCCTTGGTGGAGCTAGCATGGCAATTACCTTTCAAGTACACACGTAATATTACCAAAACGGAATGCAACTCATTGGCATACTCTTTCACTATTTTCTCATGTGAATTCCGATAGTTTTTTGTGTCTCGCGACTATAAAGATAGCACAGTGACAAATATCTCACTAACAGAAGGCGACTGGGTACAGTCATTATTTTGCATGATACTTTTAGAAAGTTTTCAGTTTTCAGTTCTACAACGAAGTTATTATTAAAAGTGTACACAGCAGCACTTACTGATATGATTTTCCAGTAATTTACCACCTTTATATGAGATAGTGATACTCTTGGAAGCAGCGGCACCCTCGACGGCAGCTTGTTGTTTGACAAAACACGTCTTCGTTCTCGAGGAAACAGAGTTAAGGACAGTGCATTATGAGCATTTTCCAACCAGTGCTTTTAACAACAATCGTCACATGTATTCCCTCTGTTTCCTAACATCCTGTTAGCTATTCAACTATGCATATTATTACAGAAGAATGAAATAAAGACACTACTTTTTAATGCCTTTAATATGCGATATTTATTGCAGCAAACTAGGTTTCTAGGTCTTTCTATTTGATATTGCCACTAGCTTATAACTATTTATCAGTTATAAATGGCAAATTTAACGATCCATCAAACACTGAAAAAAAGATTATAAGATAACCACAAGAAAAACCTCTCGACAGCTCAATCAATCTCCTAGATTCATGTTAAGGACTTTTTGTGTAAGGTCGCTCAAGTGTGTCCCCATAATTGATTTGTTTTGTCTGAAAAGTTTTAAATCAAATTACTTTCACATTCATCAAGTTTTACAGACAATTGAACTTGACTTTTGGAAATTGCTTTTGAGCAACTGAAATTCTTACTTGACGGTCTTGTATTTCATGAAAGATCAACATTTTGTGTGATCATTTGTCAATTTCATTAGATGGGTTCATGAGGTGTATGGCTATATATACATATGTTCAAAATGCCAAATCTTGTAATCTTATAAATCTTTATCAGTTGGTTACAATTTGCATAAATTAGTCCATAAATGGCACTCGAATGTTGCTAACATCAATATGTATTTTAAAACATCAATCTGCAGTGCTGATAATCTTATAATGGTTCAAAATGTCAATAAAATGTCATTAATGTGCGATTTGTACAGTAGCAAGTTCGGTTTGATATTGATTAACTTTTTCATATTGTTTAAATGGCAAATTCTGTTTTCAACAAACTGTCACAGCCTGTAAAACAAATATGTAAGTGTATTTTTTTTAATGAAATACGTTGTGAAGTTCCCATTCTTATAAGGCAGTACACACAACAAAGATCCCGTTGATTCATCTTCATTACTTCTTGTGAACAGTTTAACACGTGCGTCCACATGATTGATTTGTTGTGTCTGAAAAGTTACAAACTCTCTTTCTCAAAGTAAACTGTCAAACACATTAAAAACATTTTAAAGACGATAACTTCAGTTCAATTTGAATTCTTTGTGTATTTTGCGAAAAGAGAAAAAAGAGTTTTATTAATTGGATTAGATCAATAAACAAATAACCACATATAAACATGTATTCAGTTAGTTCAACATGCAACTTTTACATGGATTTTATACTGACAAACTGACAAATCGTCCATCGAGACAGCCAGTCGGAGTATGTATCCAGAAAAGAAAGTTCAACTTAATAATGTGATCATGTGAACTGAACATATATGGAATGTGTGGGATCACAACCTGAAATTTTATGCGATCCCTTATCTTTTGAAACTTTCATATCAGATCCTTCCAATTATCTTGTCCTCTGTAAGCATTCTTGCTGATCAAAGCAATAATATCAATATGTCATTTTGTTATCTGTAATGAACAAGTTATTTTGACTTCTCTGCTTCAAGAATGGTTTACGGGTTCCGTTATGTAGAGGCGCACTTAAGCTGTTCCATTTCATGACGATGTAATCGTGAGAATGTTTTACAACAGCAGTAACAATGACATCGAGTAGAATTGTTTCCCCTTGCATCACGTTGAGAAGTGTTCCATTGATTTTAACACATATGTATCTTCTTATAAGTATTGCAACAGCGTCTGATGGCATTCAAGGAGCTTGTGTTATAAGAGCATTTGTTTGTAATTTAAAGTGTTTTTATTTTATTTCGTTTACATATACCAATGGATTAGTTCGAAAATACGGTTTAATTAATTCACGATTGATTTATTAGTTTCTTGTTAGCAGAAGAAGATTCAATTCAACATTAATTTCTAAACACAAGTAAAACATTTACGACAATGTTCATCTTCTAGTATACAGAACCAAACTCATTAGATCTATGATTAGATTTTGTATTTTAAGACATAAATTAACTTATTCATGATGAAAAGATGTATCACATATTCATATTACATCTTCTATATTCTGAAAATAATAGATAAGCTCATACGTTTCCAATAATGATCATAATTGGATAACGTGAGGAAGACTAATTAATGTATAATTACCTGAATACCTGGATCTATTCATGTACAGATCAGTGTTTGGGTGCATCCTTCTAATGGAGTAATATTGATGTGTACTAAAACAATCCCGGGCTAAATATCGTCACCATTTCAAAGGAGAAAAGTGGAAATACTGCTGCCGGAGAGAAAGTCGAGAACGAAAGTCTTTGATAAACATTCGTTTTGTAAAAGAAAGTATAACGAATTTTATTCACCAGGGTACCATACCTTTACCATGTTTACTGTTTGTCTGTTCAAACTTACATGAGGTGCTGAAGTTTACAAAGTCTTATAGGACCAAATAGTTTGGCGTTTAAATTAAAGAAGATTTTTAATATGGAAATTATGTTGATAAAAGGCTCTGATTCGTTAACTGGATGGGGAGGGGGGCTTCTTAAAGCTGTGACAGCTACTGCATGTAACATGTATTTCAACAGATCACCAGTACTACACAAGCTCTGGTGTCCATGTGCATGTCCAGATCACCAGTACTACACGAGCTCTGGTGTCCATGTGCATGTCCAGATCACCAGAACTACACAAGCTCTGGTGTCCATGTGCATGTCCAGATCACCAGAACTACACAAGCTCTGGTGTCCATGTGCATGTCCAGATCACAGTACTACACAAGCTATGGTGTCCATGTACATGTCCAGATCACAGTACTACACAAGCTCTGGTGTCCATGTGCATGTCCAGATCAGCAGTACTACACAAGCTCTGGTGTCCATGTACATGTCCAAATCACCAGTACTACACAAGCTCTGTCCATGTACATGTCCAGATCACAGTACTACACAAGCTCTGGTGTCCATGTACATGTCCAGATCACCAGAACTACACAAGTTCTGGTGTCCATGTGCATGTCCAGATCACAGTACTACACAAGCTCTTGTGTTCATGTGCATGTCCAGATCACAGTACTACACAAGCTCTGGTGTCCATGTGCATGTCCAGATCACCAGTACTACACAAGCTCTGGTGTCCATGTACATGTCCAGATCACCAGTACTACACAAGCTCTGGTATCCATGTGCATGTCCAGATCACAGTACTACACAAGCTCTGGTGTCCATGTACATGTCCAGATCACCAGTACTACACAAGCTCTGGTATCCATGTGCATGTCCAGATCACAGTACTACACAAGC
This sequence comes from Gibbula magus, assembly GCA_936450465.1. Classification (NCBI taxonomy): domain Eukaryota; kingdom Metazoa; phylum Mollusca; class Gastropoda; order Trochida; family Trochidae; genus Gibbula; species Gibbula magus. The sequence continues at coordinate 103,455,582 of OW388289.1, read as the reverse complement.
TCTGGTGTCCATGTACATGTCCAGATAACCAGTACTACACAAGCTCTGGTGTCCATGTGCATGTCCAGATCAGCAGTACTACACAAGCTCTGGTGTCCATGTACATGTCCAAATCACCAGTACTACACAAGCTCTGTCCATGTACATGTCCAGATCACAGTACTACACAAGCTCTGGTGTCCATGTACATGTCCAGATCACCAGAACTACACAAGTTCTGGTGTCCATGTGCATGTCCAGATCACAGTACTACACAAGCTCTTGTGTTCATGTGCATGTCCAGATCACAGTACTACACAAGCTCTGGTGTCCATGTGCATGTCCAGATCACCAGTACTACACAAGCTCTGGTGTCCATGTACATGTCCAGATCACCAGTACTACACAAGCTCTGGTATCCATGTGCATGTCCAGATCACAGTACTACACAAGCTCTGGTGTCCATGTGCATGTCCAGATCACAGTACTACACAAGCTCTGGTGTCCATGTGCATGTCCAGATCACCAGTACTACACAAGCTCTGGTGTCCATGTGCATGTCCAGATCACCATTCTACACAAGCTCTGGTGTCCATGTGCATGTCAAGATCACAGTACTACACAAGCTCTGGTGTCCATGTGCATGTCCAAATCACAGTAATACACAAGCTCTGGTGTCCACGTGCATGTCCAGATCACCAGAACTACACAAGCTCTGGTGTCCATGTGCATGTAAAGATCACCAGTACTACACAAGCTCTGGTGTCCATGTGCATGTTCAGATCACAGTACTACACAAGCTCTGGTGTGCATGTGCATGTCCAAATCACCAGAACTACACAAGCTCTGGTGTCCATGTGCATGTCCAGATCACAGTACTACACAAGCTCTTGTGTTCATGTGCATGTCCAGATCACCAGTACTACACAAGCTCTGGTGTCCATGTACATGTCCAGATCACCAGTACTACACAAGCTCTGGTATCCATGTGCATGTCCAGATCACAGTACTACACAAGCTCTGGTGTCCATGTGCATGTCCAGATCACCAGAACTACACAAACTCTGGTGTCCATGTGCATGTCCAGATCACCAGAACTACACAAGCTATGGTGTCCATGTGCATGTCCAGATCACCAGAACTACACAAGCTCTGGTGTCCATGTGCATGTCCAGATCACAGTACTACACAAGCTCTGGTGTCCATGTGCATGTCCAGATCACCAGTACTACACAAGCTCTGGTGTCCATGTGCATGTCCAGATCACAGTACTACACAAGCTCTGGTGTCCATGTGCATGTCCAGATAACCAGTACTACACAAGCTCTGGTGTCCATGTGCATGTTCAGATCACAGTACTACACAAGCTCTGGTGTCCATGTGCATGTCCAGATCACCAGTACTACACAAGCTCTGGTGTCCATGTGCATGTCCAGATCACAGTACTACACAAGCTCTGGTGTCCATGTGCATGTCCAGATAACCAGTACTACACAAGCTCTGGTGTCCATGTGCATGTTCAGATCACAGTACTACACAAGCTCTGGTGTGCATGTGCATGTCCAGATCACCAGTACTACACAAGCTCTGGTGTCCATGTGCATGTCCAGATCACAGTACTACACAAGCTCTGGTGTCCATGTTCATGTCCAGATCACCAGAACTACACAAGCTCTGGTGTCCATGTGCATGTAAAGATCACCAGTACTACACAAGCTCTGGTTTCCATGTACATGTCCAGATCACCAGTACTACACAAGCTCTGGTATCCATGTGCATGTCCAGATCACCAGTACTACACAAACTCTGGTGTCCATGAGCATGTCCAGATCACCAGTACTACACAAGCTCTGGTGTCCATGTGCATGTCCAGATCACAGTACTACACAAGCTCTGGTGTCCATGTGCATGTCCAGATCACCAGTACTACACAAGCTCTGGTGTCCATGTGCATGTCCAGATCACATGAACTACACAAGCTCTGGTGTCCATGTACATGTCCAGATCACAGTACTACACAAGCTCTGGTGTCCATGTGCATGTCCAGATCACCAGAACTACACAAGCTATGGTGTCCATGTACATGTCCAGATCACCAGAACTACACAAGCTATGGTGTCCATGTACATGTCCAGATCACAGTACTACACAAGCTCTGGTGTCCATGTGCATGTCCAGATCACCAGAACTACACAAGCTATGGTGTCCATGTACATGTCCAGATCACCAGAACTACACGAACTCTGGTGTCCATGTGCATGTCCATTGAACATTAACGAAATTTCGAAATGTAAAATGTAAAACTAGTGCTCTGCCAACAGTACTTGATGACATGTCAAACAGATCATAAATCTCTCTGATCATAGCGTGAGTGCAGTTATGTTGGGTTTAAAATAAACTAATAGAAAACGTGTTCTTATTAGATAATGGCAATTTTAAATACAATAAGATTACGTGGTTTATTTTACAGGACTTTCCAAATGAATTCGTTATAATAGACCATAATTTAAATAAATACGTGAGATAAGAACCATATGATCAGAAATGGTATTTGTTAAAAAGCAAATTGGTTATTTGAGTAGCGTTTTAAAATATATAGAAAAATCAAAAGAAACACGATTTTTAAAGAGCCATCAAGGATGTTAGTGTTTCAAATACAAAATTATTTGTGAAATATATATACTTATAACGTCAATCGCTAGAGAAGTATTTTATCTACAACATGACATGTGATAAATAATTTTCACATCACGAAAATGTAATGAAATTTGGTTTCAAAGAGAAGTAACGCGCGTCAAGGGTATCTGACGTCATATAAACAGAATTCCCTTTATTGCATAAAACGTGCAAAAGCGTGAAGGTTCGTCTATATAATGCAAGTCGCCATAGAAACTCTTATTCCAATATATGTAGAAAATACATAATTAAATGAAATGGTAAGTAAATAACCGCCAAAAATTATATATTTTGATTTCTTCCATTGCTCATAAACTTTGTTTTTCTTTTGTGTCTTTATATACAGTGTGTGAGCTAGACCACAATGCATTGAGTTTGAAAATAACAGACTTGATCTATATTTAGACTGGAAAACACCTTTACTGATTATTGCAATTTCTCGGCTTATTTTGGGTCGAAAAAATCGGTGAAAAATGGCAATTTTCCGATACGTTCATCAACATCCTTGATGGCTCTTTAAGGTAGCTAATAAGTCCGAATGACAACGGATTTCACGAATTCATGTATTTGTTGAGTTAAGAGCTTATGTTTGGTGCATGGTTTTAATGTATATCTGGATATTGAAAGATTCATGTTCGTGAATACATCGATGGCATTGATGTTGTGGTTTGTTGTTAGATCTACTAAATGGAACTGTGAAATCCATGTAAGCATATACCAATAAGCACAGTATAATCAACAGAGTCACGAGTTACTGTTGAGACATGGGTGTAGTACACGACATGAAAACGACTTCTTGTAACATTATTTTGAAATATCGGTTTTTGAATAGATTAGACATGAGAAAAATAAACAAATCATCTATAGGGTATTAAAGGGAAAGGTAAATGATGTTCCCTCTTTTCATTATGTTTGAAAACTCAAAGACAGTGAAGACCTCAAAGCCAATCGTTTGGAAGTGGAATTACTAAGTAGTTTTTGCACGTTGAAACGGTAGAACCTGGGATAATGGAATGATTTCCAAGCTTTAGATGGATAGTGTACCAGATTTCACGACACTCAACCTTTTTCCATAATCTCATATCAAGCATTTTGATTTGTCTATGTTTGAATAACAAGACTAGAAATCTTCAGTACGAGTTTTACACGGAGAAGAGTCTTGGGTTGACAAAGTATACAAATGTCAGAGACAGATACAGAGTATCGGAATATTCAGTCCGGATTGACCGAGGATGCCATTAAGTGCACATGAACATTATCCAAAACGAAAAGTATCATACTGGCTAACTCTGTCCGTAGTTTCCTTTGAGAATTTCAATATTTCTTCTTGGCATGTTGACATTAACGATAGGATAAGAAGTCGAAGTTGTTGGAATTAGTGCAATGACAAATATCTCATTATAACATGCAAGGCGACGGGGTACATTAATTATTTAGGATGATACTTTCAGAATATGTTCAGGCTACATTGAGGTTATAATTAAAAGTGTACACAGCACGCAATTACTGTTATGTTCCCACATGTATTTACCACCTTAATAAAGGATGTGATACTCTTGAAGTGAGAGTCCTCAATGTCGATGGCAGATTGTCATTACACAGGATATCCTCCTTCCGTCGTCAATGAACCAGGAGAGTTCATCATGGTGATTTTACCCGCAACGTTAATGTCATGCCTTCAAGAATCATAGTCACATTTATTCCCCTTTTTTCCATAACATGCATATGCATCATGGTTAACCGGTTGTTATTCAAATATGCATCTTCTGACAGTCTTAGATAAAATTATGATAGATTTTATCAAATTAAGAAATGTATTTTTAATTCTTGTTTTTTTATGGTAGATTTAACTTAAATTTACAAAAAAATATCACACCTTGTCTAAATAAATGGAAACAAACATAAGACTGATCAAATAGCAGTGGGACATTTCGAACAAAGATTTAAATGATAAAGATTGGAAAATAAAACGAATATATATGACCATGACCTCGCCACTTTCAAATATTAACCACTGTAATCTACTTTCAGAACACGCTACGCTGATATAAACATACAATCAGTCACATACGTATGTTATGTTCAATACAAAGTCACTTAATGCTACTTGTACTTACTTAGAGAGCTCTGACATCATTATCAAATATTGAGTGACATAAACATACGACTGACTATCTATTCAGCAAACCATTTCACAGCATTCCCTGGCGCAGATTTAGAACTCACATGAATATACAGTCATTGTCTGGAATACACAGAGATATGTGGATACTGTTAGTGAAACCTATCACTAATCTACAACGCGATATGCCGACATGGTTGATCTCAGAGTTAATTAGAATCTGTTTGCTAACTTATAAATTATTAGCTCTTAATACGTAGAGCATCAATCAAAGTCCCATAAAACTCCATCCTGTTCAACTTTAAAACGTATTTCTGATGTATACACGTAAAGACGGTGTTATCGACGGGTTGTCTGGATTGGTAAGGCAACTTCCTAATGTTCGTTTAGGGACTGGTTGTATTTCATCTTTAGTTAACATTAGTTTTTACAGCGTTTGTGTGTTGTTGCTTGCTGATCAGAAACGGGGTCAGTCGACAGTATATTTCAAAATCAAAATTGTTAGAAAGGAATGTCCATCAGAAAAGGAGGTATTAAACAGACAAGTTCAGGTGACGATATGCTGTGGTAGGATCCCATATTTCAAGAAAAGCTTGTTTTGTCTATTAACAATGGTTTTTTTCATTTTTCAGTTGTCCCTAGTATATACTTGAAATTTAGCCCGGGTGGCCACTCGCCACCCTTGTGGGTTTTTCAAAATCCAAGATGGCCGCCATGGTGGCAAAAATCCGTCAATGAAAATGGTTTTATTAAAAGCGTAGTAGAATCGTGATTTTGGAGTCATTATATATGTTGTCAAGGAAAGGGAATATTATCATCCTATTATAAACTATGTTGTGATTCTCTTGACAAAAAAAAATCCAAGATGGCCGCCATGGAGGTCAAAATAGTGACATCAATCTATCGCTGATAATGACTATGGATATTGCCCGAGTAGATTCATAATGTTGGGTATTAAGATATATTTTTCAAGGACAAGGATTCTTTTGTCCTATTTTAAGACAATTTGTTGACTCTTGATAATAATAATCCAAGATGGCCGCCAAAGCATGCATTCAAGAACATCATCAAAATACCACAAAATACCACAAATCGTACATTTTACACATAGTCATCCTCATCAATGATTTCGTCTGCAAAGTCATCAGGTTCGCCATGATTGTTGGCCGTGTCGTCTTCTTCTTGATTGACTGCTTCGTCAGTGTCCCGTGTGTTCAAAGGATTCAAACAGCCTTGACCACCACCACAGGCACAGAACATCGTGCAAGGAAGTTGACTTCCCCTGCAACCACAGTTTGTCCCATTACAAGGTAGCTGTGAAGAGCAACCACATTTGACCAGCTTCAAGATTTGTTCAGGAGCATAGGGTACTCCTTCTGTCATATTTCTTGGGATGAGACACTTATTTGTTTCATCTGCTTCCCAACCATAATCCACCGCATTGAGAGAAGGTGGATCTCCACTAAGGGCTGTGTACCACTGAGCAACCTGGAAGTGTGCTCTGTAAACATTTTGCTCAAATGCTTGAGTTGTTGGTGGTAAGCCACAGAGTTTTGGTGCTGCAGTTGATGTTCCTGTTTTCTGTGCCCACAGCTGCTGCCTGCATTCCGTCATGGAAGAACATGGTGCTTTACAACCATAGCATGCAGCCATTAACTCAGTTGATTGGTTGACCACGTTGGTGAGAGTTGCCGTAGATTTACCAAGTTGATCAAGTGTGTGGCCTTGTCTTATCACCTTTACTGCTTTTGTCTTCCCAATTCCATATGTTGCTGCAACTGAGTCACATCCAGTAATGGCATGGAGTGCTAGGATTGAGGACATGATGTCAGAATGTTTGCGAGCAGTTTCCTTTATGTCAATACAAGCTCGACCCTTGACTGGGGACTGCATAGTCATTGGTGACTCAAGCTTCTCACTCGAATAGAAGTGCAGTAGCAAAGCAAACACATCTGTATCATCAGAAACAACAGCGATTCTTGATTCTGGATCCTCCTTAGCAATGTGGATCGCTTGTTGGGTGAGGAAGATGTCTGCTTCTTCATGAGATGAAGAGAGATCTTCACGAAGAGTTGTTTGTCATTCAGACACTTGTGTGGGCTCGGACTCATCTGCTGTAAGTACTAGCTTGTGATACTGAGTTGATTGAAGCAAGAAGTCAACATCACTTAGTATTTGCTCACAAATAAGTTTGTTCAACCGTGCCTTGTTTGTGTAGTTCTTGAGCACTGTATCTCGAGCAGGCAATGGAGTTGTCAGTGTCAGATGATGGATACGGCTACTTGTTGCTCTGGCAGATCGGGTATTACTTTTCGTTGAGTAGTCATGATATCTGTCAAAACACAAGTAGACATCAGCTCCAGACAAAAGCAGAGAGAGCCATGCCTTGAATCCAGATATGAAAGTCGCAACAGTTCCCTGATCCAAATAACAGCTGACACATCCAGCACGATAGCAGTTGGGCTCATTGTCAAGCGTTGTGAGACATCGACTTTAATGTTCTTCTTCAGTGTGGACTTTCCGGTAGCAACTCGCATTTGGCCATCAGCATGAAACATGGAAGGTGGATAGGCTGTGAGTTCTGTAGCGAGGACTTCCTGAAAGTTGAGTGTCCTCTGACTGACTAGGAGGCCAATGACGCGGGCTATTTGGCTTCTTGGTCAATCACAGCATGTTCTCTGACAGTCAGATGTTTCTTCTTGGTGTTGAATCTGACGACTTCTCTTGAGAGTGAAGTGTAGAAACCTTCTGGCCAGGATTTCTCGAACTGGATCATTTGATCACCCCCAATGTCCACGGCATTGTCAACATTGACATTTGGTTGGGCTACTTGACCAGTCCTGATGTTGAGCAGAGATCCACTTTCATGACTTTCTGGATCCATGGGATTGATACATGACAGCAGTATTTTGCGCAACGACTGACGATCATCCCCATCCCGATTGATTCGACTTGGCGATTCTTCCTTGTGTGTCATTTGCACTGCCTCTTCATTTCCAGACATTTTCTTGAGGTCTCCGGTCATGGTCATGGTAGCATCGATACTGTACACCCATGTTGCCATGGTTTGAGGCCTTTCTGTTGTTCCAATAATGCCACCTGGACCATGTCCTTTTCTCATCCAGTTCGTCTCTATGAACATGTCGCTCCATTGTCCATTGTAGATCCCAGCATTATGGTGAAGCAATTGCTGACCGTTGCAGAATCTGTCCAACATCTCTTGGCCAAGCCAGGTCATGAAACGAGCGTAGTAGAGCCCATATCTACCATAGTTGTACTTGTGTGCAGCAAACATAAAGGGCAGCATGTCCTCAGCGGTTTTGATGTGCAGAGGCCAGTCTCCTTCATGTGATGCTCGACAAAACCTCATCATCAGAAATGTTGGCTTGATGATGTTCCATACTCACAGCTTTGTGGTGCGACTCTGCACTGAGAGTGCATCGAGAGCATCCTCCAGATCATCCATATTGCTTATGTCCGAATTTTCCTTCTCCAAGACGGGTCAGAGCAATTCTTCTGTAAGCAGTCGTAGGGCACGAACATTTTGTGGATACTTTTTGCCCTGCAACATCTTTTCAATGGAGCCAAAAGTTGTTGACAGGATTTCCTTCAAACCACTGTCTTCCATTAGAGTTCCAATGCTGCTTACGAAATCCATGATGAAATGCATCCCACCTAGAATGGGCACAATGGTTTCCAGTAGCAACGGTTGGTGAAAGATAATGTCTACAACAATCTTGTAGATCGCTTGATCACAGGTGAGGACAAGAATGTCTTAATTTGAATTTCTGGTGACTTCAAAGCCCTTGGTGATTGAGGTGAGCACGGTTGTTGGATTGCTGGGTTTCATATTGATGAGGGGAAGATAGACAACTGATGACTTTGGTGCTGGGCTCATTCCTGCCTCACCACACCCTTGTGTTGTATCCATTGTACTCCGGCGTTTGATCTTTGAAGAGTATATCATTGAGGAACATGAAGTCCAACTCACGGGCTCTGGTACGGGTGACTTGTGTGGCTCTTATAAAGTCATCTGGCATTGCCATAGTGATCGTAGCAGCCATGGGCATAAAAGGCTTCTTCGAACCCTCAAACTGAATCACTAGTGTCACCCATGGTATTGGGTGTTTCATATCCTCTTTTGAGATGCGTGGAATGGTTGTATCAAGTCCATCTAGTTGATCCAGATTTTCCATTGTGTTGCCAGTAATGCCATGCAATGACAATCAAGACGGCAGTTCTGAGAGCTGATCACTGCATCAAAGTTGTCAATTATGATCTGCACAAGTCCACCTTCAGCGACATCTCTCATTCCTGGTAGTTGTGTGTTTGCTTTTGAGGATTGAACGGCTGCTGACCTTTTAAATCGACTTCATCATATGAGCAGGAGACATCATACTTGTAAAGTTCCTCAATGAGCATCTTGTGATCTCCTAACAACACCCCTATGGCTATTTGCAATGGTGTTGGTTGACATGTAACCATGGAGCTGATGATGTTACCTATCTTTAGCGTCTGCAGTTAGGTTTCAAATTTTGGGCTGATTGATGACAGTAACTTTATCAGTGTCTCACTTATACACTCTGATGCAATGTCCCTGTCAATACGTTTGTTGTACGATTTGAAGACACGTTTTAATGCCCTAGACTCCTTCATGATTTGTTTGCCAACTTTCTTCACACAATCATCCATAAAACTATTCTCTTCATCATCCACAATTCTAAGATTCTTGGCAACATGCTTCCTGAACACAAGTAAAGTTGCCATTCCAGGGGAATGTAAAGGTAACATTTCTTCTCCAAAATGTTGGATCACCTTCTCTACCAAGATACGTCTAGACATATCCCGTCCACCCTGGTCCGAGTACACTGCTTCAACATCGAGAGAATTCCAGATTTTTTAGGGATCAGCTTTCAAAACCATCAACGTTTCATTGAATGCTTGATTGTCAGTATCAGTTCTGCTGTCATCATTAGTCTTTTTAGTACTACCATGGAAAGCAGCACTGCATTTGCGATGATACCTGGCGTCTGCAGCATGTAAATCAGCCTGTGTTCCAACAATACGACCGCGCACTATTCTTCCAAGCTCATCTCCACGTTTATCACATACATCTAAAAGATGCTGTTTGTAGAATGTTTTACCACCAGCCATTAATACAGTTCTAACCATTGAGGCAGGCGTTCTGCGTTGTTGTGGTACCCTATCATCATACTCATTGGGGAGTGTACAAGGAGAAATATCATAACAAAACAAGCAGTGTTTGCGAAAGTCAAAAACAGCACTTCCAATACTTGAGCGCAATTGTTTTGGTGGAAAAGTTTCAATGTCAGAAGTATCACCACTAGGTACATGCTTGTTCAATTTTTGTAGTGCAGAAGGAGACACATACTTGTTAATACAGTTTTTGTGACATTTTACAGTTTCCGAGCCTTCAGAACGTTCTGGTCTTAGTCCAAAATTATCTTGACGGATTTTACTGGCTGAAAGAATTGTGTCAATTCGTTTTGAGTCCATCAATCTTCCATTGCGCTCACTACAATTGTAAAGTTTCTTAAAGAGACACTCCTCTCCTTCTTCTGCTTCCGCCATGTCATATGAATTGCAGAACCTGCAATAAGAGAAAGAGTAATTACTAACTTTTTCATTTAGGTTGTCATGAACTGATTTACAAATAGACCGGTAGGTAGAGACAAAACTGAGTATTATCCGTTTAAGGGTTTCAACATTCTTGTTGATAATAATAGTTGTATTGAAAATGGTATCTTGGAATCTTGGAAGATTTGATTATTAAAAAAATATGCTTGATAAGCCATATTTCAAAAGTTTGCATTGTTATAAGTATGGTTCGTTTGAGGGTTTCAACAACCATTTAGTAGTTTTTAGGAAAATAGTATCTTGCTGAGAAGTTTGTCATGGCTCAATTTTCAAAATGTATTCTTCATTTTTTAATTTTGACAGATTTTCTGGTAGTGTTATATATTGTAGTGGTTGTTAATCAGCATGAGTAGAATTGCTTTTACAAAGAAATATTTAGTTAGTCCCTTAGGTAATCATTGTAATATCAGCAATCACGATTCAAAATTATATCTTTTCTTTGCGTTTTCTTTTGTATTCAGCGGCCATCGTGGATTTATTTTCGCAAAAAATGACCCCAAAATACTAAATTAACATTGTTTGACAATGAAAGGTTAAAAAAATCACCAAATATGCCCTTCTACACAATCTAGAACAAATGTTATGAAGATATTTTGTTTTTTTTACGTTCATGGCAGCCATCTTGGCGGCCATCTTGGATTTTGAAAAAGCCACCAGGGTGGCGAGCGGCCACCCGGGCTAAAATTCATCAAGACCCTTACTGCTATGTAAAAAAGCAAAAAAACACTTGTTAATAATCACAACAAGGTAATTTGGCCGTGCCTCTGGACTATTAGTTAATCCCTAAGGTCCATTTTTACACCATTGAACATTTGTCAATAATCAAAGTTTGAGACAACATATGCACATTATTAAGTGTTGTATTCCATAAAAAATAAGTATATCACTATTTTAAGTTAACTTTGACAACCATGTAACAATACAAGGAATATTTAATCACCAAAGAAGCAGAAAAACAGCAAACATCAGTAGTGAAAATTAGCGTCTGCATACAGGAAGACATGTTGAATGGCATAAAGGGAGACAACTCCCTCAGGGTTTCCTCACAACTTATTGGAAATGTTTGATTCAATTCCAGTCCTCAGGTGGATTTTAAAAAAAAAATTACTGATGAATTGTTGTACATTGTTTGTGATAAATTAGTTGCATTTTGTAGTGTAAAAAACATAAGATATAATTTAGGGGGAGTGTATGTGTCTTATCACATGAAAATGATATATAAACAAATATGATTAAAAATATATTTCATTCATATATCAATTTCAGACTAATAACGAATATGTTTAAATACGGAATATGTGTATTAGATGTTTTAGTTAAGTCTAAAAATTGTTAATCTTAATATTTGCAGCCATGGTTGAGATATAGTAAATTTTAGGGAAACATGACTCAGCATAAATATACATAACTTAACCAAAGCGATCACACCTGCATGGTTTTTCAATTAGAAATGGACATAAAGTCTTGTGATGTCTTAAACATGAATGTTACATAAATGTAATATAGTTAATAGCTATTGGAAGAGGTAATCATTGTAATATCAGCAATCACGATTCACAATTATATCTTTTCTTTGCGTTTTCATTTGTATTTAGCAGCCATCTTGGATTTATTTTCGCAAAAAATGACCCCAAAATACTAAATTAACATTGTTTGACAATGAAAGGTTAAAAAAATCACCAAATATGCCCTTCTACACAATCTAGAACAAATGTTATGAAGATATTTTGTTTTTTTACATTCATGGCAGCCATCTTGGCGGCCATCTTGGATTTTGAAAAAGCAACCAGGGTGGCGAGCGGCCACCCGGGCTAAAATTCATCAAGACCCTTACTGCTATGTAAAAAAGCAAAAAAACACTTGTTAATAATCACAACAAGGTAATTTGGCCCTGCCTCTGGACTACTTCACCATACGACGAATTTATATCGAACACATGATGTGAATCCATTTGAAATGATATATACAAATCGATACACGGCTCTTCTTAATGAGGTCATGTTATTAATCACAACCACAGTGTTATAGTCAGGTGAATCACGTTTGTTGTATAACAGTAGTCTGTTCGCGTCACCATCACGACATTTACACTGTGTCAAGTCAGTGTTGATACATACATAACAACGTCCTTCATATTCTAGCTTAATAAGTTATGGCACTTTATACTGGTCACGTTGAGTGTATGTTTTCCTACAGGGCATAACAGGTACCAGTCTCTTCCACTGACCTATTTAAGTATTGCTGCATTTCGTCGCCTTTTCTGTGTCAGAGATTTCTGATGTCACAGTCCAGGTACAGCACGCTGCTACGCTGGCACAGACAAGCTAACGAAATGCAGCAAGGGTTAAATTAGCCAGTGGTAGAGACTGGCTCGAGTTATGCCTTGCGTGGGAATATCTATTAATAGATTCTGAGTTATTGTTGAAAAAGATGTGCGATTACAATCTTTATGAAATTCATTTATTTTAAAATGTAATATTGGGATGATTTATTAATACATATTCAAGAAAATCATTCAAAGCTAACGAAATGCAGCAAGGGTTGAATAAGCCAGTGGTAGAGACTGGTTCGAGTTATGCCTTGCAGGGGAAGTTGCGTTGAGCGCTGAGTAAACATCTAACTAGATACTGAGTTATTGTTTATATAGATGAGCGATCATAACCTTATGAACAAACTTTAATTTAAAATTTTATATAGGGATGATTAATTAATAAATATTCAAGAAAATCCTTCAGGAAAGCGTAATCAACCGCTTAATCTCACACATTAATAGAAATCATTCGAGGTTCCCTCGGCATGGTCTGGATATTTTACGGCCGCTTCATTTACTTATAACTGTTCATTGATCGATTTCCAACAGTTTAAGTTTTTTAAATTTAAACACGCTTTCAATTACATTATTGCTTATATCTGAACCGAACTGTTTCATCACTGGTCTTCCCTTCCATTACTATCGATTAACTTAAATAAAGAATAATCGACAACTGGTGTTCATTGTGATGTTAAAGTGATATTTACAACCCTGGTAACTGAGAACACATGTGATAATGCGATGAGTCCAAAATGTTGAGTTGTTTTAACGTCAGAATGTTGATGACAACTCAATGTTATAACCTCATTGAGGTCACCTCCCTAGAAGCCAAATGGCATGTTTCTGTCTGTGTTTGTCGTTCTTATACATAGGGTTATGTGTGTTTATGTATCCATGGTTACGTACAGTTTGTGGAGTGTGAAATTCTTATATATAATTAGCTTGTTGAAATATTTCATTTCATAGAAAACGTTTTACAAAAAAATATCAGAATGAATAGAAGCCCAATTACAACATTAACGATTGATAAATTGTACATGTTGAAGCATTCGTAAAATATCTTTCGAACCGTGTAGTGTTCTGAAAGTTACTTTGGTTATTAATTTGTTCATCAAATTCTTGAAATAACGTCTAATAACTTTTGTATTTTCCTGCAGCTGCTTGTATATAAGTAATACATTTTTAAAAATAGTATCACAGGTCAAATATCAGTATTACGTTAATCCACTTGAATTTCTTTTAACACGTAATAAGATCTATGTGAATGCACTGAGAATAAACCGAATCTAACAGATCTATCTACAATTCTTGTTGAGAGGGTTGTTAACTTATACATTGAGGACGCGTGCAGAAAGATTTCTAGACTCTGTAGTAATCGACTATGATGTATATTTTTAACATCGGTTAGGTAATTATATATTTGAGACTATGTAAAATAATGCATAGTTCAAGTAGAAATATATTACAATATTGTTTCTGGATGAGTTTGAGGCATCTGAATACATTCATATTCGAGGAACTAATTTTAACCTTATTGTTTAGTTCAAACATATTTCGCTAAAATTGACCTCTTTAAATTGTATTATTTTCAAGTTTCAAGTAATCTATATCAGTTTCAACACAATTCAAGGTTTATCATTTAAAATATTGTATTCAAGAATGTTGAAGTATGCATTACGTACATTCCTTATTGAAACTGTGTTTATTTCGTAAAGGGGCCACCGGCCCATTATACAAGGTCATAGAACATGATAGGTGTACAAAGAATGAAGCACCGTAAAATAACACATTATGCTAATTACAGATATTAAGGAAGTTTGAGCGTTTCTTTCCAGCTAAAATACAAATTTGGCTAAATTTTAAACAAGATTATTATTACATGATGACATTAGTTGTAGAAATTTAAACATAGTTGGAGAAGAAATGTAACATTTAGGGAGAAGGCTCCGAGGAAGATTATGATAAAAATCGCATTCCATGCAAAAATAATATTCTGTTTCAATTAAATATTTGAACTATACAAAATGGACATAGTATTTCGCTCCGAGGTAGGCCGGTCTGTCTTCCTTCCTCAATTAACAAAAGATGGTTGGAGCATCGGAGCTTACAATAATGCTATGCGATAGACTGGCGAAGTAACTGAAGATAAATTATGTTCACATTTGATTTCACTTTTAATAGATTTGTATAACTTAAGTTTGGAGTAGCTTGACATACTTTTAAATAACTTTTATTGGAATTTAAATGTTCTACAACATTTAAAGAAGATAGACGGATAGGGGATACAAACAAGCAGCAAGCTTTGAACCATACTGTTATCTGCTCACTTCGGTCGCATTATGGATTTTTAAGCATAAAACTTACTTGGAATTTTATTACTGTTAAATGTCTTGCGGAGTCGTACACTAAAACATCCACTGGTTAATTATCCTATTGAAGTTCCAAGCATAATCAATATTGGTCATACTAAATAGATTCCCATTTCCTCATTAATCGACCGGAATTAATATTTTCCCAATATTATGTATATTCGGTCTCTGTTAATTCACATATTGAACTAACATATTTCGTTTGTCGTAACATCAACTTTCTGGCATTCATTACCTAACTTACCAGCGGTCTCTATCTGCAGACCACACAATGTGTGAATAGGACTTCGTGTAGTTGGATGTCACAGTGAACTAGTTTCTACGGAGCAAACCAATGAAGCGTGTCACTAATCGATTAATTGTCAGTACATCTGTGCAACGCTTACCAATGGAGCGTGTCACTGGTCGAGGTCCGTGTATATTTATACATTGTACAGCTTGTATGGACAACATAGACGGGTAGGTAGGTTGTATCGTCACAACACAGAGCAAACCAACAGTCGTGTAGTGCCATTTCTGGTGACAAAATGAAGCATACTGTTAGTGAGTGAGACTGGATATCATTATTTGTGTTCGAAAATGGATTCGCTCAGTAATAGTAGTTGTGACTACATAGTATGGTATTGGATGTATTCCATGAAACAAAATGAGTGATTCCGTTCAAAGTAATCTTGGTAAAAGCGCTATGGATAAAGACAAGGCAATAGACAAAATGGAAGTTCCATTGCAAAACAATCTAGGTAACAGTGATAATGAGCAAAATAATTCCGGTAACACAATAGACGCCTTGCAAAAGAGTTCGGATAACACATCGGATTCTAGCAAAACTGATCCTGTGGGCAAAGAATTTGATGGCAGAAATACTAACACAGTAAGTGAGCCTAGCCTAGGTGACAACAGTACAGAGGCTGAAAATGATGACTCTGGTCACAAAGTGGAAGGTAACAAACATGACGACAGTGCCAAACATGCAGGAAGTCAAGATCAAGGCGTAAAAATTGAACACAAGGGTCCCGTTATTGAAGTGAGTGGAAATGGATATATCAACACTGCTTACAAACCTGATGAAACTGTACAAACGGATTCTGGTACGAAAGCGACTGATCCTGCACATGGAAATCCTCAAGAAGTTGAAGAAAGGGAAAAAGGAGAATCCGACAAGAAAGGCAGTGATGTGGAGGGGAAGAAGCCTCGTGACGAGGTTGGTAAGACAGAAGAGGGGGAATCTGACAACGATGAAGGTGGGCCCTGCAAGTGGTTGTCATTTACACCTGCGTGTTGTCAGAAGTTCCGAAACCCTAAATGGGTTCTCTTCATCTTGTGTTGGGCTTCTGGTATACAGGTAATGTGTATACTATTTTATTGCTACATGCGTCACTCATACGGATAAATGTACATGTACTGGATAAATAATAATAATGAAATAAGTATCATTACAATATCAACACTGACTAATAATACTCCAGGATAGGCAAATTTTGAGGATTTGGGTACATATATTTATATCCAAGGATACAAATAATTACAAGCCGATGCCAACAAAGAACAGATCAAAGCGATTGGTATATATGTAACCCTGTACGATCCCGTGGTTCACGTGTTTTGACAGAAGGTTGCATTGCAACGATTTGTTCAATAACCTCCCTGAACACTACGTCAATACTTTTAGCATTGTTTTTTTTTTTTTTTTTTTTGGGGGGGGGGGGGGGGGGGGGGGTACACTCTTGTGCTAATTACAGTAATATATCATTTAAAATATTAACATGTTTCGGGAATATGCATTTTACGTGAATGTCAATATTCTATTGTGAACAGTTTATATCGTGAATTTCACGAAACCGAACTTTTTTGGAACTAACTTCGATTTTCAGATATATTAATGATTTCAAACTGACAATCTTTGAGTGGTTGGGTTCACTCAGTGAAAACTCGTTGCTTCACTATATGCTTCATGTTCCATAAGACTAATCTATATTTAAATGCTGAAAAAAACAGTCGAAAATTTAACAATCTTAAACATATTTTGAAAGACGCATTCATCATTTGAAGATTTATATCCAAAAGTAACAATTGCCGTATCGTTTTAGAGGAGCAGTAATAGGTTTATAATGTTGATACAAGTGCATGTATATCCTATTTATATACCTTTTAGCATTGTCAAACCATGTACGTAGTTAAGATTGTATCACAACGCCGACATGATGGCGACATCACCAGACTATCTAGAATATATTATAACATTTCTATGCACCCGATACAGTGGGATCGTGTCCCATACATCATGGTTATAAGGGATTAACCAGTAAGCAAACTCAATAACTTTAGACATACATAACATAAGCCGACGCCAACGCGCCCTAGTTCTTTACACTGGGATACATGCATGGCGTAATGTTATAAGCTTTCACTCGAGCTGGCATTCTTCTCGACTAAAGTCATAAACTGCTCAATCATCGTGGTAAACCTTTGTTAACTTCTTCTTATGCAGACGAAACATAAGTTCTTACCAGTAAAAGTTATTGAACTCGTGTTAAAGGCAATTCAAAGCAAGTGTGTTGTCAAGTCCGGGATTCAATGCCTTTTGATTACTAGTACTTGGCTGGTGTAAATAATAGCATAGTGTCGGTTATGAACATATGTTGGAATTATTTCTTTGGTTTACGAGGTTTGACGATATGATTAAAACTCATGGTCTGTCTAAATATTATTTACAACCTTTGTTCACCCTAAGATGACATGGTATACCACTAACCAACAAGTATAGAGTGATGTTTAAAGACATCCTGTGATTAGATTTCTCATAGACCCAGTTTCAATATATTATAAACATCTGGGTGTTTTATTATACAAATATATAAATAAATCATACAAGTTTGAAAACAAACATCGCTACGTACCTGATTCATCTGATTACATGCTTTTTACGCTAAGTGATGTAATGTAAACTAACATTGCAATAATAAATTAATAACCATTGATTTTATACTTTAGGTGTCAATGGATGGAGATGCTAACTATTTGTGCACACCATTACTGACACTCTGAGTGATACATCCAATGTTATCTTGCTCTATCAGCGTATTTGTATCTGCTATCCAACTACAATAGAAGGATAACGGATACAAGGGCTTGTACACTGATGGAACAGGGTGTCCAGTGTGTGAAACCATTGGCTACGTCATGTTCTTTGGAATCTGTTATTTATTTTACAAAGAATACCAAACAATGTCCCATTTAATAACACGAATGAGTGGTTTGGTATCTGACGAGGTGTAGACATTAGAATACCGTATGACTTCGTTAGTGATGGGCACAAACACAACGACTATCAGCATACTAACATGGCCAATGCTGGGACCACAAAAATATCTTAGCATTATCAAAAATGTTTTGGTTCTAACTAAACTAACCCAAGCATATATTTCACATAATGGTATGAACATTATATAGATTTTTAAAAACGCAGTAATGAACTAGAGTATGGTGACTTAAAAAGGGTAGGATATCATGTGTACTCCCAATAGACACTGTCTATCTATGCTGACCTCTCGCCCTTGAATTGGAAAGAGGATCAATCTACACAAAGCCAATAAGCGTTTTATTTTATCTTTTATTTTATGTTTATGACATGATATGCTTATATTAGAAATACATGCAAATACAACTCTAACATTGTTGCATTTGGGATAACACTGCCTTCAATAGTACAAATTCTTCTTACATATATTTGTACTATTCAAGGTAGTATTATCCAAAATGTAACGATGTTAAGGCCCCTTTACACAGAGCCACGTCCTGCGTACGACCATTGGGCGACCCAAAAAATGGACAGGACGCTCAAAGGTCGGCTGATTTAGCGAAATCCCGTTTCTGTGTAAATGCTCCTGCGATCTTCGTGCGTCCTTTGTACGACCTAAAATGCAAATAGCGGTAACTTCCACGACGATCTTTGAACGACCTGCACGTTTCCGGAGCTTCCACGCTGCCTTCAACATTTCAGCATCAAGGGCGATCCTCGTGCAACCCGTCAGCCTCCTATGTGCCTACTCTGTGCCTCCTCTGTGCTTCCTCTGTGCCTTCTCTGTGCCACCATGGCGACTATGGCGACTAACACTTCTGCCTCCTCTGCGATACCTGAACGAGTGTTCGACAACCCGGATAGACTGGGTCTATAATAAGATGCATTAGTCTCCATTTGTTTCAGTCCAGTTCCAACAGTAAAAAATAACCAACCAATTAGGTTTTGCAGTTGCAATAAAAGACAAAAAGCTCTGCTGCTTAACAACATGGTCATTGTTGTTTGCAGAAGAATATGATGGGTTTTCTTTTGAAACTACAGAAATAAATATTCAGAAATACACGAAATTATTTAACCCACGGGTAAACATATGAATGAAACAGGGTTTCATCATTCTCCAGAAGTCATATGGGTTAAATTTAAGTTTATGAAACATTAACTGGTCATATCTATGAAAATCATGCCTTCAAAAAACTAGTCTCTTTTAAAAATCTTCTTAACGGGGAGATATAGGAGAGTAAAAAGGGACTTTTTGGCTTGTTTTACGATGTCCTACTGTAACGATGCTTCAATGAATTAAAGTAAGCGAGATAAAATAGGTCGCCAACATCTTTTATTAATTATATTCGGTATTTCGTAACTTTGTAAAAAGAATTACCCAACGTTCTGGCCAAAATCCATGTTGAAAAAGCTATTCCAACACCCGTATGTGTTTGAATAAAGGTCATGATAAAAGTATCAAACCCGAATGAATGAGATTGTGCTACTTCTTTACAAAACTTGTTATTATCAAAGACATTTAAAATTGACTTTATCTGACACATCATTCCGTTGTTATTGTTAAATATGTGATTGCGTTTCTTTACAATTGAGTTTATACATCTTTATTTGCTTGACTTTTTTCTGTTGTTTTGCTCCCTTTGGTGCCATGTCTTATTAATGATTTGTCAACAGAAACAAGGAAACATGTGAGAATCGATCATCTATTTTTTGAAGAATTTACGAGGACGCTAACAGAAGGCTGAATGAATGCAGATAGAAGGCACAACACTCGTCATGGTCGTACAAAGGTTGTCACGGTCGCTGCATGAAGGCAGAACGCTCGTGATAATGAACGGCTCTGATTGCACAGAGGACGCACAATGGAGGCAGAGGCACCGCCCAACGTTAGCGAATTTCTTAGGGCCCCTTTACACAGACATAAAGACCGTTGTGCGTCCCCTGTGCGACCAAAAACATAACAGATCGCCGTTGGACGCTCAAGGGAGGCAGAATGGTTGCTAAGGTCGTGAGGAGGTGGCATAAGGGATGTTGAGACATCGCGATTGATCGCCAAGAACGCGGAGGACGCCAACAAATTTTGAACATGCTCAAAACTTCCGCAGAGGGGTCGCCGACGATTCTGGTCGCTCAAGGGTTGCTCCCATGACGCAGAAAGGTCGTACAATGGACGTTCTAAGGTCGCAAAGGACGCTCAATGATCGCCATGTAAGAAATTCGCTAACGTTAGGCGATGCCTCTGCCTCCCTTGTGCAATCAGAGCCGTTTATATCACGACCGATCTGCCTTCATGCAGCGACCAAGACAAACTATGTGCGACCATGACGAGTGTTGTGCCTTCTTTCTGCATTCACTCAGCCCTCTGTGAGCGTCCTCGTAAATTCTGCAAAAGAATAGTTGATCGATTCTCACATGTTTCCTTGTTTCTGTTAGCAAATCTTTGATGAGACTATGGCACCAAAAAGGAGCAAGACAACAGAAAAGTCAAGCAAATAAAGATGTAAAAACTCACTTGTAAAGAAACGCCATCAAATATTTAACTATAAGAACGGAATGCTGCTGTCGGATAGAGTCGATTTTAAATGTCTTTGATAATAACAAGTTTTGTAAAACAAGTACGCTCAATTTCATTCATTGGGGTTTGATAATTTTATCATGATCTTTATTCAAACACATACGGGTGTTGGAATAGCTTTTTTTTCCAGAATGTTGGGTAATTTTCTTTACAAATTACGAAATACCGAAAATAGGACATCGTTAAACAAGCCAAAAATCCCCTTTTTACTTTTTTTTATCTCCCCGTTAAGAAGATTTTAAAAAGAGACTAGTTTTTACAAGGCATGATTTTCAGAAGTATCAACAGATAATGTTACATAAACTTAAATGTAACCCATTTGAATGATGAAGCCCTGTTTCATTCGTATGTTTACCAGTGGATTTATTAATTTCATGGGTTTTTTTGGTATATTTACTTCTTTTTCTTTATCATATTCTTCTGCAAAAAAAAAACATTTTATTTTTATTTATTGCAGCTGCAAAAGCTAATTGGTTGGTTGTTTTTGACTGTTGGAATGGGACTGAAACAATTGAGACCAATGCAGCTTATTATATACCCTAGTCTATTCAAGTTGCTGAAAACTCCCAAGGATCACTGAAGCATTGTTCAGGTATCGCAGAGGAGGCAGAAGTGTTGCTGCATGGTCGGCTAACTGTCGCCATAGTCGTGAATGGAGGCACAGCGAAGGCACAGATGAAGCACAGAGGAGGCACAGAGGCGGCTGACGGGTTGTACGGGGATCGCCCTTGATGCTGAAATGTTGTTAGGGTTGCACAGTGAACGCCCAGCGAAGGCAGTGTGAGGGCTCCGTAAACGTGAAGGGCGTTCAAAGATAGTCATGGAAATTACCGTTATTTGCATTTTAGGCCGTACAAAGGACGCACGAAGATCGCAGGAGCACTTACATAGAAACGGGATTTCGCGGAATCAGCCAACCATTGAGCGTCCTGTCCATTTTTTTGGTCGCTCAATGGTCGTACGAAGGACGTGGCTCTGTGTAAAGGGGCCTTTACATGGCGATTATTGAGCGTCCTTTGCGACCTTAGAACATCCATTGTACGACCTTTCTGCGTCATGGGAGCAACCCTTGAGCGACCAGAATCGTCGGCGACCCCTCTGCGGAAGTCTTGAGCATGGTCAAAAATTTTCGGTGTCCTCAGCGTCCTTGGCGATCAATCGCGACGTCTCAACATCCCTTGTGCCACCTCCTCACGTCCTTAGCAACCATTCTGCCTCCCTTGACCGCCCTTCGGCGATCTGTTATTTATTTTGGTCTCACAGAGGATGCACAACGGTCTTTATGTCTGTGTAAAGGGGCCTTTAGATAATATGCTTATAGTGATTCTTATAATACGTTGTTGTAATCATGTTCATAAGAAGAAAACTCTCCTCCTCAGGGCATGATCATCAACGGGTTTGTGAACGTGGTGATCACGACGATAGAGAAGCGCTTCGGGATCAGCAGCACGGAGAGCGGCACCGTCGTCAGCACCTACGACATCGCCTCCGCTATATGCCTCCTTCCCGTCAGCTACTTCGGCGGGCTCGGCGTTAAACCACGTTACGTCTCTCTCGGCATGGCCGCCGTCGGGGTCGGATCTTTTCTGTTCGGACTGCCTCGGTTTACAACTGGGCTGTACACCTTCGACTTCAATCAGGATATATTGTGTAACGTGAACTCTAACGTGACTGTAGCTTGTGACAGTACATTCAGTGGGTCGAGTATATCTAACTACAAGTACTTGTTTATATGTGCCATGTTGATTATGGGGGCTGGCGCCTCCCCTTTCTACACGCTTGGAGTTACCTACCTTGATGACTCCCTGCCTAAAAGCTCGTCATCTCTCTATCTGGGTAAGTGTATACCATGTTTGGTTTCATAGTTTCACATCTATAATTGAGTTAACAAGAACGTAGATATAACCTACCACCGTTATTTTTACATATTTAGACAATTAAATCAAGTTCATGTTATAATATTTATACAACATGAAATGAACATGAAACTGATTTAGTAATATGAATAAACATTAAATTTTCTATATTAGGAATATTTTACTCGATGAACATATTCGGAACAGCAATCGGATACTTAGCAGGAGGAGAATTTCTCAAAATCTGGACCGATGTTGGCTCTGTTGAACTGTCCAGGTAAACATTTGAAGTGATACATGTAGGCTCCTCCACTCCACACAAAGCCTTTTGAAATTATCTCTATTTAAAAATGTAGGACCATTTCTCTATTTGAGACTGTGAGTTTGCTTAGCATATCAACATTACCAGAAGGCATACGTTGCCTGTCTTCTTGAAAATGATAAACAGTAGTGTTGATTGTCCAGGTAATTTCATATCATACAACACTGGTATAATATCCAGTTTTGCATTTTATATATCCATATGAACATGAATAGCACACGTTATTTTAATAATGTTTAATTTATAAATACGTTTTTAAAACGTTTATTAATTCAATAACGCGGTGTTAAATAGCTTGAAACTATATATACCCAGTCTGATCTTGATTAAACCCGCCAGATCTTAACCCATATCAGATATTCTCTATAATGAAAATGTTCTTTTTCAAATTTTTTATAAAAACTATTTTCAATGCAAAAATAATTTAGGGGACATTATATTGTAAGTACTCGTTATGGGTCCTCTCCCAGTATTACAGTGAGTCCAGACAACCGGAAGTGGGTAGGAGCATGGTGGCTCGGCTTTCTTCTCTCTGGTGGTTTTGTTATCGTGGCGGCGGTGCCCATGGCTGGTTTTCCTAAAGACATGCCTAGTAAGCCTTCAGTAAACTTGTAAATGTTTGTGTATCATGTAAATTTTTGTGTATCATGTAAATGTTTGTGTACCATGTAAATGTCTGTGTATCATGTAAATGTCTGTGTATCATGTAAATGTTTGTGTATCATACATGAAATATCAGTGGTGACGGAGGTAAATGAAATGCCGAGCAAATATGATCTTAGCAAACGAAACTGTAAACGAATAGTTCTAATGAACTTTCAAATAAGCTCAATACTGACTTAACTTGTCTGATTTTTAATGACATGAATTTTGTAAAATGTTTATTGTCAATGTATCTCCCATTAATACAGGTACCAAGAAATACCGCAAGGAAAAGGCAGCCGAGGTGTACAGCAGAAAGCGCACACGTGATGAAGATACAAAGGATAACACTACCGCAAAACTTTCACTGAAACGTGTGTGGACCTCTGTGAAACATCTCCTCACGAACCCGACCTTCATATTCGTCAGCTTGACCGCTGCAACTGAAGGTGAAACTGTTTAGCAGAATAATTACTGTATTGAACCATTTCCATAATGTAACAATCGAATTGAAACTAGCTAACACAAAGGCTACAATGGTGTACGTCCCATATAAAATGACGGACTTTAGGAACGCATAACATTAACAGCTACATGTTGTTCGAATAAGACCGATAATATGCGATCGCATCTATATGTAATTTTAAGTAAACATTTGAATTATGTTCAAGTCCATCTGGATGCCGAAACTAAGTACATGTACATAGCAACTTGCATTGAATCAATAAATTCAGTTCCTCCTGAGCGAATGAGATTGTTGGCTTTAACTGAAACTGCAGCAATTTAGACCAAGTTGTCATTGTGAATGAGTGTATTTAGAGAAGCGTTTTGCCGTTTTAAAGCAATGGTAGTTGCGGGGTTCTCTACCTTCACGCCCAAGTTCCTGGAAGCCAAGTTCAGTCAGACGTCTGCAAATGCGGCACAGTATGTAGGTGAGTATGTTCTAGTTTCCGGGCTTTAGTTTCGATAAACGAACATATTCCTTCAACTTTTGCTGATAAGTAGGTGTACTTGAGGGGGTACATCAGATAAAACTCGTTTGTGTCTGTAACACCCTTGAGACGTTGCAAGTTTCAATAAACCTAAAAGAAACAACATCAATCACAATCTTAACCACAAAAAAAACTGTTCTTCAAGATCATTAAATGATGGATGTTTACAAATTTACACTTGAGAGTGGCTTTTCTAGGCGTTCTGATTATATGAAAAGCCTGCAAGGGCTTATCACGTGTGATGCTGTGTACTGACGATATATTGACGAGTGAAGTGATCCCGCTTATACCAAAACTTTGAATCCCTCCTCAAAACACAAAGCACGTTGCTTTATTGCATTTCATCTGTATGATGAGAAAGCCATGAAAATGAATATATAAAACTGCTATCATGTTAAACCTCTTTGTCGCTCAGGTTACGCGGCAATCCCTGCAGGCGGGGGTGCTACAATCCTGGGCGGGTACCTTGTTAAGAGGTTCAACCCCCGAGTGTCCCAGATACTAAAAGCTTGCATCATCTCCTGTGTCACCGTCCTAATCCTACTCCTCATCTTCCTCGTACAGTGCGACACCGTGCCTTTCGCAGGCATCAACGTGCAGTACAACAATCCTGTCATTGGGTGAGTGAAGCATACATAAAATATAAACTCGTATAGATAGGAATTGTACTGTGGTTTTCATGTTATCGGTTCCAACTTTCAGTAACATTTGTTCAGTTTTGAAATCAAAGCTATATTCCAATGGGTTGAAGACAGTCATCCATTGCACGTCCTACGACATTAGAAAACCTGTCTTTCTCTGCATATCCTCTAGGCACGGCATTACATCTGTCATTACTTTCTCTTATCATATTACCCCTCTTTGTCACAGCTCTTTTAACGATTAATACCATACTATAGATAGCGAGTTCCGTTACCTGGCGTCCTTCAGTTTTAATTTATATGATAACTGTACATTCCGTCGGAGTCCACTATGTTAAGAATATATAAGTAAGCATTACTTACATTATTACAACTTACAAAGGAGCTCTATCGCCAAGAATCTGGACGACACGTGTAACACTAACTGCGACTGTACAGAGGACGACTATCACCCAGTGTGTGGTAGGAACGGTGTCGTCTACTTCTCTCCATGCTACGCCGGCTGTGAGACCAGGGTGCCGAACTTTGACACAGTGAGTTAACCAACATCAACCTGGAGTGGATCTGAAATAGATAATGAAAAGCACCTTAACTTAAACTTCGAACAATTTGAACAACTTCAGTATTACAATGCATATTCTAAATCTTGAAAAATTGAGACAATGTATGGATATTTTATGTCGTTGTCTATGTCGAAACGTCGCCTCAAAAATGCCAATAAAATGTTTATAGAATAGGCAGGTGGAAAACAGTGAAATTGGAATTCTATACTCAAGCTTATGAGTAGGACCATACGTCCACTATTCGTTAGCGGCATTTATATCTACCAAAACGTGCATCCATTTAATCAAAGACAATATAAGCTATACTATTAATAAGCGTGGTGTGTCATGGTTTAGACGAGACAAAATTCTATCCTTATAAAATATTATTGAATTCTGTGACAATTTATTTTCGAAATAATTGGCATTTTATGTTATTTCTACAGTATTCGATGTTTTAAACTGAGCCGACTACGAATGTTATGTATAGTCTCTATAAATAAAATACTGTCTCTGTTCAAATGTAACCTCTTGACCCTAATGTTTCTCTAGCGGTACAACAATTGCACGTGTGTGAGCACGACAGCCACAGACTACATGGCGGAGTTCACGAACTGCGAGTCCCAGTGTTCGCTGATGCCTCCTTTCCTGGTGGTGTTTGCTATCATGATGTTCTCCACCTTCGTCATCGCCATACCTGGCGTCACCGTCACCCTCAGGTAGATACACAGTGTATTCAACGTAATCTAAAGTATACATGTTGATTTCCACATGAGTACATATGTCATATGAGGTTTCTATTACCTGAATGAGAGAGGGTTGATATTATGTTTTATGTGAGTTTTGTACAATTGGCGTCCGGTTTGTCTGTCCTTCTGCCCGTCCGTAATCATTTCATATCCTGAGCGAAAACCGTTCATGATATCTTTCTGAAACGTTGCATGTGTATTACTCACTGACTGAAGTGGTGCCTTTATATTTTCAATTTTTTTTTATATTTTAAAAAAAATTCATTTCAATGGAAACGCAATTCATTTGGACTTTGTTTAGGGATAGATTCATTTCCGGAGCAGAACTCCAAAACCCTTCATCATATATTCCTGAAACAATGTATGTGTATTACCTTATTTGCTTTGAAAATATGCAATTATCTTTCAAAGGTGTGTTTTACCAATTATGTGGAACCAATGGTATATGCCGTGTTCTGGTGACTCTTGGTTTATCACTTGTCTGGATACCTTCATTAGATTAAATTAGTATCTGATATGAATGGAAATGTACTGAACATGGAAATAAAAAAAATTAGTATTGAAAATCCGTTAAATTTATGGCAAGACAGTACATTAAACTGACTACAAAATGACAGACAGACGTAAGTCATAAGAGCTCCGAACAGTTGCAGGACACCTTCACTGGTGTATCCGTCTTGCCAGTGGAACCTCATGAGAAATATCATGAGAAAAGGTCGGGGACAACCTATAGCACATAACGTAATGGACAGTTTCTGATAGAAAATAGTAATGTATCAGCGTATCCTAACGCCACCGAACTGCATAGCAGATACGGTGGTGATTCAGTCTCGGTGTGGAGAGGAATCACCATCGAACACAGAAGGATCTCATATCTTGAAGGACGTGTACGACACCGTGATGAAGTCCGGGATACGTTCTGTGGCAGAACCGTTTGCAAAAACAGGGCGGCGGAACATAAACATAACAGTGTTGCTTTAGTCTTCTTAAAGCCCGGACACACCCCTACTGAACATTTATAGGATGTGCTAGGTCGTAGGGTTCGTGAGAGGCGGGTTTCCACCCTGATATTTGGATGACTTCGTGCAGTGTCTACGACAGGAGTGGTGTGATATAGGGCTGCAATAAGAACACTGGTTTGAAGTATACCAAGACGTTACCAGAGCACGTTGAGGCACGCTCGAAACTGACTTTCTTACAATCATGTAAGATGTGATTAAAATCTATTTTAATCTTAAATATTACGAGATCCCTTATTGTTCCCTTCAGTGTATTAAGCATATACAATCTACAACTTCATATATCAATCACATTGTATATATCAATGTCAAAATTCCAACTGTTCTGTAGATGCGTGCACGAAGAAGACCGGAACCTGGCTATGGGCGTACAGTACGTGGCGCTCAGGTGTTTGGGTCAGTAACGATTGCTTCTATATACTTACTTTCCTTACAAAACTCAAGCCACAGGTAGTATTTCTTAAATATGGCTGCAACTTGTTATTGCCCGTAAATATACGGTGCACAAAATATTAATTTACAACATGCTAAATAAATGAAAAGCATTTCAATTTCTCATTTAATGAATTTAATTCAATTTAATAAATATGCAAAAACGTACATATGTTGTAATTTGAAGTACTTGGAGTGGATTAATGTTAAAAGTCATATTGTTTGATCATTTGTGTTGGTACCATTGATTTTAGACAAAAACTTTTAATTCCTCATGCTTAATCATAAAACAGATCACTAATTAGTTTAAGGTCTTGATAATCCTGGCACTGTATCCTTAATTGTTTGGATCAATTTTATCCTCGACTCGATAAACATTCAATGCTCTCCTCTTTAAAACATAATACAACATTAGAGAGGTAAAGTGAAGGACAGATCAATAAGCAAGTACGATATCATTGCAAAACCACCACAAGGACAAAAATACGCTAGTGGTAAGATGATGAATTTAATCCATAAAGGCTATCATCTGAACCATTACATAACCATATTGTTGCATTAAGTAATAAAACCAACTCGTGCTCCCCAGGTTCAATCCCCGGTCCAATAATCTTCGGGCGGATGATCGACCTATCGTGCCTGCTGTGGCAGAAGCGATGTGACGGGGAGGGCGCGTGTTTCTTCTACGACAACAACAACCTCAGCTATTACCTCATGTCTATCGGCATCGTCGTCAAGTGTCTCTCCACTCTCTTCTTCACACTGGCTCTCGTCTTCTACAAGAACCCGGCTTCAAAACTGAACCAAGTGGAAGATGTGCCACCTCCCAAAATGAAAAGTGAAGATAAATCTATAACGTTAACAGTATAGATATTATGAACATTAAAACATCAGTAAAAAGGCTTAAAGCTATTTCACGGGACAGTTGAAGACATGCTGTAATCGCATACGTAGGGAATTGATGGGACAGCCCTAAGTAAAAAAAAAGGCATTAACTTATCTTTATCCATGTGCTAAAAAAGAGGCACACGTGCAAAATTTATTTTAAAATAACCAATATAAATCTATTGTATCACAATAGTTGAAAAAATGAAGAAAAAAAGAAGTTTGCCACATCCAGCTGTTGTTGGTAAGAAATACCAGATTTGCAAGTGAAATTTTGTTTTCAGAATGTAATTCCCCCAAATGATACGTTTCATGAACATGTCTATTTCTAGGAAATTTTATCTATAAATCCTAGTTAAAGAAGTACCTACTAAATAGTTTTGAAATATTCTTGTATACTATCTGTGACGGGTTGATGGCAGTTTTCTAGCAGTTTTCATTCAGACTGCAGCAGATTTTAACCTGTTATAACTTGGACATTATAATGTACCCGGTAACAAAAGTATTTTGTAAAACTTTATTTTTGTTGAAATAAATTATTGTTTAGCTTACTAAAGCGACTGCGTAAGTGTTCATTTGTTCTTGGCATTTCTTGCTTCACAATAATTGTCATAATTTCAATAAATGTGTTTCAGAGCTTCCGTTTGTAAACGTAAAATGTAAGATTACTATAACTTGGATAATTTACAATATTAATTCACGGGCGAGAGATGGAAATGTGTACCCTGCAGTTGGGAGAATGCCCAGGTCACATGCTCTCATCTAGGACTGTGCCCAAACCACAATAACTAGGCTGCAGTCACAATGGATACAAACAGGCCTCACCATTGACACATCTAAAATCGGAAAACGGGGATCATCACCGTACTTTTGATCTGTGTAATCATTTTGTCACTGTGACATCATCAACAGCATTGGTCTAACATCATTTGGCCACCAGAAGTACAGTTACCAACTTACCAGGCCTGTTTGAGAACATGGTATTCAATTCCTTTCCGCGAATAATGTCATTATCTTGCAAGATTGTCCGACTTACCATCGAGCACATTGACTTGTAGAATAGCGTATGAAGAGCACTGAACGCATAGAAGATACTGTACATTTTTAGGACATGTTATTTTGAAAATACAGCCGTCTGTTTTGTTTTTAAACTCTTTATTCTGCAAATTGACGTTTACCCGAATTCCATGCGTATTACTCAGTGAGATCCAAAGGCATTGGCAACATCGTTGTTGGTCGACCTAAGCTGCAACATCCCCAGTGCTTTTTCTCTTTCTCCACTGGTCAATCGCGGCATGATTTCGTAAATGTGTGCCAAATAATGCAAAATAGGCACCTTTTATACCCTGTAGAAGCATTCAGTTCATGAAAATACTGCTTGGATTTTGCTACATTTGAGTGATAATGCGTTTGGGTGATAGACAAAAAAAATTAAAGTTTTCGTTTTCAAGCGAAAATGTTCACATAAATAATCGTCTGTGTTCCTAAATTATTTAAGATCATTTGACAACACAGAAAACTCGTTTTCACTAAGGTAAATTACGAGAAAAGATCTTTAATGACTAGAAACATATATTTCATAATTTTCACACTTAAACTTACTCAATAACAGTATTTTCATCGTTTAGGGGTTATGATGTAAAACATACAACCTTTTTGTCTAGTCACAAACGTAAAAGTTTACTTTCAACTTCTTCTGGACATCTAAATCACATTTATTGGTTACTACCAGCCTGGTCGAAAACCGGACAATTTTAAACTTCTTAAACAAGCTGCATTTTGCCACAATATGAATCCATCAGGATTTTTAAGCGTGTTATTAGCATAAAGCTACGTTATTCAGCTCTCTTTTGAACCATTCATTTCTCAAATATCTTTGATACTTAAAAAGTTATTAAAAAAAGAAATTAGGTAAGGTTTCTTTTGGCGTTTAGTGTATATTCTTGTGTGTCATGAATTTATTACTAAAGAGTTGTTTATTAAAGCGTAAAGCTCCATAATCATCTTTCAATATATTTTAAACTCTTCCCACTTGGCGGGGTATATACATTTAGTAGACACTGTCTTGCTTTTACATGACCAATGAAGATATCGTTGTATTTCATATGAATACCTGACCATTATGGTTCTTTTCTTAGTGATTCCATTTTCTGTATACTATCATCTCTTCTTTCTGATTTAAAAACTGCAGCAATTGATTACTAGAAAAAAGAAATATAAATACAAATCAATTTATTCAACAAAAATATTTTGAACAACCATTTAGTTTCTCTCATTCTCCCTTGCTGTCTATCAACAACACACACACACACCAGCCAGCAACAGACAAGGGGAACAGGTGCTTGTACAGTCTTGCGGATTGGTAGTGGCACTGAATTGATTATTTCAGGTACTTTGTCCAATAAAAATAATTCAATATCAATCACTAGGATTTAATTCATATGAAAATTCTGTATCTCTACCTCTTTGTTAATACCAGAAAAGGCTATTAGACTCCAGGGTGTGCTTCCTGCTCACAGAATCAGAACTGGTAATAAAACGCTGCGATTCAGGTTCAATATGCACAATCCATTAGTGAGTTGGGCAATATTGCAGCGATTAATGGTGATACACAAATTGTAAATTTCTGGATTCAATACATTCATTCTGGTGTTTTTTAATTCATTAACGAGGAATTTACAGAATAATTTATTTTTTCAAATGATGCTTATGCATCCTGCAATAACAGGTAACTTCCAGAGTCATCTATATTCAACACAATTACACTACCTGTGATACTGCTACAACCTCCTGTTCCCATTGTCTCTCACTTTTATTGCATCTATTAACTTATTGAGCATATTTGTATGAACATTTCTCTCTCAGTCACAGAGCATCTAAAACAATCAAGCATGTCATGAAAATAGATAATCATAGAAATACCTGTACAAATATTTGATTACCATAATTTCTAAATTCACTGAAAAATCAATTAATCTTTCATATATATGTATGTAATCGTGGCGGTCAACACTTTACGTAATAAAAAAAAGTTTTCAAAAAATTAATCTTTCAATTTTTCAAATATATCTTTAGTTGAAGCACTTAATAACGGAAACAATTTAAGCATGTACATATTTTGACATATTTCTCTTGCAAATATTTAACACACATCATATTATTATCATATTGAAATTGTTTGCCCTATTTAGACAACAATATTTAATGACAATGTTATTAATTAGCAGAAAAAAATGCATCACAAACAAAAGCTAATCATGTATTATTAAAATTTTCTGTTTATTGTGCCCTTATGATATGACAAATATTTTCATTTAAAATTAAAATAAAATATATTTTTTCACAACATATGATTAAAAGAATTTAAAAACACACATAACCATAAAAGGATAATTGTGTTGCATTGCCACTGCAATAGGAAAGCTAAATCTAAAGCAGTTTATCTTCATAGTTGACAGAGATTTAAATACAGAAATCTAAAAGATAACATATTTCCTTCATTTTTATTTGGTTGAGTGTTCCCTTACATTCCATTCATGTTTTACATGCAATTATATTATTCTTTATTTGCAGACTTACATGTGAATATAAAGAAATTCACTATCAAAGTTTTGATAATAAAAATTGCAAGTCAAGCAGAGAATGCAATTTGATTGTTTGCTTATGCCTTTGTAGTAAGCTTATTAAAATTTTAAATCTACATTAAAAAAAATTAAAAACATTATGAACACATGTATAACCTTACCAGAGCATAGGCATTAAGTATTTGGTTCACAACTTAAAATATGAAATTTAAAATGGTAAAATAAAATCATACTAATATATCAATATTAACCATCAAGTGTCTAGTGTTACAAATAAACAGGTGTTTTATCACAAGTGTCTTGTATCTGAATCTGAAGAAGACTTCACGGTCCCTATCATAAAGCTAAATTTTTCTAAAGGCATTTCACACATAAAATCGTTGTAGTTTGTTGCTGCCTTCACAATGTAATCCTCAGAAAAGGCCATGATTTTTAAAACTCTCTCCACACTGAAATAGTTGGAAGCTAATGATAATGATTAGCACTGAGAGAGATTTGAAAATCAAGGCCCAGAACGACAATCTACAATAGACATCCCCAAGTAAACCATGGCATTGCTTCAAATGACATTTAGATGAGCTGAGGTGATTTAGGGTTTAACAACATTTTCAATATTTTTCCACTTATTGGCCAATAAGATGAGCTGTATATGAGAAAGGTCAACTTGTCAATATCAGCTTCCCTGCTGAGAGAAAGTGATTGTGAATATGGTCAACTGGTCAGATTTACTCCAATGCATTTTGTTCCTTATATGAAAGTGAGATGAAGAAATGCCCCCTTCCTAATTTCCATCAAATACCATGCCATGGTAAGCTTGGGGAGTTCTCTGTGTAATTAGAGATCTAGGAAAATAGGATTTCCTTTTAATTATTATGTCAAATTCAATGTCTTGACATGATCATGCAGTCACATCCTTTCTACAACAACCATGGATATATTGCTATTTACATATATTACAATAGTTTATTTACATAAATACAAATTAAATATCTACAAAATATACAATTTTCAGAACAAAAAAACATACTTTTATCTAATTGAACATTATTTATGCACCTTTTGATTTCAATGAAAACATTGTAATGGAAATGCTAAAACATTTAAATGCTATAACATTACAAGAATATTTTATTTTGAGTATTCAAAAGAGTGAGAATAATTTTTAAAAATCAAATTCACTATCATATATAGTATTATGCCAACAGAACAACAAAAGTAAATAGGTTCTATATGAATATCAGCAATGACATTCTGTCAGTTGATTATTTTAAAAATGCATCATGAAACAGGAATAGTTTTGTTATCCTATTAACAAATATTAAGGCGAAGACATATAACATAGATAACATATACACTACAATGCTGTTTTGACAATATTTCCGTTTTCTGTTACTATCCCGTTCTGATCGCCATTAACAGCAGGATGTTTGACCACAACTTGTGGAGTGTCGTGGTTGAGGGTTGTCCTACTTGTGGTGGACACTGCCGACATGCTCTCCTCCAACATCTTATCTTCTATAGTCTCTTTAGGCTTCTTGTACAGACACAGGGCGAGGAAGAAGAAGAGAGAAGAAGCAGCTTTAAGTGCCACCGAGAGAGCGAGAAGATAGTAACTCATTTGACGGTTGTCGTAGAAGAAACATGAACCCTCTCTATCACTCGTCTTCTGCCACAGCAAGCACGTCAAGTCTATCATCTTGCCAAACAGGATGGGACCAGGAATTGAACCTTAAAAACATGTTTATTTTGTCAGTTGATTCTTAAATGTGAAAACAAATTTATCTGATTTGGACTAGAATCAAATGTGTTGGTAACTCTAATAACTTTCATTCCTGTTTACCATAATTCATGAAAAATCACACAGAAAAACAAATCATGCAGGGCAAATGGAATCATTATCCCATAGAGCTAATTGATTGATGTTAAACAAGACAATGTGTTGAGTTGATAAGGTCCCCCTCTTTACTTACCTAGACACCTAGCAATGATCCACTGGATCCCCAACCCAAATGATCTCTGGTGTTCAGGAACACATCTGGAAAAGAAAATTCAAAAGGATGTTTAAAATTGCTTGGTTTACCTTTAAGGAGGGAAGGGTCACACGGTTTTGGATAGAATAATAAGAATGATTTGACAAGAAAAGATGATAACTATGACAGACATAATGCATTCTTTGTCAACAATTAAACAGAAATTTAGGATTCCAACAAAAGAATCATTCCTAGCCTCAAAATAATTGATAAAATAACCTGATACTAAAATACTTCTGGACAATACTGAGACAATACTAAGAGTATAACTTATTTTAGTATATAAGTGTTAGCTAGTAAAGATAGCTGGCATGAAACTGTATGATTCTGTAACTCAGAGCATGGGCATGGTAGAGAGAACGTGTATTAAACTGTAACTCACTTGAGCATGGCAGAGAGAGCATTATTAAACTGTTACTCACTTGAGCGTGGCCGAGAGAGCATGTATTATACTGCAACTCGATTGAGCATGGCTGAGAGAACGTGTATTAAACTGTAACTCACTTGAGCATGGCTGAGAGAACGTGTATTAAACTGTAACTCACTTGAGCCTGGCAGAGAGAGCATTATTAAACTGTAACTCACTTGAGCGTGTCAGAGAGAGCATGTATTAAACTGAAACTCACTTGAGCGTGGCAGAGAGAGCATTATTAAACTGTAACTCACTTGAGCATGGCAGAGAGAGCATGTATGAAACTAACTCACCTGAGCATGGCGGAGAGAGCATGTATGAAACTAACTCACCTGAGCGTGGCCGAGAGAGCATGTATGAAACTAACTCACCTGAGCGTGGCCGAGAGAGCATGTATGAAACTGTAACGCACCTGAGCGTGGCGGAGAGAGCATGTATGAAACTGTAACGCACCTGAGCTGGCGGAGAGAGCATGTATGAAACTGTAACGCACCTGAGCGTGGTAGAGAGAGCATGTATGAAACTGTAACGCACCTGAGCGTGGCGGAGAGAGCATGTATGAAACTGTAACGCACCTGAGCGTGGCAGAGAGAGCATGTATGAAACTGTAACGCACCTGAGCGTGGCGGAGAGAGCATGTATGAAACTGTAACGCACCTGAGCGTGGCGGAGAGAGCATGTATGAAAGTAACTCACCTGAGCGTGGCAGAGAGAGCATGTATTAAACTATAACTCATCTGAGCGTGGCGGAGAGAGCATCTATGAAACTGTAACTCACCTGAGCGTGGCGGAGAGAGCATGTATGAAAGTAACTCACCTGAGCGTGGCGGAGAGAGCAGGCATGCTGGTGATGAAGGTGAAGAGCATGATGATGCTGAAGAAAGGCATGAACACTGGCAGCCAGATGCATGACGTCTCACACTTGCCCAGTTCGGCCATGTAGTCGGTAGTGTTGTGGTTCACACAGGAGCAGTTGCTGTACCTCTGTAACACAGACAGTATTCAATCAGGAACCTGGACTGTTTCCATCAAGTCCTTATACGTGATACATAGATCAAAACTAAATGTCATTGCCACAGCCTTTGAGTACCTTCAGTTAGCTTTATGCAAGAGCTACATGAAGCTAACTTCAACTACCGGCAAGTGTATAGTCCATGGTGATAACAGACTTACACTGACCAGTGTCATGGTGCATTCTCCCAATGGAATGTAGCAGGACCTACATGCATATAGATCCCTTACCCCAAATATATGTAGAGAGAATACTAAATAATGTTCCGTTTTATGCAGTATTTAAAAATTTAGTAGTTTTGGTATTTTAACGATTTTAATACCAATACCATTCACAAATTCATTAAATATGATATTAAATACCACCAAAATTTATCATATTTCTTACTTGCTTAATTAATTAATTTATCAAGCTAAATTACAATATAATTGCTGATTTGATGTTCATTTTGTAGTTAGATCACAGACGTTGCAGCTGCAGCGCTGATATTGTGACATCATATTTTCACCATTATGACATGCTAGCATGCGATGTTATTCCACAATGTGTAATAACGTTGTAGATTTATTAAACACTGATCTTCAAAGGGTAAGTAGTGGAAATAGACTAAAAAGGGATAGTAGTTGCAGTCGGAGTGACCTCTTTGCTTGTTTGCCCTGCTACATTATATTGGGTGAGAGACGTTCCTAGGACATTCCTGAGGTTCTGATTACAACATTTAACAAACAAATCAATTATTTGTAGAATTATTAGTTATGTCCATATAGATAAGATAAGAAGGTAGGTAAGAAATAAGCATTACACAAAATTAAACATGAACAACATGCGTTAGGTACAAAAACAAGATATATTAAAGAGCCATCACGGATGTTGATGAAAATATCAAAATTTTTCCAAAAATCTATCTCCGTGAAATAAATACACTTAATTTTTCCCTAATTTTTCCAACTTAAAATAAGCCGAGAAATTGCATTAATTAGTAAAGGTGTTTTCCAGTCTAAATATAGATCCAGTCTATTATTTTCAAGCGCAAAGCATTATGGTCTAGCTCACACACAGTAAACAAAGACACGAAAGAATAACAAAAAGTATGAGCAATGAAAGAAATCGAAATATATAATTTTTTGATGGTTATTTATTTACCATTTCATTTAATTATGTATTTGCTACAGATATTGGAATAATTGTTTTACCCAACTAGGTATTTTGCTTGAATTTTATAATTAATGAGAGTAAAAATTTGTCATAATTTGCTGGTCTTATCTCAATAAAAAGAACAGGAAGTAATTTGTATATTCTCAGGACATTTAGAAACATAGTTTGTAAAGCAATCGTCACATTCAGTAATGTGTGACAAGGGTACTTTGCAAGAGAGACACGTGCAGCACGTACAGCACGTGCATCACATGGGTTGTTATGGCGACTTGCGCTAGAGACGAGCCTTCACGCTTCGGAAGCGCTTGCTGTTTGCGAGTACGTATTGCGCAAAAAAGGGGACTCTGTTTATATACGTCAGATACCCGTAGCGCACGCTAGTCGAAGTGATACTTCTCTTTGAAACCAAATTGCAATACATTGTCGTGATATGAAAATTATTTAACATATGCCATGTTGTAGATAAAAGATTTCTCTGGCGAATGACGTTATAAGTATATTTTCCAAAAATTTTAAACACTAACATCCGTGATGGCTCTTTAAGGGTTACCAAAATTCATATACAAAGGGAAAAAAATAAATCAATAATAAATGCAGGAAGGACAAGACACCATGGAAAGGAAAGCAAAGAAGTGTTTTACCAGGATACTACAAGACGTGCCCCTGTGACGACACACCATTGGATAGTAAAAAACAGTAGCATGGTAGGGTCAGCGTAGGGTCATTTCCAACTATAGAATGCAGAAAGCAGTGCATGTCTAGGTGTCATTGCTTGTGCTGCATATACTGGTAAGTAAGTGCATCTAGGGGATCTGTGCAGTGTTACCAGTATAACAGTATATACCGTAGTCTTACACCCAGTATTTATTCTGAAAATATCACCATTTTATTAAATATTGAAAAGGAGACTGTAAAAATACATTTTTCATTTTCTGTAAAAAAAAAAGCTCTTTTTCAAGATTTGTTTTCAATATTTGTTTTTCAGATATAAAAATTCTTTTTTCAGAGTCTTAGTGTTAGACAATATATACCGGTACAGATGTACAATACAATCATTGCATAACTGTTTTGTCATATTGAAACATTTCGCATCAAACGTATATATTATAATCATAAGTTTATCATAATCATGTTCTAAGGTAAGGAAATGCAAGAAAATGGTCTTGACATGGAAGAACGTTTATTGGACTGTATTACATTTGATAATTGCTGTTTTGGAATCTATTTAATAAATAATCAGTTTAATTTGCTTGATATATTTCATTGAGATTGTTGAAACTCAAAACTACTTTCAAAACCCTCTCTAAACTTGATATAACAATAATAAGTTTGTGCTGATAAGCTTAACATCCAAGTTCCTGTGCTGAAAATTTCAATGCTTTGCTGTAACTTTCAGAATAATGTCAAGGTCACCAAATCTCAGCCGTTCGTCTGTCTTAGGGGAAGCTATATATAACAAATGAAGAGAATCTAGTGAACTGAACGGATCTAAAGATATTCCTTGTAATGTAGTAAAGTTGTAAACTTGAAATAAAGGTAAATGCCATAAAATTCTATGGGAACACATCTCTTGCTGAGGTAAATCTATGTGCAAAATATGAATCCAGTGAATAGTTCTTGAGTTATTCCATTCGTACACATGTACGGACAGACAGAATACAGACACTACTGAATATTGTATCCCCTACTTTGCTCCAGATAGACAGCTGGGGATAATTGGGGAAACGAGGATAGCATGGTTTATGGTAAATGTTAAAGGGATACTTTATTCTTATGAGAATGTTCAAATTACAAATACAACATTGATAGACAGATCAATAATTTGATTGTCGATGATAATCATGTTTTGTATTTATATATAAAACCAATTTGATCTCATCTTAATTATTGCGCCAAAATATGCTATAAATTAAAATTCATCTACTTTGTGTTGTAAATCATCCGAAAAATATCCCATTGTTACACTGGTAATAATTTAAAAATATCAAATATATTTCAGTAAGAATAGCTTTTAAAACATTTCCTGAATCTCATCATAATAAGCATAGGTTTTTGAAAAAGTGTGCATAAAACTAATGTAAGGGGAAATGAATACAAACACTACTTTTATCAAAGCTAATAAATGTTTTTTTCCATATATTTCTACTTTATTGAATCTTTACATAATTCAAGTCATATAAGTACAAGAGTAGGCATAAATGATAACATTTACATAATAATGTTTATATATATATCTACTACTTCAATATCCAATTTGATCCTGTATGAGCGAGCATAACAGTAGAGTAGATAGTTACCTCCTTCAATCCAGTCTGTTATGAAGAGAGTTTAGTGTAAGTGATGAAACAAGGAGAAAGCTATACATATGTTACCTGGTTATGAAATGCATGCAAACACAAATGCAAATTATAAACTGGAGAAATGAAAGGTTAACAAACATACAGAATCAAACGTATACTAAGGTAAGAACATTCAGAATCAAATGTATACTAAGGTAAGAACATACAGAATCAAACGTATACTAAGGTGAGAACATACAGAATCAAACGTATACTAAGGTAAGAACATTCAGAATCAAACATATACTAAGGTAAGAACATTCAGAATCAAACATATACTAAGGTAAGAAGAGTCAGGGACAAGAGACTTCTAGTGAGTGAGTTAGTGTTTAACGCCGCTTTCAAGAGTATTTCACTTATATCGCGGCTGCTAGTATTATGGCAGGGAGAAAGCCCGCAACGCCATGTGGCTATGCTTTGCGGTGAAACCTGCGAGCATCGGCTGGAACTAGCGAACCATGGGTGGTACTGCACTGAAATTCAGTGTAGCATTGCACCCAAACCTGACTGCGTGTAGAACAGTTCTCTACTGCAGACAAAGTTGCCGTGCCCCTGGCGGGATTCGAACCCCGGACCTCTTGATCCGAAGCCGAACGCGCTAACCACTGCGCTATCCCGCTATCTATGACCTTCAGGTAGCTAACTTATATTCATATACATGGTGTACATTGCTTTAAAAGATACCATTGTCATCCTCATTTAGGAGTTACCAATGGAAATTCTAAAAAACAATAGTAAATTCTTCACAAATCAATTTTTCTGGTGGGCAGCTACAATGTTTTGCTTTTCAAATTTCAACAATCTTTCTGTGAAAAATGTTAGCATAATGTCAAATATTTGCTACACAACCAGTTTAGTTCCAAAAGCATGTCTATACCTTTATAACTCATCAATCACCCAAAATGTATATAAAGTAAACTAAGCACATCAGTGTATTCACCCTATACCAGCTGTCAGGGAAAGGCTCACACTTCAGCCTGTAATTTGCTCTGTACTGGCAATATTTGCTTTTTCTATTATTTCAACATTCAAATTGACAAAGTATCTTGATTTGGATGGATTATTTTCAGGGTCTTTTATATACAGTGTCCACACCATCAATCTCCTTCCTTCTTCCCCATAACACCTCTTAAGATTTGCAACAATGGCCTTGTATATCACATTGTCTTAGCTTTTGTTAACATTACTGATTGCTTCCCTTCTAGAGGTAAAACCGTATGTGTGCCTGTCACAAGTCTGAAACAACTGATCTCAAGAAATATGAAACACACCAATTTTAAGTCTGAAACATCCTTGCTGATTGCATAATTGCAGTTCTTCATCTGCTGAACAAGAGAACAGTTGTAATATCCCAGCAGTTACTTGGGAAGACAAGACTAGAATAACCTCTCAAGGGAGAGTATCCCATGACTTCATAGCAAATATTGACTGACCTTGATCTCCCCGACCTGCGAGACCTGACATCCTGCGTAGCACGGAGAGAAGTACATGAGTCCGTCGCGTCCACACACCGGGTTGTAGTCCTCCTCCACACACCCACAGCCCGTGTTGCACGAGTGGTCCAGCTGCTTACCTCCCAGGAAACTGATCGTCCTTCAGTAAACAGCCATCAACATTGACATGGACTCTAATCAACAAACTTCCTTTTCATGTAAGAAACATTCCACCTCAAACTCAAACCTAAATGCTTCAGAAATTATGTCCATCCCTCTTCCCACAGACCAAAAATGTTTGTGGAGTTTATCTACTTCCATATAGGTTCCAATCACTCTCATCCAACCTGCCATCAGTAATTAAGGAAACCCACAGCCTGAAGGTTGCCATTATTCTATGCTAATTATCATATCATTATTATTGCTTAGGTATGAATAATGAAAATAAAACAATTTCAAGCTAAATCCTAAGATTATCAAGACTTATCATATACATTACATCAAATAATGATAACAACGAAATCTACATTAAATATTCCTTACTTGTTATTCGAGACATCATTGTACTTGACATTGATGCCAGCAAACGGAACGTTCTCACAGTTGACGAGGAAGATGAGGGCGATGAAGAGGACGGAGATGGTGGCGGTGAGACAGAACTTGATGATGCCCTGCAGTTTGAGGTTGAACCTCTTCACGATGTAACCGCCCAGGAACGTCCCGCCCCCGCCTGCAGGGATAGCTGCAAAACCTGCAGGAAACATACAGAGATTTTATGGAGCTTCCTTGTATCAAGTATTTAAAGCAGAATTAGAACTGATAAAACATAGTTTGTAGGAGACATAAATTGTCAAGAATCATGATCATTAAATTAATTTGTTCAGAACTCATCTGATAAATTATATTCTTTTTTTTCTTTTTGTAACAAAGTGATCAAATGGATCAAAATAATGTCACTGTGTGTCAAGTTGATAACTCTGCGGGTGCTTGTGAAGAAGACATACCGACATATTGAGCAGCACTGGAAGCTGGTAAACTGAACTGAGCCTCAATAAACTTGGGAGCAAACGTTGAGAAACCACTGAGGAGGATACCTGTAGACAAACATATGTAAACAATAATAAGTACTTAACTTTAGTTATTAGTATATTGCCTTACTGAGAATACATTTTATTTAGCTTTAAAAATACTTAATCTTTTGAAAAATAATTTATGAGAGAAAAAAAACCAAATAATTGTTTAATAAAAGTCAAATTTTATAAACAATCTGATATGATGATGACATAATTATGATACACCAAGAATAAAAAATATCTTGAATATTTGAAGTTTCTTGGAACAGAAAACGTGAGCAGAAATATTACAAGATAAATATTATATGGTTAAGTTACGTAATTAATAATCATTCCTAAATATCTACCAAATATTTTGTAAACAAATTGTCCAAAAATAAAATTGATGAGTACCTTCACTGGCTGCTGCGAAGTTAAGGAACATGAAGGTTGGGTTGCTGACAAGTAGTTTTACAGAGAGTAGTATATCTTTCACTCCTCGTGTGTTGCCGATCTTTTGAGCATTGTCATGGCTACTGCCCTTGTAAACTTCCTTCC
This sequence comes from Gibbula magus, assembly GCA_936450465.1. Lineage (NCBI taxonomy): Eukaryota > Metazoa > Mollusca > Gastropoda > Trochida > Trochidae > Gibbula > Gibbula magus. The sequence continues at coordinate 103,412,939 of OW388289.1, read as the reverse complement.
CTCTTTCTGCCATAAACTTCCTTGAACCTGCATTCAGTGGATGAAGAGGACTGTTAGATAAGTGAGTACGCTATGATGAATAGTGCTAGAGAAGTTGTGAGAAGGGGTGAGGTGTTTTGGTGATAAACGCCATATTAAACAAGTAATTGTCACAAATGTGACCATGTCCCCCGCCGCAATTAAGAAATGAGCTAAAAGAATGGACACAAAGCTTGTACCGAGTAGTGACATTTACATGTTTGATTCAATTATTGTTATATGGGCAAAAATGTTAAAATGGTCAAAGTCTTGTAGTGACCTTGAAAACGGGGTCAAGGTCACCCAAATCGACTGGTGTCTTCATATTCCCCAAATAAAGACAGGTACCAAATTTGAAGAGTCTAGGTACAGCAGTTCATTAGATATCGTGCTAACAACATTTGACAATCAGTCTTGTAGTGACCTTGAAAATAATTTCAAGGTCAACCAAATCGACTGGTGTCTAGATATTCCCCAAATGAAGACTGATACTAAATTTAAAACCAATAGTTCTAGCGATTCATTAGATATCGCGCTAACAACATTTTCAAACTGGTCAAAGTCTCGCCCTGGCCTAGAAAATGAGGTCAAGGTCGCCAAAAACTTTTTTTCAGGTCTACGTATTCCCCAGATGAAGACTGGTACCAAGTTTGAAAATTCTAGGTCGAAGGGTTCATGAGATATCGCGCTAACAACATTTTCAAAACTGGTCAAAGTCTCGCCGTGACCTTGAAAATGAGGTCAAGGTCACCGAAAACTGTTCAGGTCTACGTATTCCCCAGATGAAGACTGGTACCAAGTTTGAAGATTCTAGGTTGAAGGGTTCATGAGATATCGCGCTAACAACATTTTAAAACTGGTCAAAGTCTCGCCGTGACCTTGAAAATGAGGTCAAGGTCACCAAAAACTTTTCAGGTCTGCGTATTCCCCAGATGAAGACTGGTACCAAGTTTGAAGATTCTAGGTTGAAGGGTTCATGAGATATCGCGCTAACAACATTTTCAAAACTGGTCAAAGTCTCGCCGTGACCTTGAAAATGAGGTCAAAGTCACCAAAAATTTTTCAGGTCTGCTTATTCCCCAGATGAAGACTGGTACCAAGTTTGAAGATTCTAGGTTGAGCAGTTTATTAGATTTCGCGCTAACAACATTTTCAAAACTGGTCAAAGTCTCGCCGTGACCTTGAAAATGAGGTCAAGGTCACCGAAAACTTTTCAGGTCTGCGTATTCCCCAGATGAAGACTGGTACCAAGTTTGAAGATTCTAGGTTGAGCGGTTCATTAGATATCGCACTAACAAGAAGCGGGACGGACGGACGGACGGACGGACGGACAGACGGACGGACGTACGGAGCTGAATACTATGTCCCCCGCTCCGCGCTTCGCGGCGGCAGGGGACAAAAACAACTTGTTTTTCTGGTGTTAAAAAAGTCTCAAGTCACTGACTTGCCAAATTTCACCTTTGACTTTCAAAAAAAATATCACCTGAGGTCACTTGCCTCCTTTTTTTGGAAACAATCAACTTTCAATATTGCTTGACTTGAGGACAAAGCTCTGTGACATAGTGAAAGAAACTGCTGCAAGTCAATGACTTACTGACATGTACAAGATTTTTTAACCTTTGTCATGTTGATGAGTAGTATACGGAAGTGAGAAAGCCTGTGATACCAATATAGCTAAGCTATGTGTTAACACCTGCGAGAAAAGACTTGAATGTATTGAGAAGTGTTTAAATAGTGTTACAGACAAACATCACTCCATACACACCTGGTAGAGAGCGGGGGAAGCCTGACAGGGGGAGACAGACGATGAAGGCGAGGGCGCCGCTGATGAGGAAGCCGATCCACCACGCCCCCACCCACCGCGGGTTGTCGGTGGTGTACCCAGACCTGGATATACAGCAGTAAAATCATTAGCAATGTAGCGTTGATTGTAAAATAATGTTCCCCCATAAGACTAGCAAAGTTTTAAAATATATCAAAGTGAATGAAGTGTCATAAAATCTAGCAATTCCTTTGGTATTTCAAAGAAAATTTCATAGAAATGAATATAAAACCAGTAGAATAAGGATACCGGGTTAGCATAATTGCCTTCACAACTGTTTTTGATAAATTGAATGAATGGGCAATATCACCTATTGCTATATAACATGATTATTTTCATACCCAGTTGCATCAACAGAACTGAAATCTGTGAAGAACTTCAGGAATTCTCCTCCCGCCAGGTATCCGATTGCTGGACCGATGATAGCGAATGAGTAAAATATACCTGGAAAACGCAAAAAGAATATAACTAAATTATATTGTAAATATTCGTTCTTATGTTGGCTATTGGCTAATTAAAGTCTTAAAAGTGGTTAACAATAACTCATTTTCAGGGTATGCGGTAAGATTTGATAATCAATAGATCAATAAATTGATTGAAATTATAGTGATTGATAAATTAGTCAGTGTTGAAACGGCAGAAACTTCAAGAATGATGAACATACATGTTTTTTAAACAAAGTGTCATCCCACTCACCAACATAGAATGAAGACGATCGTAAAGGCACGTTCTCGTCGATGTAAGTAACCCCCAGTGTATACAGTGGAGATGCCCCCGCTCCATGCAACAGCTGACCCAAGAAGAACACATACTTATAGTTGGACAAATCCTGTGTTACACCAGGACTACTCCCTGTCCCATTGGCGCTACTACCCGCCTGACATATATTCTCCTGGCTGCCCTGCAGTTCGTAGGAGTCTGTACTGAAGTGGGGCAGTGAGAATATGATGGATCCGACCCCCATCACGAAGACCCCGATCCCCAGGTACCGGGGTTTGATCCCCAGACCCCCGAAGTAAGTCACAGGTATGAGGCATAACACTGAGGCAATGTCGTAACAGCTGGCGATGGTGCCCGATTCTGTACTGCTGATCTCAAAACGTCTCTCAATGTTCGATATCACAACGTTCACGAAGCCATTCACAACCATTCCCTGAAACATGAAATGATACAATTAACACTTTGATTAATTAGATGCTGGATTAATTAATATCAAACGATTCTTTGTGTCCAGCTTACATAGGTTTCACAAAGCGTCAACATGACGAAAACCGACTTATAAGCCATGGGCTATTACAGAACGTTATTGCATTTATATAAGCAGCTTAAGTGTTAATGTGAAATGGATTTTTTTTTTTTTAATTATTTTATTATTTCATCAATATTAATTTTTAAAAGTGATAATTACTCAATGGGGCAAACAAATTAACATATCTGTTAATGAGTAGCTTTAAACAAATCAGTACCAACGGTCTGCTACAGCGAGGGCTTTATAAGGGAGATAAGTCCTGTAACCTTACTGTACCGGGCACTGAACTGTTTTTTGTGTATGTTTGTTTTCTTGCCAATTCTCTCTTAGCTTTCACCCCAGACATCACAAAAAACAGCCCCAATTATCCAGTCTGGCACTTGTTTGAAAACACTTGTAACAATACATCAAACATAACTGTTAGTTCAAAGCCAAAAAAAATAACCAGAAAAAAATAACAAGAGAGTAAATATGTGTGATTCGCTAAAACTCTTTCACCAATTTATGGGAAAGTTTCCAACCTGTTCTTATCACAAAAAGAGTGCACATGGCTCAATATATAGATTTTAAATTGGTTTTTAAAAAGTTAATTTGATATTTAAATGAGTCCCCCAACTAAATATACAAAGCCTTGCACTTGGGAAACCAGACCTGTTTGTATGAATTCAGAATTCTCAGCTACCACTTTTTGAAATTTTTTAAAAGCACAAACATCTGTGTAAATAGTCGTGGTTTACCGATGAAATAAATATCTCTATTATTCATGAAAAAAACTAATAAACAATAAGTAAGTGAGCTCAAAATGATTTTGAAATTTCAAGCCTCGTAAGATCCCTCCAGCCTTATCAAAATTAAGTAAACAAGAATATTTATTTGATATGAAAAGTGTTTTTTCTTTCATTTTGGGTATCTAACCTTGAGTTACCATAACAAACTCAAGAAGAAAATATCTGTTTTTAAGGGACACAACGTTGAGGATAAAAATGAGTCCCATTTTTATTTTAACTATGCTGATTAGAGTGTCTGCTAACATGTAACGCTTCGCTTCACTGTCTACATGCAAAGTTTGTATTACCAATTACGTCAATTGTCTGAAATTGGGTGTCTGTGACTTGTTAGAAGACATGTTAATTAGCATAGGTAGATACACATAATCTGATTTTTATCCTCGACGCGGTGTCCCTTTAAGTTACTTGCCACAGTATAAAGTGATAGTCAAATAATAACTTGGATAAATATTTTCAATTCAAGTCCTTATCTTCTAACACACATATTAAGGTAATTTCATCCTTATTTTCAAACACAGATATTATGGTAATTTCACCCTTATCTTCAAAACACACACATATATATTCAAGTAAGGTCATCATACCGTCATCAGGAGATAATGTTTTAATTCCATGAAGTGATGCTCATCCTTTCTCTATGGTACTATGATATAATAATGAACTCGGAGATGTAATCTGACATTTTGGGCTTGATGTATTTTATCTGACAATGTCAAACTGTGACTACTATCAACAAATATTTCTTTAATGTAAATATGAAAACAGGCTCTAATTTAACATCATCTTATCAGATGGATAACAGATTTAAAAAGTCATAAAATCAAGTGAGAGATGTCAATGGCAAGTTTTTGTCTCTGACGGTTATATAGAAAATACAGATATAAGAGATAAAGAGGTTATGGCTTTGCCTTTTCATGACCTAATGAAACACTTCAATATATATATTTAGAAATGAATTAGTTTTTAGATAATTACTAAAAGAAATAAAAAAGGTATAAAATTTCTTGATCTAATTTTACCTTTCATTGTTGGATTAAGTTTCTTCAGTTCAAAACCATTATACCATAAAGCACTGTGACAGCTAGCTTCAGAGCTCTGTTAGCACTAACAAACATATGGCTGGCATAAACCATTGGCTGAGTACTCACTTGTAAATGTCTTAGCGTTGAGAAAGCTTTTATAATTTACAACCTGCAACCTTTTTTTAAGTTAAATGTTTGTGAACATAGATTATATGAAGTATCTCTGATGACAAGAATACGACCAAATGCATTACGAGAGATAAATCATCACTAAATCACAACAGACTCTCAACATTATATAAACACACAGCATCTATGGCGTCAGTGGAGACGTATGCAGACATACACAATAGATTGTTGGCATTATTGGACACTAATCTCAAATATGCAGAGATTTATCCGATCAAACAGACCTAAGTTGATGTGTACGCCAACAAATACAACAGATTGTTGGCATTACGTAAAAAAGATTTTTTTTAATAGTGTCAAAACAGTTAATATCTCCAATTACTTATATCAAGAATGATTGATATCACTGGAACTTGATTTTATCATACTTAGTATCTGAAAAGAAACTTATCTTCTGATTTGATAAATATTTTGATAAATGATAAAACAACTGTGTAGAAATACATTAGGAAATATCTGGTTTCCTGAACATAACATAAATGATGATATTGCCTGCTTGCAGGAATACATGATGTAATGGTCTGGTTCCCTTCACAATACAGACATGTTGGAGAACACCACTGATATTTTCCTGACAACTCAATATGGTCAGATAACATGCAGACATCCTGATTACAATCCAGTCTTGAAACACAAACTGAAACCAGCAGTGAAGCTGTAGAATATTATTTCTACCAAAACCTGGCTCTTTGCATGTCTTAGTACCAAAGGTCCATGATAAATACCATTGAAATGTCATTATACCACTTGATATGTCGTGCAGTTGGATAATCGCTAACACATTATGCAGATAAAAGCGCTTGCCTTTTATAACAGACATCTTAGCTCAAACGCTGCTGCTTTTAGAAAGGGATATGCAAGATTGTGTTTGTTGTAGATTCTAATCGGTATGATTGCTTCCAATCACAAACAGTGTCTACATTCTCTGCATGGTGAGTGCAGATCTTGCTTCAATCAGAACATGGGCATATGATGTTATAGTGAGAGAGACACATGAACATTATAACATAATGCATACAATTTGATGACATTATAATGTGAGGATGGTGGTGGTGAGGGGTGGGGTCGGATGGGGTGAGGTGCGGTGAGGTGAGGTGAAGTGAGGTAGGGTGTAACAACGCTTAAAGAGTATTTCACTTATATCACGACTGCTAGTATTATTGAAGGAAGAAGGAAAATAATAAATCAGAAAATAAATTTAATTGAAAAAGATGTTTATTTGGTCTATAGCAAGTGAGGATAAACAATGTTGTCAAATATTTCACATGAATCTCTCCTAATGAGCAGCTTGTAAAAACAATCAGGAGTTTTTAACAAGTTAATTATGCAAAATGTTCATGTTTGTACATCATTAGGAAAATATGCATCATCTCATTTCCTATAAATTTGGAGAATTGTTTACACAAAGTGTCAAAAATATGTGTATCCTTCATAAGAAATGGCAATAACCTGCCATAATTGTGCAATATAGATACCAGATGATGAAAAAGTGCAACCTGGAAACAAGGATAAGATTCTAACAGTTCTTTACTTCTTCTAGAGTCGGACTCATCTACAGATATCATTTTTTTATAATTTGGGATTTAATGATTTTAGCTGGATACATGTTTAGGGAAAAAGGAATTGGATATGCTTTCTTAATTTCACAATTTATTCTAATCATATCATTATCTGTTCATCTTTTTCAATCAATTCAAACAATAATGCTGAGCAAGACAAATGCTTCGCCAATGATAATGAATGTGTTTCTCAAAATCATCTGATTTCTCTGTTAACGTATAATTGTCTTTTTTAATACATGAACAAATAGAAAGTTAAGGAAGGTGAGAATACATTATTAATTTGTTGTTTCACAAAGAAAATACCCCAGAGGCAACTGTTGCAAAAGTGCGAAACTGCCCCTTTTTATAATGCAGTCATTATGAAACACGTCTAAGATTCCATCCTCTTTTATCAGCTGGAGGTTTGGAGGAATGACAGTGATGATAATAAACTTGAAATAATTGGCATTATCAGACCCTTCGCTCTCAAGCAAAGGAAACATCAAAAAGATTAAATGTTTGTGAACAATCTTCCCGATTGGCTCAAACTAAAGAAACCTGCAATTATACTATCTTATTCTGTCAAGTATTAGATTAATGAAGGGGCTGCCTTTTCTCTATACGTGCACTTGTTCTTGAAGCATATGATGTGTTTTTGTTTCTTACATGGTTTATACATGTGTTTGTTCTTGGAGCACATGATGTGTTCCTGTTTTCTATGCTAGACTTTGTACATGTGTTTGTTTGGAGCACATGATGTGTTGTTTTCTATTGCGCTTGGTCTTGGCGCACATGATGTGTTCTTGTTTTCTATGCTTGACTCTGTACATGTGTTTGTTTGGCGCACATGATGTGTTCCTGTTTTCTATTGCGTTTGGTCTTGGAGCACATGATGTGTTCCTGTTTTCTATGCTAGACTTTGTACATGTGTTTGTTTGGAGCACATGATGTGTTCCTGTTTTCTAATGCGCTTGGTCTTGGAGCACATGATGTGTTCCTGGTTTCTAGGCTTGCATCTATTCGTGCACTTCTTGGATATGATGTCTTCATGATACAAAATACAAGTTTATATTTAGTTTACCAAAAATTCAATTGACCGTTGAATAATATATAAAATACAGGTTTTTTCAGAGACTTAGTCAGCCTGATTTGTCCCCTTATTGGAACATTTCAACTCTTGAGGTGTGGTATTGGGATTCTATATTACTTTGGCTTACCAATGTTCTTTAATCTTTAGAAATTTAATTCACAAAAATGTTTACTTATGCAGTCAATAAATCTTATTTTATGTTTTCCCTTTACTTTACTTCACACTATTAATGATATTGTTCTGAAAAGCATGTTGAATGACAAATTTGTACGCACTTTTTCATTATATATCAGCAAAATGGTTATCAATATATATATATAATTTTTAGACTTCAAAGCCAAATAAGTAAGTGTCAAGCTTTTGATGTAAATTAAATCAAAGATGTTTAGATCAGACAGACAGAATGTATGTTGTTCCTAACAGCATCTCATTAAACTGTTTGCTAACAAATTAAAACTAAAAAATTCAAACTTATTTCAATTTGATCATGATAACAGTTTTTAAACTCATGTTTAAGAATTGAAACTCTTCACACCTCAAGGCAGGCACAATTAATCTCAATGACTGACCAATGTGAAGTTAATTGGTTCTATCACACTGCCTCACCCCTCAGAGAGGACCTATCTGCTGTGTAGAGAGATAAGTCAGCCAATGATATGAGGAGAAATAAACAGTTCAGAGAAAGCTGCAAGACGGCACTTTCCTCGATGCAATCTGACCACTTCAATGGTATTCCTTGATTGTGGGAGAAACTCTCAGAAACAACAATGACCATCTTGTGGGACAAACAGCAATAACTTAAATATTGCACTGAATACTCCTTTGAAAAAAAGTACCCAATTGAAATTCATCAAAAGAGATGTTATGTTTTTTGAAAGAGGATACTAAACAGCCTTTCATGTAATACCGTTTTCATTAAACTAGTTAAGGATTACATAAAAAAGAGTATGTTTTCTGTTTATTGACCACCAATATAAGTCAAGCAATATAGCCCACAATGTGACTAAGATTTCAATTCTGATGGGGAACTGGTATAGTGACATTATAAATGCAAACATGAAAACAGAAAAAGAGATTTTTTAGTTGAAATTTCTATATTCGAAAATCAAAATTAAAACTGACTATCAAACAGTCTGATTAAAATCGACCTTGTTCCGAGGAATAAAATTTGCAAAATAATATATCTACCGGGATACGAACAGGTTCTGTAGATTCCTCGCCACAAGGTCTGAGAACATCTCGTATAGGCGTGTGTTCCGAACCAGTTTAGCACAGCCAAAGCCCAGTCAAATATCTGACCAATCACATCATAGTATTTAAATGGTTGCTGTTTTGAAAGCATTCGGAATAGACAAAAGGATAGCTGTTTGGAGTTATCTGCCCCTAGCTTTTCGCATCGAAAGCATTTGTTGGGCATCTTTTGATTGGCTACCTCGAACACTCGGGTCTACTTGGGCTGTTTTCAGACGGTTTGGCGTGGAACCTACGACTGATATGAGTTTGTATCCCTGTAGATGCACTATTTTGCAATTTTTATTCCACGGAAAACCGTCGATTTTAATCAGACTGGACTATCAAACATTTAGACTACATGTATATAAATTGTATATTACCTAATCCTTTATTTCACATTACAAATAGATATAGTACTAAACAGTACTAACATCATGCTTTTCAGTTTAATGGAGTAGCCTAAAGAAGCACTGTCAATTACATGTAATCTCAATAAACACCTAAAAGATAGATTTTTTTGCATTACACGAAATGAATTTTGTTTCCATAAATAAAACCCCAATAGAACGCTCTCTATAAAACCACTTAATTAGCAAAATGTCAAAACGACAACTCCAACACATTTATCTTCCTTATGTTTTGCTTCCCTGAATAAATTGTATTTCTTTACAAAACAACATGATATCTTGGCAAAATACCCACAGAGAATCAAATCATCAACTAAGATGTTACATGTATGTGGTGGTATAGCTCCTGACTAATCTGTGTACATTGCATATGTTATAACAACACAACCTGCTCACTTCCTGGTCTGACAAGGGAAACAAGCTAGCCACCGTGTTTATCTTACATCTCTATCCACAGATCCCCTGCCCTGTTTGTGTAACGTTCATGTAATTACGTCAATCTGCAAACCAACGTCTATGAGAGGAAAACACCATGTAATTTGGTGCACGTTAAATGCGCATTTACCGCTTATACAGCACTCTCTTTCACATTTCATGCACATTTCTGAACCTGTAGTTACTTTAAAGAGACTGGCTGTAAAGCATGACGTATGGTGTCAACTTAAGCATGTTGCACAAATTGAATCAAAAACATATAAAACAAGAAATCTAATATATTGTCTCTCTGCCACAAAATGAAGGAAACATGTTCACATTACATTCATGGTGATAAACAGTATTTCCCAGAATCACCTCCATATGGGCAACACAAACATCTTTATTTCCTAACTCTTGTACATATAGGTTCTCTGGCAGTAAGCAAAGCTTATTTTCTGAATATTTTCACTCAAGAAATATACAATTCTAAACAATGGATCATTTAAAAGCTTCAGACAAAATTTTCTGAGCTTACTGAATGAAAGGAAAACCTTCCTCACAACATATCTAGGTGAACTAATGTACTTACATACAGGAATACACATGATACAATATTTGAAAGTTGCAAGCAATATATTGACAAAACATATGCAGCAGTAACTTAGGACTTTATAGAAACTCTTGAACAAAATGAAGCCCCTCTGTTGAAATCCCTCTAAAATTGGCTGATATTGTAGCTTTTAGATCTTGTGTAATCCCTTTTCCATTGGCAAAGGGTGTAGTGCTACAATTTGTTGTAATTCCTTACCATTCACTAATGCCAAGATCATGGCGCTACATTTCGTTAGTAAACAGCATCAAATAAATCTCAAATTATTTTTAGCTCTTCAGGATACAGTCCTGTACATCAACACGGGTTTACAGATTTTTGTCTGATTTCTATACACTCAGATATGTTGGTCTGTCTGTCTGTCTAGAACATCAACACGATTTTACAGATTTTTGTCTGATTTCTATACACTCAGATATGTTGGTCTGTCTGTCTAGTACATCAACACGGGTTTACAGATGTTTGTCTGATTTCTATACACTCAGATATGTTGGTCTGTCTGTCTAGTACATATTCCTCAACCCCAAGATGTTCGTCTGTCTGCAAGTCGGATCTGACAAGTAACACTACAAAGACAGGATATAGGGAGTTACGTAAACTCCTCCACAGCTTGTGTAACCTAAGGGTAAAGATGAAGAACCCATCGTTGTCATCACCAGCGCTGGAAACACTCGGGGGCAGTATGGAACCTGTCTACTTCACAACATGTTACATGTTACTGCTTTAGTTCAACTAGTCTGACGGTCTATCTTATTATACTTCACCCGTATGTGAGACATGATGTCATCCCCAGATGTAAGTCTAGATTTTGTTTATACTCTCATTTCTCAGTGGCTCCTTTCTTCCATAAAATCTTACATTTCTCACGTGAATAAAGAATTGAACCCCATTGGTTTTTCAGACAAAAAGCTTCACTGTACTCTTTTAAAACATCCACTAGACTTTTGTGATGAAGTTGTCCAAAGGTTTTAAATGTTGATGATACTTTTTCCTGCCTAACAAAGATGAGTCACATGATTTGATCGATGACTTCCATGGTGGATAACATATGATACTCCGCAGAGAATACCTGCCGATAACAAACATAACTAAACTTGCGGTAACCTGATTTTAACAATATTTTCTGAGACATGTATTATATATACCGGTATGATACATAATGAAAAAACAAGGAAGTATCAAGTTTACATGTTTTCAATAGAATTTCTCAACTCAAAATGTACCTGACTAAAAAACTGACAATAAAACATTACAATTTACATTACGACTAAAACAAACATATATTCAAAAAAGCAAGGACTACCGGTAATTATGTTTGAATGACATTTGTTTAATCCACACTGAGAACTAACTTGCCATTGATAGAGAAACCTGAAATATGTACTTATGTTGATGTTTTACTTCACAATTTACACTTCCTCCAATAAACTTGCGATATAACATACACATTTACTCTGGCATATCCTGAAGTTTCTATAATTTTTACTTTTATCAAAGCATCTAATCTGTTCGTTTACAGATGTCACTTTACATTAATGGAAGTATCTGTGTCACTTCATATTATTTACAAACAAATATCAACACCAAGATAACAGTTGATATGATAAGAGTGTTACTTTCAACCAGTCTTCCCCAGTTTATGCTTCAAGTCATATTGAGACAAACATTTAGTATCTTAAAGGAAAATTTCATTAAAAAAAATTTAAAATTTGAAATGAAAATAAAATAAAGATATCTGAAATGTCTGTTTTTAATTTTTAGACCTAATTAAAATAAACGTTTTAGTTTCGAAACCAAAAATATGATTCCAATCATTTTCAAAGATGAACTTTCCAAATTATTCCTTTCAGTTCACAAGACAAGCTATTTTACATTCATTAAAAATAGAGAGGGAAATGTTCAGGAGATCGACTTTATTTTCAGATCTTCCTATAATCTTCAAGCCAATTGTTGATTAAGTATAACATCCTGTCATGTCCAATTCAGAGTACCGGTATACTAGTTTTCACATTGAACAGCTGAACACACTGGGAGAAACATACAATTGCTAAGATAACATACTACACAAATTACTAAACTACATTTCAGAAACATTCCAAACCACTATGAGATATATTTGCTACTGCAACAAGTAACACGTAAACTACTTGCATTGAAAGGAATTCCTTTATCTGTCTTCCTAACTGAAACAACTTCAATACAGATCTTAAACAATGTTGAACAATATACGACAATCGCCCCCCATCTAGAATACTCAGAGCCCCATGTAAGTCCCCCTGCTTGAGAAGTCCCCTCAGATCCCCTCCTCAAATCTCCTCCTCTTCAGCACATTGTGCTACACCTCACTCCAGACAGGCTGATTGACAGCAGTGGCGTACTTATCACCCCGTGAAGGTGTCAATATCACACATACTCGCCACAATCCTCTGATAGCCATCCAGGTAACATCCTCACCTGTCCTTACTCTACCTGGGATAACGATGCATGCTTAACGAGGGTGATATCTCATAGGATAAGTATTGGTATTAGCCTCTGGAAGCTGCCAGTCTCAGTGAAGCAAAGGTCATCAAATATCATGCTGACTTATCACAAATAACAACTTAATATGTAGCTGCCTCCAGCGCTCTATATGATACGGCACTGATAGAGGTGATAGGGGTATAAATAGGAGCAGGTATCCTAAGGGAAATGTCTAGGTAGAAATCAGTGATATGGATACAAATAAAAGAAAGTATCATGAAATGCTTTTTGCTGTTTTAATATACATGTCTGGCAATGCTCCAATTGTTGGTTTCCAGTATAACACTAAAAGAGCACTTGTGAAATGCATTATATTTACGAAGTGCTTATAGGTTGAAGAAATGTAAACAGCTCATCTGCAAACTTCGAACTTAAGTATTATGAGCTTAGAAAGATATGTTAATTTTAACATAACTTCATGGCTAGTTGACTGACAAAATTCTTTCATTTCATAACATAACAAAATGATTTACCGGTAATACTGAATACAGAAATACATGCCATTTAGATAGTGAACAAATGTAACATTATATCTGGGATCATACTATCTGCTATAGCACCTTGCAGGATTCATACTATCTGCTATAGCACCTTGCAGGATTCATACTATCTGCTATAGCACAAAATTAGAAAGTGCAGGATTCATACTATCTGCTATAGCACCTTGCAGGATTCAAACTCACACCCTTCACCCACCGACCACCAGCATTAACTCTTTTACAAAACTGAACACAAGAGTGGTTTTCATAGCTCTAACCTAAAATAATATATTCATTCCAAACAACACATACAATCTTAGATAAGATGAACTCCTATATAGTACTATCTAACTAACTTTGAAATTTACTCAGTGACTTTATAATTGATATATGTAGTCTTTTGAGAAATCTTTATAGGGAAAATATACTTGTTTAAACATCACCATGTTCAAATGTGATTTAGAGACATTAGAAAACTGTCACATTGGAAATATTGAAGTATTTGAATCATGTAAGACTTTGTTATGTCTACACAGCAACCTTGACACACTTGCCTCATTCAGTCTGGACAGGTAGGTGAAATGATTTGTAACTTTGTATGAGGGGAGTTGTGGACTCTTCAGAATACCAACAATGTTGATATATGGCACTCACAAAAACCAGAAATATTATGGTATACAATTAAATGTTGACCAGTATACTCTGGGTTAGTTTGACTCTTAGAAAGCTGTATAGGTTTGATATACTGCCCTTATGTACCTACAAACAGAAGAAATATTTGAAGATAAAATGCTTGATGTGTTTACTTCTACCATAGTGAAGTTACCTAGCCCATATACACTGTAGTAAGTGATTCTAAAAGAGAAACTTTCTTTGGTGTTACTTTTATCATGGTTAATTTTATAGTTTTTCATTAATTCTTAAACCTTACATATGTTGTTGACAAAAAGATATAGAAATAACACAAACAGAAAAGGTTTTGGAACACAAAAGAAGCCATTAATTTGAAATAAAATCAAGAAAAAGAAGTATTTTGGAATCCTAGACAATGGACAAACCAGCAGGTGAATCTTTTCTCTTTGAGAAGCATTTTTGAGGTACTGAAACTTGTACCTTATACAGAGGTCAGATTGGAAGGTATTGAATTTCTCCTGTATTTTATATGTTATTCTAAGAGGCGGCTACTGCTCTTGCTCTATCCATACACAGGTGATTCTAAGGGGCATAGGATTCTACTCAGGTGTACCCAAAGGTGTAGTCAGGTGTGGAGACTTGCCTGGTACAAACAAACTCTTTCAGCATCACATCTCTCAATGAGTGATTATTAACAATCTGCTTTAGAAAGTTAACTAAACTCAACCTTAAAAGTATTTTGTTCTCCCACATTAAATTCAAAGACACTTAATCCTGTGATACTGAATTCAGTGTTCTTTTATACAGCCATTTCATTTAAAGGGGCAGTAGCACGTTTTTTGCAAAATTTAATTTTTCAAATTTCCCATTTATAATGATAGTTTATGTCATTTAAATTAACTTTAGAGGGTAAAACATCTTATTACACAAACCAATTATCTGTAGTGGTAAAAACTATGTTGCGTATACACAAAAAATTGCATGGCGGCCATTTTATTGTGAACACAATTTATTATTTTGTATTACAAAAACGATTCCCATGGCTTTACCGAAACATGTACACTCATTTTAAACTTTATTTTCCGAAGAGAGAAGGATGTTTTACTATTGGTGAAATTATTGTTCAAATAAATTTCATCAACTTATTTCATCGAGAAAACGTGCTACTGCCCCTTTAAATAGTTATAGCATCAATATTGTGTCATTCCTGAATTGTGTCTTTTCATTCATACCTATCTAACTGTATCTTCTTCAATTCATTGAATACACTCCTGTCCAAATATTAAGATTATTACATCCCTGGTACAGCTTGCAAGTATAATAATGATGTTAATCCCTTATGTAAATAAAGTCCTGAACACTGTAAATACATCATGTAAATACATAAATCATGCTTGCCTTGCTTGTCCATCAAAGGATTTAAAAATTTATTTCATCTTCCATTGACTTTATCTCCTGATAAAAACTCCCAGGCAAACATCCAGAACGTGAGAAAAGTACTCAACACATGCTTTAGTGACATGTTATATATATTTATAAGTTGTCCTTTTATTTCTGTTTCACTTTGAGGCTGCTCACCACAACATACAATCTAGCATTCCTACTTGTCTATTTCATGGTCTAACGAACAGAGAGAGAGAGAGAGATAATGCATAAGTTTAGAACTGTAATTTGAGTTTTTGTCCCATCATCTAAACATAAAACATAGTCTGCAAAAACTAACATCCTTTCAACTATTTGAATTTTATAAACTTTAAATTTCAAAAGCGTATTGAAGCGAGCAGTGGTATGAATCATCACTTATGTTACGGAGTTACACCTTGGAGAATTGAGATTATGAACGTACCTTTATCTATGTCAGAGCTTGCTTTACAGAGAACAGTTCAGTTGGAAATTATCTCACTAAGAGTAGCATCTTTCTTGTATTTAGAGTCAAAATCTATGCCTACTTGAATGATTATATTGTTTGATAATCTGCATATACCGGGTATGTTTTTTTTATTTGAGGCCTCAGATTGAGATTACGGTTATCGCTTTACTAGAGAGTGATGAGTAGGCTTAGGCTTTAGCATGAAAACAGTTTGGTTAGAATTGAATAGATTGGCATCTTCTCTTTTTTAATTCATTCCAATATAATATATCGATTTTAGAGTCATTTATGTATAGTTTTTGTAGATGCAAACCAACCTGCCGAGGTTGCAGATTCCTTGAAGAATTGTGTTTTGTTTTGTTTTGTGTAATTTTTCAAAGAGAGGTGAAACATAATTGTGTGGTTTGTCCATATAAAGAAGAAACTTGAAATGATTTTTTAAACAATTGAAGTTACTCTATTTTCATCAATAAAATGATTGTGTATATCTATATCAATATGTCGACAGCTATTATTGAGAAGAAATCTTTGAAAGGCAATTTGATATCTCAGCATGATCTCCGTCTCGGTCTGTAGGTTCTCTTGTGCAATGTGAAAAGCATGATAAATCAGAGTACAAAGCTATTCTTTCCACAGTGAATGTTGTAAATGAGACTGCACGATGACTTTGCTTTACAATACTCATCAGTGCATATAACCCTTATTTGTAAGAATGACAGCCTTTATTTTAAAGTTTCCCCATCATTTGTGCTAAACCCCTGCAAGAACAGATGTGCTTCCATTGTGTATACCACTACCACTTCCAAGCTGTATTTTGATGGAAACAAATAAAATGTACCGGTAGTCCTCACTCGTCATTATTTTTTCTAACAAAGAATAAAAAGAAAGTCCTACCATCCTCGTCACAAAACAATGTGCCGGAGAAACATTTTTATGCAGCCTTGTATGTTTAGTAACAGAAATTCACAGCAGTGAACTACTTACAGTTATACATCATATACTAATCTCAATGGGTCATTAATGTTATCCTATGGTGTGTCTCTCTAAATATGTTATTTTATGAAGAACATGTTTTATAATGAATTTTAGTGACTCATTGTTCAATATTTTCCAGAGGGTGTAACCCTTGAACAAAATAATCTTCTCTCTCTCCCTCTGAGCATTAGTCAGGTATGCGTGTTACACTCAAATAAAGTATTAAATCTCTTTCTCTCCCTCCCTATAACCATTAGGACTGTAACAGGTAGAGTCAGGTACTCAGGTTGGGGCAGGTACAGCTGGACTCATCTCCTAGTTTTAGGATCCCAGCAAGGAAAGGGAATGTTTATATTTCTCATGGTTTGAATTGAAAATAAGTCCCTCCACCACTGTATCAACAATTTACTGTAGTACTGTTAAGTTAAGTTGGGCAACTTGTCTCTTCTTATACACCAATTTCAGTTTTACGTTTAAACCTCTGTAGCAGGATTTTATGAAAATGTGTATATTTTAGATTGACCGGTATTTGATTCCAGGTGGCTGCATGTTCTCGATTCCAAGTGTTGTCACTCGTCCAGCCTTCCCAGCATACACCAGAAGTACCCGTCACACTGAGACAATCAGACTATGTACCTATAGCATGACGTATGTACAGAATCAGATCATATTACCTTCTGAAAGGACCAATGACATTTATAAAGAGCTTTAACCTACATGTGGATGTCAGTCTTCATTGATTCTATAGGCCATGTTTATACAGAGGACTTGTATTTGTTGTGGATCTACATGTCAAACATGTGAGTAAAGTCCTGGCTAGTTGTACAGAGTATACTTGGACTACTAAAAAGTGTATACTTCTTACATAAGGCAATAGTTAATATTCATAATCATTCAGTCAACACTATTTGGTGGTTTTCTCTCCACTGGGTCTGACGATGTTCACATGTTTTGATGCTAGTTTAATACAGGAAAGAGCATAGTCAATGGTCCAATCAAATAACCATTAAAGATCTCCATTTTGAATGCATTCAGATTTCAAATATTAAGGATTTTTCTCGGGGGTAACTTTACCTGGCTTCACATATAAAAGTTTTCTGGTCTGTTGTTTGTGATTGGCTGACTACAGTGGTGTCAGAACATGCCTCCATGTGGTAAGGAAATGGGCAGACAAGTTGGTATCCTGGTAGAATCAATATTTCATAACTCTTATTCCTCAGGAGAAGGTTGATATTAATCAGACTTCATAATCACCCTATTGAAATTAAAAAGTCATATTAAAGTGATAAAAAACATTCAGTGACCCCCTATTATTATTTTTGAATTAGTTTTTTATTCAACTGCACACATCAAATTACATTTTTAGTAATATCTCAAATATGTGTGTCAGGGAAAATTCTTGTTAAATATGCGAAAATTATGATAAAAAAGTGCTTAAATTAATCTTGTTTATTATAATAGATTAATTGACTTCAAAATATAAACTTGCTACACATCTTCGTATGTGATTAAAAACAAGAGCCATCAGGAGAGATGGCTTATCCCCCGGCCCCACATAAGTTGAATAATCAGTTTTAGCAGTATATAATTAAAACTATAAGGTGTTTTTGCTCGTAGAAACAGATGTCTCCTCCTTCCCCCAATTCAATTCAAGTTAGTACTTTTCTAAAAGACAAAGAAAAAAAACAGAAAAAGTTAAACAGTAGCGAAAGTTCTAACCCCCAAAAAGGACATCTACATGATTTGGGGAGGATGTATACAAAATTTGGTGAGGACTGGTCAATCCACTCCGGAAAGAAACTTTACCCTTCCAACAAACAAAATCAAAATTGAAGCCATGAAACATGGAAATAAAAAAGATAGATTTTCCAAAAAGCCTAAACGCCCAAAAGACATATCAACATGATATGGGGAGGCTGTATACCAAATTTGGTTACCGGTAGATTGATCAAGCAGTTTTGAAGGACTGCTCCAGAAACGATGTGAACACAGACAGATGGACGGACGGACACACAGATGGAGTCTATAGCCCCCCGTAATATTTGGTGGGGGGATAAAAATCTGAGTTTATTCATTGCTTGAGACTAAATCGGTTAGTTTTTTTTAAAAAGCGTAATTTGCCGATGGCAGTATTATTTGTAACACCAATAACTTTATAAACTGTTCTGTGTCCCCAAAATGTTCTTACATTTTTTGAGAAAAGACATAATAAACTTGCTATTTTGAAAAAAATAACGAATTCTAAAATAAATGATTTCTTCATCCTATCTCCCCTTAATGTGGATACTCTCCTTAAAACAATACATTCTACAGTTTTATGTTCTTAGTAATACAAACTTAAGGCTTGCACTTTTATAATATATATTACTATCAAATAATGACGTTACCAGAGAAACGTTTAGATAGATTAGATATACATTTGATCCAATCATAAAAACAATATGTTTGCTAACAAACTGCACAAATGACAAACAAGGATGGCATTCATCCCCTGATATAGACATATATATATATATATATATATGATTGGTTACATAAACGTGATCCAATGTTTCCTGATATAAACACAATTACTTCCCATCCCATCACTAATGGCAATTAGGATATTGCAGGTGTGATCGATGATGCATAAAACATCAGGATTATACGTTCAGGTCTACATGAGACAGGTAAAAATCAATGTATATAGCCAGGTAAGTACACCTCATCCGAGTTGTGAAACACAACGACCCAGAGTTTTATCGACCTGTGTTTATGTACAGTGCTAATGGCCGATAGAGTCACTGTTTGCTAATTTGTGATCGTGATCACATTGTTCAGAAATAAGTCTAATGGTTAGTTTTGTAGATCTGATTAAAGCTCATAATTTTTTTGGGAAATATTTGGTCAGTTTCGAAATATTTTTTTGAGTGAGTGAGTGAGTTATTGTTTAACGCCGCTTCAGCAGTATTGCAGCCATTAGCAGCGATATTTTTTTGATAGTTGGTTGATATGAAAGTGAACATAAACCTTGCAACTTTTTTTTTTATAATAATTTTTATCGCAGTTAATTCTAAAAGGAAATTATCCCATTCGTGAATTCATCATTCCTTGAATTAAACCCTACTGTAATGAATTTTTTTGTAAAAAGACTCAGCTTTAAACACTTTTATGAATATCCACAAAACTATTAAATAGAATTGCACAGTAGAACAGAGGATACAGTTCAACCTGACACAACAAACCAAATTGTTTACAGTAGATACTAGAAGTGCCCTCATAAATAATTCTTACAAGTTGTTTTATTTCTAAATAGAAACATTCAGAGCCTTACCTGTTATTATCTAAAACACTTCCTTGATTCACCACTTCGCTATTTAAATACCAAGCCTTACTGAGATTCGTTATGAACTGTCATACACACACTATCCTACCTGTCAACTCACTGTATACCTGTTACGAGATTTCTTACCTGGATTGCTCCAGCCCAGCACAACCAGAATAAAACCCATTTTGGGTCTCTAAACCTCTGACAGCAGGTCGGAATCACCCTCCCCCATCCACAGGGTCCCCCTTCATCCTCCTCAACTTCTTTTTGAACATACGTTTGTCCATCCACCGGAGCTACTGAGTTCTTGGTCTCACCCATGCTCCCCTCCATTGCCGTATAGTCGACGGGGCGTGACTTTAGCTTGGTCATGTTGGCTTATTCAGGTCAACAAGCACTCAAGCGTGACAAGCTCTTAGGATTGTCTAAGGTGTGTTGATTCACTATGCCTTGATTAGTTCAGTCATTCATGCCTATTGTCAATCCATTTTGGAGGTGACAAAGGTGTGCAAGATAAGTAATTAAGTGTGAGAAAGTGTTGGGAATGAGAAGCTTGCCTGTCAATCACGTTAACAAGCAGGTCGGCTTCCATACAATTAAATTATACTTTGAACAACTTTTTTCGACACTTTTCAGCATTTCTCACAACCAGTTGTCAAAACCTTCAATAAGAATTTTATCATATGCTTATAACGTCATTTTTTCCAATTTCAGAACAGTGTTATAATAAGGTAAGTGAGAGGTCCAGGTAAGATCGTCAGGTTGTATATATACACATGAAGCTTGGTCAGACTGCAGATCCACTTGGTATGTTTGTGTCTGTCTCTGTGATGAACCTCACACCTTCAGTCAGTCCTGATTGTAGCACATTCATTTCTCTGTGTTTTCTGTAATAGAAAGAAAAACATATTCAATTTGGATTCATGAGATTCAATTGATTTCAAAAGGGTGAAAATAGTAGGAAATCATGTGATTGGTGTTATCACACTTTGCAGTTGTACATAAATGTTTCTCAGGCACATTTTTTGTTCAAAAGTGACAAGGGTGGTAGGAATTTCTTTTTCTTTTTTATAGAAACAAATAATGATGAGGGAGTAGTGCATCTTATTTTTTTCCATCAAAATATAGCTTGAAGTGGAAGAAGTACTTAAAACAGAAGCACGTCTGTCCTTGCAGACTATATATCTGGAGGACATTCAAACCATTTTACGCATACATAAAAGTGATATGTAATAAACTACCGGGCAAAAGAAAGGACTCACCTCAGTTGATTTTATCATATGTATGATTTTCAATTGCAAATATCTCAAGTTTTCGATGTCATAATCCAAAACTGATAAGTACAGGTGTTTAGTTAGCAGTCAAAGAATACTTCTACATGTTTTTTAAAGTTTTTTTAAAAAATGAAATTTTAAATCTAATTTTGTTTTTAAATTATTTTTGATGATACACAATTGTTCACCGACATATAAGACGTATCCTATGTGAAAATAAATAAATGTGCCTGATTCTGCACACATTTACAACATTTTAAACAGGGTAGGGGTCATGTTGGTGTAAATTGAATTCTTAACCCTGTCTTCATTACAAAAAGATATTTGAACTAAAAATTAACCACAGTCACCAACAAAGTCATCCAAACTATTGCAGATAAGTATTATTGTATCGTGCCATAGTCAAATACATCTGATTTCTTTTAAATATTGAATTAATAGAAACAAACTTAGGTGAGTCCTTTCTTTTGCCTGGTAGTTTATATCAGCATTTATTGACAATGTTTGTATAGAGCTTCATTTCAAATAAGTCTGTTGACTTCTGTGACAAGTAAGGATGACACATTTACATTGTGAACTTTCCCAGAATTAGCATTAAGTATTCATCTGTAAACCTTTCTTTGTCCTCAAAATGTATAAAGGAGTTATTATCAAAATAAAACATTTCTTATACATTATAATATAATATATAAAATTAATTAACCTGTTCTATATTACTTAGTATTATGGATAAAAACTATAAACAACCGAGGTTAAAATAGTTTCTCACAACACACAAATAAAACAGTAAACTCATCAAACTACGATCTAATTCTTTTCCAAAATTTTAAGGGTTATTTAACTCTTTGGCAGATAAATACACCAGTTACTTCAGATAAATCCTAATACAGGATATCCATAAATCTTTCTGACCAATTTGTCCCCAGCTCAGATGAACCCACCAACTGGACATGTCAATACACAGGTAAGTACCCGTAACATCCACCTTGTCAAACACAGGTGTTGGGTTTCAGAGCCTTGGTCACTTAATGTCCTACCTTTCTTCTCGTTATATCTACCTCAGTGTCACTACCCCATCTACAACACATCTATAGTAGACAGTAAAACGCTTCAATACTTGTGGTAAGATAACCTTTCTGGTTGTCAACATCTTTACAAATTAAATTGACTAGTGGTATCACACCTGTCAACCCTGATTTGGTACAACCTGTCTCAGACAAGCCGAAAGTTTTTATTGTTATGATGACAAATCTTGTATACTTTTGATTTTAGTCATCTTTACATCTTTTTTATGCAAAATATGAACATTAAATTAAATGATCTAATCTTAATGAGATTCATACCAGGAAGCAATTAATCATACAAAATTATTTGCAGGCTTAAATCCTACGATTGAAGAAAAGCATATATTTTTCCTCATACAACAATGTAGAAATATTTTCCCTTAAAATCTGTATAAATACAGAAACCTAATATAATAGGTTAACAGGTATGTAGTATATAAGGAGATAGTTTGAAATGTTTTCTATTTGCTTTGCATCGCTTTGTGACTGGTAGAAACTGTGCACTATTCTTCATCTTGGAGTGATGCTACCTGTATACCAGCCATGTGTGTCCTGATGGAGATAAAGTAGAGGTATAACCAAATTTAGTTTATTCTCTCAGGATAGCTTATAGTGATTCGGTAATGTAGGAAAGGCAAATATTTTTATGTGCAGGGAAATATTCCATCACATACTACAATCTTTCCTCTAACGTGTGCAGTACATTTCATGATTATTAATGTTGCATAAATATATAGCACATTATACTTATGCATTTGGGTTCATTTGTATCTAACGGGAAGATGTTATTGAGGAGGAACAAGTTAAAAAAATATATTATAAATGTGAAAATTGAGTTTCAAATAGCAGTGACCCTATCCATGCTTCATTTTGCTAAAGTTCATGGAATTCCTCCTACCAATACACAATGAAAATAAAGGACATCAGCTTCTTATTACTCCATGAACAAGGCAAAAGTGAGCACAGCTCACATACCCCCGCCTGTAGTTTGATCGCCTTCAAATATTATAAATAAATTGGAAAATATAATCTACCGGTAGTCAATCATGTCAATGAATAACAATGATTGTTTTTTATGAAAAGATTTTTTTAAATTATTTTAACCGTGGAGTTTCAACCAATAAAAGGCACACCAATACCATATAGGTTGGCAACATCCAAATTGAAGTTTAAAGTTACATTAGTTTTTTAGTAATGCTCCAAAAATGACACAAATGACAAAATTAAAAAAATTATTTGGACCTTGCGACTCCTTAAAGGCACAACAGTACCATAAAAGTTATTTCCATACCAAATTTGAAGTTTCCAAGTCAAATAGTTTTTTAGATATGCTCAGGAAATGAGACAAAGTCCAAAAATCAGACCGGTTTTTTTTCAAAATTTAAAAGATTATTTGAAACTTGGAGTCGAGACCCCTAAAAGGCACAACAGCACCATATAGGTTACTTCCATACCAAATTTGAAGTTTCCAAGTCATATAGTTTTTAAAATATGCTCCGGAAACGATTTCGGAGGACTGACGGACGGACTGACACGCGGAGTGCTATATACCCCCGACTACGTCGTAACGGGGGTATAAAAAGACAAAGCAGATAATGGGAAGATAGACTCAATGATCATAACTATCAGCAGCACAGATTCCAGTCTGTTTTATTTTTAGTAATGGATGGACTGGAAAATTGCTTCTAGATGATAATTTAGTAAAACTGGCCATTTATTGCTGAGGCAAGATATAGATGTAGATATAGATGTAGATATTTGTCCCCACTTTAGAAAGACATCTTTGCAACATTTCAAATGTGAGAGCCATAATGATCAATACAACCACTTTAATGACCTTCACTGTTAGAGTAGCAATTGACGATGTATTTTTAAGGTTTTCATATTACCTCTTTATGTGCAGCTGCAGAAACAAAACATGCGTACATTATGAAATGTGCATATTATGTCGTACCAAGGTCATGGAATTGATGCAGCGTTATTATTATTATTGGTCAGTTTGACCGTATACTGCTTTCATTGACTTTGCATAATTAAACGTACGTAGAAAGAGAAGGCACTTTTAATATAGAAACATTAGTATCAGTGAATAGGCTCACATTAAAACTGATGCAAAATCTGTGTCTTTAACAAATATCGTCATCAATATCCAGTCACAACAATTTACCTTATAGAATGTTAGATCAACGCCACATTGCAATCACATGTGACACCATTGTATAAAAATACTGTATTTTGTCAACGTGACATTGCTCATGTCTGTATCTGTTAACAGGTAAATAGGCTACCTGGACGAATGCAACAGGTAACCTAATCTAACAGTCAGCCCACCTGTCCGCACCTGGTGTCCGACACCTGATCTACCTGGTGCAAGGGAGACAACTCCAGGGGGAATAGATAAACAGCTCAAGAGTTGACAGATGATTGCAACTCTGATGTTCATGTGTTTGTGACCACAACAAAGTGTTACAAGTGGATACTTTCCCTATCTAAAACATTAGAGCAGCACCTTGTCATTGAGATATTAGTCCTATATCCTAAGTTTGAATCCTGTAGAGGACAGCGTTTTTCTCTTAGCCATTTACATTTATATAAAGTATACTTAATGCTGATTATGTTTATTAGGCAGCGTTATCTGCGTAAAGGTGTTGTTATAGGTTGAGATTAATTAGGTGTTCATAAGATGCAACTGTTGCATCTTTACTTCTCACAGACAGACCCCAACTCTCACATCCATCTCGAGGGTTATTTTCAAATTTTGAAGGAGTACATTCATTGGCTAAAAGTTGCTATTTATGTAACTTTTCATCTTGTTTCAACAGGTTACTAAACTGGAAACATTCCCCAAATTCTCCCACTGGCACTTACAAATAGACATGTGATTAATTTAGCTATCTTCAGATGATTACCTGAACTTAAAATAGAAAAGGGTTTGTAAGGGTTTTCTGAAATAGATTTCCAAGTACACTTTGATCTATAGAGTGAATTTCCTTTAAAAAATTAATCTTGATTGTCTTCGTCTTATCAACATCCTGATATAAACATACAGTTAGAGTTAGTAGCTTTATTCTTGTTGGAAACTCAAAGAGATATACAATTACATTAATACTTTTTAAATACATTACAGCTCACTAAGAATGAAATGTCTTTCATTTTCAATTTTGTAACTATCAAACACTGATGTAAAGTTATCTAACCCCGAGAGATACGCCATATTACTGCATTACTCTTGACCACTTTTCATTTGAAATTAAGCTACATATCTAATACAGAAAAATCAATGTCTTCCAAATTTTGGAAAGAAATAATTAATGTAGAAAAACAAATGGGATGCAAAAATGAAGAATGGTGTTCCTCGTTTCTTGTGTGGGCTTGACGTTGATTGAAAACAAAGTATTTTCAGTATTCTATTTTCAGTTTGAAAATGTAACTAAAAAAAATCCTAATAGAAAATGTGTCACAGAACCTATTATTGTTGAAGGGCATATGGTTTAAATCTACTTAAGGTCTACTTCCATAGCCTTTCAGTTTTCAGACAGATTTGAAATATTCTTGTAATATATGTAAACATTTGATACCATGACGTGAGAGATGTTTTGCAAAATGTATTTTGAAAAATACAATATTGTTTTTAATTGCTTGATGGAAGATATACAAAATCTTTCATATTCATAAATACATTTTGTTTATATTTAAATAAATCTACCTTTAAAGGGAAACATTATTATATTTTGGATCATATTATTAACAATAGTATAAATATTATTTTCGGGACGAGTCCTTGCTGGATTCGAACCCACACCCTCAGAGTCAGACATCCTGACTAAACCAACACCATACCCATTCGGCCACCGTGACCTCACCTAAAATAAGGCCTAACAACAGGTAGTTAGGCAGCTTTCACATTCATTACCCCTCTGACAGATGATTGAGGAGTGAACTTCAGAAGTATACAGAAATCATAAAGCTCACACATAAAGTGTATCTCCTCTCATCCCTCGTCCTGGACTGCTCTTTATGTTTAGGGGGCGGGATAGCGCAGTGGTTAGCGCGTTCGGCTTCGGATCAAGAGGTCCGGGGCTCGAATCCCGCCAGGGGCACGGCAACTTTGTCTGCAGTAGAGAACTGTTCTACACGCAGTAAGGTTTGGGTGCAATGCTACACTGAATTTCAGTGCAGTACCACCCATGGTTCGCTAGTTCCAGCTGTTGCTCGCAGGTTTCACCGCAATGCATAGCCACATGGCGTTGCGGGCTTTCTCCCTGCCGTAATACTAGCAGCCGCGATATAAGTGAAATACTCTTGAAAGCGGCGTTAAACCCTAACTCACCTCACCTCACCTCTTTATGTTCACGCAATGATCGATACTTATATCTTTTGAAGAACAAGGCAATAAAGGTATTTGTTCTCTGTACAATAATTCATGTTGAAGAGCTGGAGATTTCAGGTTGTCATACTCTCCATAACAGAACAGTGCAGCATGGCTCAGTACAGCTTATCTAACCTGAACTACATCTATACATCATAGAAACTTGCATACAGAGATTGACCTATGCTTTTCAATGAGATTGAGATTGCGGAACAACAGAACATGTTATAAGGTACTGTATGGACATTTATTGTCTAGCTGAGGCTTGCCGTTCAAGGTGAAGACTTAGACTGCACCACAGCAACAAGTTTAACATAAAAGTAACACAAACAAGTAATTGTCACAAACATGACCATGTCTCCCACCACAATTAAGAAATGAGCTAAAAGGATGGACACACAGCTTGTACCGAGTAGTGACCATTACATGTTTGATTCAATTGTTATTATATCGGGCTAAGAACATCTTAAAAACTGGTCTAAGTCTCATAGTGACCTTGAAAATGAGGTCAAGGTCACCAAAATCCACTGGTGTCTGCGTATTCCCCAAATGAAGACTGGCACCGAATTTGAAGACTCTAGGTGCAGCGGTTCATGAGATATCACGCTAACAAGAAACGGGATGGAGGGACGTATGGTGCTGAATACTATGTCCCCTGCCGCCGCGAACCAAAACTTAAATGTTTGAACAATTAGCGGTTGATTTTTTTCCCTTGATTAAAATCTGTATTTGTTGTTGAGAAAAGAGAATTAATTTAAATTAAAAATTGTTTTGAAGTTGAAAAAAAACATGTTTTTATTTTCTTCAGAATTTAATCTGAAATAATTCGACCAAGATTCTCTGTGAATGTTAATCTTCCACTGACATCTATTTGGAAAAAATGAATTGCCCCAACTGACATTTTGATTTCCTGTTGGTTTGAAAGTTAATTCCATTTTCTCTAAAGCCATAAAATTCTAATTACATTAAACCTCTCTGTAGTCCCATCAATTCTTTTCTTTAATCTCAGAGATATGGTCTGGAACATTGCCATCAGAAGTCATAAACAAACTTTCAATTTACATTCCTTGATGACGAGAATAAAAACAAATGCCAACAGTAACTCTCTCACCATAATCATTCTGTTCTCCGTCATTAAGATTTATGCCTGATAAAGATGCTGGTTCCACTCCAAAATGGAGATCTATGTGGTCTTTACAGCATTTCTCTTGATCTATTTCTCTGAAACGTATTTAGGGATTGAATGCCAGGTTTATAACTACCATTTTTCCACCAAAAATGTACAGTTTGATCTTAATGGTTTTGCTACCCTATAACTGATTTGAATTATTCTGGTTAAAAGTAACAAGACAATGTTCTCCATAGTTCTTTTTTTGCAATGACCATCCTTGTTCATTCAGAAAAGCATTGGAATACTTAAATTGTGAATGTAACAAATCTAGTATGGACAAAATATCCTGCAGTATGTACCAAAAACATTTTGGCATGAACAGCTTTTGCAATTATCAAGACATCATTCACAGGCATTTAGAAGTTATTATATAAAGCAATTTAAATCGAGATTATGGATAACAACTTCTTTATTCATTTCTCACAACATTCCTTAGCTACTTCTTGCACCATCTTTAGGTGGCAAAGAAATGTCGTGAGAAACAAATAAAAATAAATTGTTATCCATAAGATTGGTCTTGTACCATTCACACATTAGAATATATTTGTAATATTTAAATTTGACATTTTTACAAGAAGCAAAAACTCACTATCTGTTCAAAGTTACAAGTCAGAAAAATTCAAAACGTGTCAATGTTAATCAAAATATTTGAAACGGTAACATTAAAACACAAAATGTGACAAGTATTAACCAATTCCACAGAGTGACATGTCCACATGCTACTAGTTTCCTCACAACACAGCTGGCCTTTATTGACCTTGAACTTGGTTCAGGCACCATGTCAGGGGTCACAAGGAAATCCTGGTAACAAAATGTATTTTCCTACATCAGGAATTGATCCAGTATGTGTGTACATGCCTCACATTCAACAACCTGGAGGAATTTGAGCGACTTTTAAAAAACAACAGAACAACAAATTACCTTCACTGTAAACATGTTTTGAATCTCCAAAACACATAATTATGCAGCCTTGACAAATATAACAGCCTTGACAGGTTTAGCATGTTAACTTGCCTGATAAAACTGATTTGTCTCATAGGATAGTTCTGTCAGGTTTAGCATGTTAACTTGCCTGATAAAACTGATTTGTCTCATAGGATAGTTCTGTCAGGTTTAGCATTTTAACTTGCCTGATAAAACTGATTTGTCTCATAGGATAGTTTTGACAGGTTTAGCATTTTAACATGCCTGATAAAACTGATTTGTCTCATAGGATAGTTTTGACAGGTTTAGCATTTTAACTTGCCTGATAAAACTGATTTGTCTCATAGGATAGTTCTGTCAGGTTTAGCATTTCAACTTGCCTGATAAAACTGATTTGTCTCATAGGATAGTTCTGTCAGGTTTAGCATTTTAACTTGCCTGATAAAACTGATTTATCTAATAGCATAGTTTTTATATCATTTTTCATACTTTAGTTACAAATCATAAACAAAACAAACTGTCCAGTGTGTATATCCAACGATATATATGTTATTTCATTGGTTGCCACAGATAGACACCTGCTATATTTAAAGAAAGTTGTTATCCAAACAAACAAACAAATGTGATAACACAAACTCTTGCTTTATAATACTTTCTATTTTCACTAGGACATACTCTGAGAAGACAGCACACCATGTCTAGGTTCCAGTGAAATAGTTGAATACAGTGCCAGGTTTGTTGAACCCAGAGCCCTGCCCCATGACTGTGTATAAAATAACAGCCTCTAGTACAGCCTAGATTCCTGTTCAGCAAGTCTAGATAAAATGAACACACATGTTTGCAACATTTCAAATTTGAGTGCCATAATGTAAGTGAAAGTATTAAAAATTATATACTATCATTAGGATAAAGATACTGTCAGTAATTTTTTGTCTATTGAACCCAATAATCCAGGGTTTATAGATGGTCATCAATACAAAAGAGAAAGTTGAACAAACTGGTTAACCAAAGTTAGAACTAAGCATTAAACAGGAGATATAATGTAGTAATAAGAAACTTCAAGATTTTAAAAATGAACTTCATGAAAAAGGTCCTACCTTAAGAAACGTCTGCTTTCAAAAGAGAGAACAATTTGAAATGAAAGGTGATTTTTGTGCTCCCAGCGCAAACCATAGTGAAAACACTGGGGCTTTAAACAATCTCCAATATCAAAATAAACTTAAACATTTGTTACCGATCCAGCCAAGAGGAATGAAAGAGTAAACCTAACACCATTGTTCAAGGAAGAAAAGAAGTTACAGCAAACATGTCACAATTCTTCAAAGCCCGCTGGTCTGCAGCAGGAGCTGTTAGAAAGATGTTTAAAATCTGGTAGAGATACATAGCCCGACGGCAACACGCGCTGCCAGCTGAGACAACCCTACTCCTTCTCCAACGTATATGTCTTGTTACCTGACGGAAAACAAATTTCCACTAATTTCCGAATGTGTTGCAGACCGTGGTGATGTGTGCAACGAGAGACGTAACACAATTGTTTGTGGAATGCTTTAGAAATGTTCACTTTGCTAAATTTAACATTAAAAACAATCGGAGAATGTTCCTGAAGTCTTACTAGAAACTAATTAGAAACATCTGTGATGTTAATTAATCATTGTTGTAAAATAAGAATATTGTTATATGAGATTAAATTAAATAAATGAATGTTTATCTTGCTCGGCTATTTAACTTGTTTACCGGTAATATGTAGATACCTGTTGGGCATGTTAGGAGAATAAAGTTTAATGTGAAAATGAACTGACATTTTGGTTTAAGGGACTCTGTTATCAAGTAGATGAAATACGTAAAAGTTACAAAATGGTACAGTATTGAAATACTTGTATTGAATACACTAAACACTGAAGATGCTCAAAAACACAAGTGCAACTGAAAACTTTTCACTCAAAATGTTCAAACTTAGATATCCTCTTTTACCTATTTCCAATTCCTTGCTGAGACATAAACTTTAAACAAGACTTGAAAAATATCTGCAAATTATCTTTTCTTTGCATGATTTTTAAACTGATATCGTGTATGAGAGCATAAACTTTATCTATCAAGTGATAGCAGCACAGGTAAGAACACTGTTAAAACTTACGAGAATGTGAGAAGAAGTAAGGAACCTGAGACGATTAACTGCATGCTAACATCTCCCTGTCTCCGCAGTACGACAGGTGAACTAGGAGAGCGTGTACATCTTGTGTAGTGTCTGTCTCCCTCTCATACCAGCTAGATAAACATGCAGATTCACATACTCCCTCCCTGCTCCTCATAGCTGATGAGTTGATAAGAGACTCCTCAGTGAAATGGTAATTCATGTTCTTCAGTGAATGAGTTTTTGTGATACATTCTTCAACCTGAGGTTATTCAACTCTTACTTTTAAAAGGTAGATGCCAAAATTTGCTTGCTTACTCAGGTGCGCAGCTGCATAAGAGTCGGGACGCAATAAACCATGCATAAGATTTAAGGATATATTTGTAAAAGATCTGTCAGTAAGTACCATATTTTATGTAAAGAGGTCCCTTTGTTTTTGCTTGCTACAATGTAGTGCCTTCATTGAGTGGAAGTAAGAGGCTACAAGCAAGACTCAAAACGTGTGTTTCAGTGAGACTTTATAAGTCACTTCAGGTAAGTCTTTGGAGTGGGGGCATTTAATTTAGTTATATTTTCCTAAGTTGAATACCTGATGGAGAGCGATTACAGAGAGAAGGCAATAATTACATTGAATACAGTATTAGATATTACTTTTCAAATTCAACTAAAATTTGCTGACAAATGCAAAATGTCTATTTCTAGCTCTCAAGAGTTATTGCTGTTAGTTATCAAGGGTCAAGAAATGTGCACTATTTGTTCTTCTTCTTATCCTTATTCTAAATCCTGAAAGATGACATAAGGTGTAAATCCCTAAACATCTTCAGACACTTCATTCTAGTTTTCCTTTTTTCTGTAATCAAATGGCCCTGTAACTCAAAAAATATATTAAAGATGCACATAAATTATCTTCCTTACAAAAGTTAATTCTTTTTATAAATCCTTCTCACAGAACTGTCATTCAATTCGTCAATAAAACAACTAACTTTGAATTGATATAAGACAAATGACAGTTTTTCTGTCTCATGGACTGCCTTGCCTTCACTTCTAATACAGTGGAGCTGGCATATTGTCTTGCAGAGGAGACAGGTGACGTATATATGTGAGACATACATTCTATCTTGACTGGATTGCTGGGTGCTAGTGAGGCACATCTCAGTATCCATCTACAGGAAACACAGGGAGAGTAGATAGAAAGTGAGGTGAGGTGAGGTGAGTTGGAGTTTAACGCCGCTTTCAAGAGTATTTCACTTATATCGCGGCTGCTAGTATTATGGCAGGGAGAAAGCCCGCAACGCCATGTGGCTATGCATTGCGGTGAAACCTCCGAGCATCGGCTGGAACTAGCGAACCATGAGTGGTACTGCACTGAAATTCAGTGTAGCATTGCACCCAAACCTTACTGCGTGTAGAACAGTTCTCTACTGCAGACAAAGTTGCCATGCCCCTGGCGGGATTCAAACCCCGGATCTCTTGATCCGAAGCCGAACGCGCTAACCACTGCGCTATCCCGCCCCCGATAGAAAGTGACAGTCCTGTACTACTGTAGTGTTGTTCACAAGCTTCATCATGCAGTTGTGTTGTAAAACATGCTGCCATGGTGCAGCTAGATACATATCGGTGAAATATCTTATCTACTAATGACATTAGTCCAGTGAATGAGTGTTCTTTTTTAAATAGATAAACTTTTCTTTGGGCATGTGTACGAAATTTTTAATAAATGTAAATTATGAAACACAACCTAATACTTAACTGTCCATTACAGCCCTTTACTTTGACTCTAATCGATTGAGAACGTCCATATGATACAAGAAACACTGTGAATGACATCTGGTGGTGTCGTAATGTCTTTGAACATACATATTAGAAATATTTTAAGTACCATGTGTTAACCCAGCTTCTACTATATATAAAGTTACAAGCTATATAAAATAATCCATGAAGCGAGGTCAATACAGTGTAGTTAGATGTTGTTAATATGTATGTTCCAAACAATTATATGATATTACATGTTGTTATACCCAGTGTTTCTTCTACCATATGGTCTGGGGTTTATTCATGTGATATTACTTTATACTTTCACAAAACTTACCTGACCAGATAAAATAAAGATACAGTTAAAGATAAATTATATCATTTATGTTTGATTAAACAGAACACTTTTTAAAACAAATTTAAATATTATACTGAAGTAAAGTAATGTTCTACTTGCCGCTATCATATCTGCAAATCATTCTGTGTGGATCAGAATTCCAAGCTGTAATATATCAATATCTAAAATTTACCCCTTCATGCTCTCTGATTATCAAATCTGACATTTAAAAGGCAATTTCATCACCTGAACAGTATGTTTAACTTCGAAGGGGCCATAAAATCTATATGGGGTCAGCACATGTGAGATAAGATCACTCACTCATCCCATGACACTGCAGAAAGTCCACACAAGCAGGAGTAAATGCCTCTCACCAGTAGATGGGGACAGTGAACTAGGAGTGAATGAAATGCCTGTATACACTACACAATTAGGAGTGAATGAAATGCCTGTATACACTACATAACCGAGTGACTCTGTATTAGGGTCAACTTGCTCAGTTCATGATATTTCTATGGTTCTGAAGTGAAAACAGTGAAGCTCTTGTTTGTTCTTGCAATGCTCCTGACAGTGAGGTACAGATGGTTTTGTTATCTGCTGGCTGATCACATTATGGAAGCTAGACTCATTAAGCGTGCCCAGTTGAACGGGGTTACACCTCAGAGGATTGACTTTTCAATGGAAGGTTTAGGACAAAACAAGCAGAATGGAATACAAAAGACTACTTTGCTGAAATTATTACTTATTTAACAATTATAATGATTCAAACTACAATCATTGGAAGAAAGTACACTGATAAGCCATCTGTTTCTTTTTTCTTATCAAATGACATTCTCTGTTGTATTAATTCAATGAATAAAGCTTGCAATAATTGAGTTCAGTTCCAAATCATTTCCACCTGAACATCTATCTCAAATTCTTCCAGTAAGAGATAGGTAGATTAGTGCACCAAATACAAACAGCACCCCCTCAAGTATTTGATAATGAAACAAACCAAGTAAGAAGAGAGCTGAAGATCCAGGAAAGACTAGGGTCAACATGCCATTGATTCTACATTAACTCTGGATTTACAAACCTGCAGTGTAATTAACATACCAGACAGTATAATGTGAGGTTTATTTCAACTCACATTCCACACGAACAGGAATTACACTCGTATGTTGGTCTTATTGTATTTCATTGATCAGAAAATCTCAAATGATCTTCTTAGAGTTGATTTATTCTTTTGACTCAATTTAGTTGGTTTACTAATGGTGAAGAATGAAGACAATATTTATGGATAGACAACTTCTTAATTCTGCATAGACAACATTTCAACATTTTAATGATGTCAAGCAAGCTGACATTATAGAACCTATGTCGAAGCATTGATCGCCTTTGCAGAATGATGAAGTTGTATATCCATAAATATTGTCTACATTCTTCACACTATCAACTTCCAGAATGCCACTTACAGCTAATCTTATTATTTAAATCATCCATAAAACTCTATATATCTACCACTTTCAGTTTCAGGAATGCCACTGAAAATGGCATAGCACTTCAACAGCATGACAAAATATTTAGGTAAAGATTAACAGAAAAATACATATGCAGGCTGTCCTCAAAACCTCAGAGTCAAATATTCAATTGATGACGAGTCCAGTCTAGAAAATTATAGCAAGTCTAGATTCCTCAGCTCAGAAAATCTTTAGGGCTCCATTTTGTATAACTATTTGAATTGTTTGTAAGATATAGAAACTGTTGTTGATAATAAAGGCAAAACCTTATTTCTGAGACTGAGTGTCAGCCTACATTATAGCTAGATTTAATAATTACACAACATATATTAGTCAATATATATATATATATATATGTGTTATTTTAAAAATGTCAATACATAAACACAAGAAGTCTGTCATCCAGATACACAACAACACAACAGTGGTTTTAAAATGAACACATCTCAGAGGCTCCTTTTTATTAATTTAAAAAAAAATTCATTTCAGTGTTAGACTAAAACACAATTAAGCTACACCAATTGTAAAGTTTCCAACAGACACAAAGCTACATATTCTGTCATCCACGCCTTAATTTTTTAAGAGACTTAGGCAAGTCTACAACAAAACTACAGAGCTCAGTTTAAAATGAACACATCTCATCAGCTCCATTTGATTATACATTTTTTTCTAAAAATTTTTAATTTTACCAAAAAATTCATTTCAGAGGCTAAATGTTAGACTTAGAGCTACACCAAAGGTTCCAACACACACCAAGCTACACCAACTTGACTGGAGACAACTGAACATATCTGCAGGAGGATTTTTCCAGATGACCTGTTTCAGACCTTGAATCATCGTTGATGTGCTGCGGTCTGGACCACAATTCATGGGTAATTGCTGCTCGTTAGATAACTCATGTGTCTAATAGGCTGCTCATTGGTAGCTGGCACTCTCTGTAATGACTTCATTAACCTAGCAGCATCAAAGACTCATTAACGCCAATTTCTGTAAGATGGTAAAATAACAGCGTAGAATCACTGTGTGTTCAGATTTTGGCAAGGGATTTGGCCACACAGTAGTAGGTAGTGGTAGTATTTATTTGTAAAATAGCATCATTTTATTAAATATTAAAAAGGAGCCTCTGAAAAAGCCATTTCTCAGTCATCTTCTCAATATTTAATAAAATACTTGTTCAGGGTTAAAGTGTTTGACTGTGGGTAGTGGTTGAGCTGTTGTTAACAATACTAATTGAACAAGATACCGGTAAGTGAAAATTAGTGTATTCAAATTTTGATAAGCTTTAAATTTCTGAACATCAATCTAGTCATAAATCTCAGGATGGTGTCATTTTTAAACAACTTGAAGTCTTGATTCTGATTAACTTGTGATTTTTTACTTAGAAATCTTATCAAAGAACTTTGAAGTTGAAAAAGAACAAATTTGTCTGAGAATGTCTTGATAGAATTTATTCCACTGACATGAATAGTTAAATGATGTTTGATAATCTATTGAACTGATTCATGTAAACCAAGAACAGGAAGAAGAATAAACATGAATGTTGGTTTACAAGTAAAGCTATTCCAAGCCTTTCACTCAATCAACGGGAAATGAATGCCTAGGAATTCTCCCTTTGATTAGAAATAGGAGCTTCATGTAAACAGAGTGAGGAACGACAAGGTATTCAGTCTGACATCTATTGATACAAGCTCTTTAGCTGCTCCCTACACCGCTTCAGTCGTCCCTTCATTCATAGTGTCACATACTGACTTGAGTCAACATGCCACTTTGTACACTGCTCGGATTATAAGTGAAAGTCATATCTTGTACAGTGATTGGTTTAATTAAGATGAATGAAGTCACATTTTGTGCAGTGCTTGGTTTGTAAGAGAAAGTCACATTTTGTACAATTCTTGGTTAATAAGAGAAAGTCACATTTTGTACAATTCTTAGTTAATAAGAGACAGTCACATTTTGTACAGTACTTAAATAAAAAGAAATAAAAAATTAAAAAATTAAAATAATGTATTAACCTAATCTTTGTTCAAAGAAAGATGAGAAGGCTCCCTCTATACGAGACAGCTTAGTGATGCTTGTAAAATTTTGCAAAAACATCCACACAGCACGTCCCCTGCACCATCTTTTCAGGTCCTTACAACCAAATTTTGCTATTACTGCTAGCGATCTTCAGTGACATAATAAGTTTTTTTATTTCATCATATAAGGTTCCATTTTGTCACATCACCTATGCATAAGGAATCTCTGTGAGAAGATTGCAAGAAACTCTGAAAGCTGACAATTGTCATGGTAGTGTTGTCACTGTCTCACTGTCTCCCCATACATCACCATTGTCTGTGGGGGATGACATCTCCAGAGATTGCATCTTGCATCATCTGTGTTGATGGTCCTGGTATAGGGAGTGATAGCTGTTAACTGTGGAATGTAGAGTACTAAATGAAGGGTTGCTGAATAGCTCCATGGAACAACCTCTTTTCAGCGAAAGCATCAAATATTGTCGTAACTAATTGAACAGGGATCACTCACTGTGGGAAGAGGAATGCATGTTGTTGATGGAAGATGACGTTTACCATCTCCTTGTCATCACGCCATACTTCTCTGAATATTCTCACCTGCTTCTATAACTAATGGCAGTAGAACTTTCATGTTCTATTTCTGAAAAGTAGCAAATTGTTTCTGATCCTTATGACATGTTGTATTGAATATAATTCATTTAATCATGAAATTCAATCATGAACATGAGATTCTGAAATTTTTCTTGCATTCTAGAAGTTGAGGTGATGAAGACAAATTTTATGGATAAAAGACTTCTTTATTCTATGTAGGTGACATTTTGACATCCAATATCGTCAAGCAAGTGTAAAGAATTAATGGAAAGATCAAGAGAAAAAGTTGTCGCCTTCTCACCCAATCCTAGGATAACGATTGTCAAAGAAACATCCAATGAATGACAAGATGGTCATGGGAAGTGAAGATGAAGGCACCAACAGCAGGAAGACATACATACTCGTAGACTAGCAGATCTACCTCAAGAAAGCAAGATGATTTATTTCTGTCAGACTAAATCACTGACTAAATGTAATCCAAAATTTTCATCAGAAGTTTCACAGTTACTGATGACAGAATATGAAATAAGCTTGAAGAGAAGCTTTCCCAAAAGTGTTATGTTGTCCACTTAAAAGGCAAAATTAAAAAGAAAACCTAAAACAATTACCAGCTTTCAGGCCATTGTTCATGATATTTCATAGACTGTTATTCCATCAATGTATTCCCCAGTGTATAAACCAGCAGTATAAGCTGTTATAAAGCATGTCTATCATCAACATTCTACATGCAAATTTCTTCATCTGGTCTTCGTTTACAGTGATTGGGTTACTGAGTGTGTGACAAGCCACGTCATTATCACAATGGATGATGTGCATTTCAACACATGTGTGTCAACCTCTGACATGCTTTAGTTTTTCCTCGACTTGTTTGAAATCTACGTGCATGTCATTTTTGTAACGGGTGACAGGAGAATGCAAGCTATCTGTCACTTTCCAAAAGTTGACGGTTTTAGGATTGGTGTTCAGTAGAGAGTAATATATGAAATGGTTGACAGATGCATACAGATCATAACATGAACTAATAAAGATTTTAGTAGGTACAAAGAGAATTTACCGTAAATCTTTGAATAATCACCAGATCTAAGCCCTCGATGATATAATAATCTCCTGCCATGAATAAGGACTTTTTCTTACAATAATTAATTTTGATATTCTCTGCAATAAATTGATACACATTAGAATAAATTTTTGGCAATTAAAGCCAATTTTTTTTTTTTAAATTTTCCTTAAATTTTAAAAAGAAAATTGCCTTCAATGAACAATTGCTGGGTCAATTTGGTGTCTCAAATTAATAACTGTTATGTGTCTATTCAAGGATTTATAGTATATATATATATATATGAAACCTCTTCCGACAGCTGTCTAAACATTACAGACATGATAGCAAACTTTGAGTACCAGTTAACAAATAATACATGAGGGCCTTCATCAAGAGAACAAGAAGAGTATATTATTCATTATATAAGCAAGAGATTAAAAAGTTCATATTTAAACAAACATTGTGCAAACACATTTTCATCTTGACTTCTTTTCGAACTGAACCAAAAACAAGCACTGTTTTATCAGCTCTTATCCTTAAGATCAAAGGAAATCACCTTCACAAACACTTCATCTAATGATTTATTAATCTATAAAGTCATTCCTACTCCATTCAACAAGGTATCCGACTACATCTCTTCAGTGGGTGCTCCAAGATGGTAGGGACATGTCAGTACTGGAGATAACTAGTATTTGATGTGTAGAGGTTATGTTACCTCTCTCCCTGATACACACGCTCCACAGAGATATATATTTACTTACCCGCTTATCAGACATGCTCATCCTCCCCTTTCATGTACGTCCTGGTATAAACTACTTGATATATCTACAATCTAACAAGTACACAGATTGAAGAGGTTTACACACACCAAACTTCTTTACTTTTAGAACTTGGGAACAAAATATCTTTGAAAACCATTATTCTGGACTCTTTTAACTTTTCAGAACTTGGGAACAAAATGTCTTTGAAAACCAATAACCTGGACTTCTTCACTTTTGAGAACTTTGGAACAAAATATCTTTGAAAACCAATAACCTGGTCTTCTTTACTTTTGAGAACTTTGGAACAAAATGTCTTTGAAAACCAATAACCTGGTCTTCTTTACTTTTGAGAACTTTGGAACAAAATGTCTTTGAAAACCAATAACCTGGACTTCTTTTCTCCTGGAAATTGTCCTTGAAAAACAAACGTTTTGAGCTTATCCATCTCTAGAAGAGATATCCTTCACTCTGTAGACAGACAGTATCTGTTAAATGTTTTATTCATTTTGATGAATCTACTGCCATAAAAGAGGAAATTATATTCTTAGAAGTTTTCAGAATACCAGTTCATAAATTTCAATAATGTATTTATCACTTAACAATTTTAAACTCATAAATCATTTATAAGCATCAGTATCATCCATCTTAGAGATGCAATCATTGGCAGTGTGAAAGGAGAAAACTTTTCAAAGCAGGGAAATTAGCTCAGTATGATCCGGGGGAGTCTTCTTGTGTCTCCAAACAGCAGTGCAATGAATTAGATAGAAGACATCAACATTACTGCAGCATTACCATGGCTTATCAGTGATTTCACTGTCTGAGCCTTTTCTTTAACTGGTTCAAGCTACTAGCTGTTAGTGAATGGAGCTAAGTCAATGATTGCATGGCTTAGGAAAGTAGTACATCAATCTTCTCTAAAAGACTCGCACAATAGCATGATGTTTATTTGTGATTTACGACATTGGTATAATGATCATGTTGCTAATATTCAGGCAGTATTCAGTATTCAGTATTTCATGAATGTGTCTTCTTATACAATGACTCCATACAAACTTTAATTAAACCCCTTTCTTTTACCTTAAAATTTCCTTTTATCTCAATTATATCAAAGTAAAACTGCATTCTCTTAATCAAATCATGAACAGTCTTTTGCAATATAATATATAAGAATAGTAAAGTTTCCATATAACAACTACTTTATTTGGAAAAATATAACTTTTCAAAGCATATGGTTCCTCTATCCTCCTCCATCAGGTGAATTATGTTTATTCATATGATGAAGATGTATGGTATATATAGATGCATTAAATTACTAAGTTTATGATAAAGAAGAGGTTATCAAGAAAGTTGTGGTTCTTGCATTAGAAAAATACTCTCATCAGCACAAATTTGAAAGAAATAATCATGTCTAAAGAAAAAATTTAAAATCTCTGAATCAACATTCAGCAAACTTAGCATTTTACTGTAAATTCACCACTTTAAAATCAAAATATTCAGCAATTAGAAGAAAAGATCAACAAGTTTTTTACACATGTATTTTGACAAGTGACTTTTGCAACAGGTGAATCTGACAACTTGAGCTTTAACATGCATTAAAAAGATAACTTGATAAGTCGGCCATATTGATTTGCGCTATCGTACTGATGACTGTACAACTACTTGACAGAGTTACATCAGCTGGTAGATAATCGTTCCTGCTCACCGTGATGACAGATGCAGATAAATAAACATCGTGATAACACAGGTGTCACTGTTTATCAAACACCATCACAAATATGAAATGAAATGGCTGGCTTGACTTGAAATCTGAAATGTCGTTTTGAATTATTTCAGTATCCATGGATATATAGCTCCAATATGATTCTCTAGGTACTTGATATAATGTGTCTTTGAACATTCAACTTTGTTATGATTTTTCTACCAGCTCTAGATTTCTCATCACAATTTATGCAAAAGTGCCATATGGATTTGATTAAAGTTGTCACCATTTAATGCCTATGCCTACTAATGCTCTACTACATGTATTCTGGATATGCTAATCCTTGCCCAATTGAAACCTTTCAATCAAAGTTTCACTTTCTAAAGACTTTGAATCCTTTCCTCATATTCCAAAAGCCTTATTTAAAGATCAGATCCTATCATTACATTTATGATACAAAGCATTTAGTTCCTTCAATAAACAATTGAATATAAACAAAACGTTTACAGAGAGACTGATTTCAATTGCATTTACAAGGAAGGGAATGAACATGAAAAGAAATAGCTGAGTTGTATAGAGTTTGAAGATAAATAGTGGAAACCATTTGAAGGAAATCGATAAGCCAAACTCCAAAAGCTGAACAGCAGGAAATTCTCACCCTCTTCATGTTCAGAATTATTGTTTAATTAATTTTTAAAATGTCCTCATATTGACTACAAGTTTTAAGCTGTGATACATCAGTCTTACCAAACCTATGGGTCAGTTCTTATGTACAGTTACGACAACGAAATTTAATTATTTATAAAAGACATAAAGCTTGTACTTACAGACACATGTTGAAGTTGGGAGAGATGTCAGCATACAATCAGCCTGAAACAACAGAACAACAAACATTAATCCCTTGTGAAATATAGGCTCATATATATAAATATGAACAAGAAAAAAGTGAGCATGGCTCACATACCCCCGCCATCCGCTATCCGTCCATTGAGC
The DNA here is from genome assembly GCA_936450465.1 of Gibbula magus. Lineage (NCBI taxonomy): Eukaryota > Metazoa > Mollusca > Gastropoda > Trochida > Trochidae > Gibbula > Gibbula magus. The sequence continues at coordinate 103,371,153 of OW388289.1, read as the reverse complement.
ATGATTATAGATGTCAAAAAAAAAAAAATAAATAAATAAATAAATAAATTTATAGATGTCAAGGGTACTATGTTTAAAAAACAGATTCAAGTATCATAATATTGTCCAAAATATTTTTGGGAACTGGCTTTGTTCTTTCAAAATTTCATTCACCCAGAAATAATATTTTCCAGGTAACTTAATTGTTCCCATTAGGGCATCACATTGGTAATTTGTACCAAGTTCAATAACAGATTCAAGGGCAATAACTCAGTAAAAAAATAATATTTCAGAACTGTACTTTGAACTCGATGGAGAGTATCATCTGGACTACATGTTAAATTTCATTCACCTGAATGTAATAGTTGCTGAGAAAACTTGTCCCAATTGGAGCATCACAGCTCTTTAGTACTAAGTTCAATTTCGGATTCAAGGGCCATAACTCGGAACTGGTTTTCGACTCGATAAAGAGTAGTGTCATGAGTACTCACAACCAAAATTTCATTCACCTAGGTTCAATATTTTCCGAGAAAACTTGTCCGGATTGAAGTCCAAAAAGTGACGTTTCCATGGAAACGACAAAAATTTAGATCTCAAAGAACTGTGCACGATGGGAAGATCATGGTTAACAACTGTACAAAGTTTGGTTGATGTATCTTTGACGGTTTTTGAGAAAATTGACGGAAGGACGGACGGAATGACCACTATATACCCCAGCTTACCGGTGTAAGGTCACAGATTATACCCCCCTTCAAAGTATATACGAAAGCCTACAAGGGCCAAACTCAGTGACAACATTTTTTTTTTTTGTAATTACAACTTTAAAAAGATGTATATTCAAGTTTTAAAGTTGTAATTACAACTTGTAAAGGTGAAATTACAAGTTTTAAAAGTTGTATATTCAACTTTTAAAAGTTATATATTCAAGTTTTAAAAGTTGTATATTCAAGTTTGAAAGTTGTAATTACAACTTTAAAAGGTGTAATTACAACTTTTAAAAGTTGAATATTCAAGTTTAAAAGTTGTAATTACAACTTGTAAAGGTGTAATTACAAGTTTTAAAAGTTGTTTATTCATGTTTTAAAAGTTGTATATACAAGTTTTAAAAATTATATATTCAAGTTGTAAAAGTCATATATTAGATCGACTTTATCATATATCAGATCTACTTAGTCATATATCAGATCTACTTAGTCATATACCAGATCTACTTAGTCATATATCAGATCTACTTAGTCATATTACAACTTTAAAACTTGAATACACAACTTTCTAAACTTGTAATTACACCTTTAAAACTTGAATATACAACTTTCTGAACTTGTAATTACATCTTTTAAAGTTGTAATTACAACTTTAAACTTGAATATTCAACTTTTTAAAGTTGTAATTACACCTTTAAAAGTTGTAATAACAACTTTAAAACTTGAATATACAACTTTCTAAACTTGTAATTACACCTTTAAAAGTTGAAACTACAACTTTTAAAAACAAATGTTGTCATTGAATTTGGCCCTTGTAGGCTTTCGTAAGTATACCCGGGTAGATTATGGGAGCTCCCAGATTATACCCGGGGGGTAGATTTTGGGAAGAGGGGGTATAGTCTGGGAGCTCCCAGAATCTACCCGGGTATACTTTGAAGGGGGGGGGGGTATATTTTCAGACTTTACAGCGGGGGTATAAATATACAGTACTGACTAAAGTTGATGTACTGATTTATTTACTAACGGAATTAAACATCTATACAAATTTATTCCTATGTTTTTTTTATCATATTTTCCACACAAAGGTGTTGACATATAGTGATCTTGTAATATCTCTTCAAAGTATATATCTTTTGCTTATAAGCAAATCATAGGTAAGAGGACAAAGGTTCCTAGTCTTAGTTGACGGACTCCTTTTAGTAAATATTCCTATGTTTTTGTAGGAAGGATTAATTGGTCAATAAAATTTCTCCTTGGAGTTACATGTATAATATATTTTCACCATACAAAGAGAATCTCATCCAAATGTTTTCTGATATCAATATATAACATGATATGATAACGAGTGTTGATATATTTTATATCAATGGACCAGAGGGTTGAATTCCATTATCAACCAAAATTATTCTTAATTCCTTTTCAAAGAGAAATGCAAATCACTGAATATGCCACTACCATTAATCTAGCACTGAAGAAAGGTCATGATGTCATCAAGTCTATGGGATCATAGCATTGTGATGTCATCTGGTTTTGACATAATAGCATTAATGAATTCCTAAAAATGTCAAATCAGCAGTCACAAAAGTGACATCTTTAATTTATGTTTGAATAAAATTCAATTTAATAGAAACTCAACAAACATGAATATGCCTGCAACTGTTCTTCCATACTACATACAATAATTATCTCTGTTGCACTGTGTTGTTTTGAAATTGCAGGAACAGTGTGCCAGTCTTTTCACATGTGCGGAAAACAACAAAACATAAACAAACCCTTCTTTCTATTCTGACTTGTACTGAAGTAAAGCATGAAGCATACAGTTTACCATTTCCTGCTGGATTGCTCCTGATAAGAGAGTTTCTTTACACAAGGTAATTAGGGATAAACACAATCTGAACTCAACACTGCACTTCAAAACAGCTGACTCCCTCCTTCTTTCAACACTGCAAGCATGACTGTTATGGCAACCATCAAATTTGAAGACAAAAAATGTCATATAATGCATTTGGTCTTTCGTTGTTAGTTTACAAAATCTTAACATGAAAAAGAACTTATCCAAATAGTACATCAAACGAAACCAATTCTCAAGATACACAACAATGGAGCAGAAAAATTGCTTGAAGGCTATGAATTTAGATAAATAATGAATTTCAAAATCACAAAAATTTGAAACAGTTTTATTCATTATCATAAAATAACATAACATCACACATATTAACACAGTTTTTCTGTAATTTCCTAACTCACCTGTGAGAAACCCTGGAGTTTTAAGATGAGAAGTCGAAGCTGTTTGTTTTAGCCAGCACTAACAGGCCACCCACCCACATGGTCAGTTCATTACATTATCTACCTATTTCCTGTGAGTGCTCCTGTATGAACTAGAAGCCTTGTTTGTTGTTGGTGCTTGACACAGCATCTCTTCTCAGGTAACAATCGATAACAACCTGAGGAAAATCCAATTTCATTTCGGTTTTCTTTCGATACACACTTGACTATCATTGTTATTTTCAAAACATAGCAATCCTTGTCCATCCTTGATGAATATACTTACATTTCATTTATCCATTAATCTTCTTTTTTAAAATATTTTCATAATGAGAATTACATTCCTATCCTAAGTCTAGGTGCATGTCACTGAATGTTGACAGTCACTGCATGTTAGTTTCAGTGATAAAGGGATGGTAGACCTTGCTCTTGTCACTGTCTCACTCAATGTCGTTTACATGATTCATATCTTCATTATCTCAGAGTCCACATCTACAGTATAAAAACTACCCTTTCCAATGTACAACATACTATCAAGATATATCTTTTCGATCAAAGAATAAACCAGACTATGTAATTATCAAGAATATATTGTTTTGTGATAGATGTTCTTGGTGATGTTTTCAAAACTAGATTTAAAAGAATAATTTGCTCTGACAGGAGTGGATGGATGGTAGGTTTAAAAGGTTTTGAACATAATTTGTACTAGAAAGGTAATAATACAGCTAACTAATTTTTAATTGATGGTTAACAACAACCTATTCTTGAGTTTTTTACTCTATAAATTCAACACTGCAACTTTAGAATTCATGTGTACTGAAACAATTCTGAAACAATTCTGAACTACAACCTGTTTACAAAAGAAAAATTTTGGGATTGGCCACTGACTAAAATTCATCATGGAATATTCTGGATCAACAGATGAAAAGTTAACTAAAGAACATGAAATATATGTGTGTATACCTTAGGCTCTGTGTTTGCATTGCAAGATACAATACACCAGCAGGTCAACGATTAACAAGGAACGATAAATATTCTGATATATATAGACCTTACTGTCTGTGTTGACATTGCTATATACAACATACTAACCCACTGGAAAGAGACCATAAAACTTGTTCCAACATCAAAGATCAAGCTATCCTTAACCTCATGAACAGGGTACTCTCTTTGTGTACACACAGCTCAGCTATTAAACATGTCATACAGATTCTCATACAAACATATCAAACATACTTACGACTCAGCAATTAAATATGCCCTAAACGTTATCATACAAACATATCAAATACTTACTATTCAGCAATTAAATATGCCCTAAACGTTATCATACAAACATATCAAATATACTTACTACTCAGCAATTAAATATGCCCTAAACGTTATCATACGAACATATCAAATATACTTACTATTCAGCAATTAAATATGCCCTAAACGTTCTCATACAAACATATCAAATACTTACTATTCAGCAATTAAATAAGCCTTAAACGTTATCATACAAACTTATCAAATACTTACTATTCAGCAATTAAACATGCCCTAAACGTTCTCATACAAACATATCAAACATACTTACTATTCAGCAATTAAACATGCCCTAAACGTTCTCATACAAACATATCAAACATACTTACTATTCAGCAATTAAACATGCCCTAAACGTTCTCATACAAACATATCGAACATACTTACTATTCAGCAATTAAACATGCCCTAAACGTTCTCATACAAACATATCGAACATACTTACTATTCAGCAATTAAACATGCCCTAAACGTTCTCATACAAACATATCAAACATACTTACTATTCAGCAATTAAACATGCCCTAAACGTTCTCATACAAACATATCAAACATACTTACTATTCAGCAACTAAATATGCCTTAAACGTTCTCATACATACATAAAATATATTAGTACCTCTACTAAATATTTTGACTAAGTGACCTATCACATATAACTCAGCTATACAGAGGTATTCTTCTCTTGACCGTGTCATTTTATTGTTGTTGGAAACATTTGGCAATAAAATTGAAAACTGAAAGAGTTGTATTAATGAATGTTATATTAGTTAATTATATTTTGAAATGAACTATTATTAACGTTATCTGAACTCCATATGCAATTGCTTTTCACTATCACCATTATGTTCACAAAGCCTTATGGGTTAGTTCATAGATGACCTGTTTAGCTAAACACTTAACGATTGTAATATACTAATGTATATGAGTTATTTACATAGCAATATATGTCAACTAGGCTATACAGAAAGTGAAGTAGGAGACAGTGTTTAGAGAGGGTGGCACTTCTTATCCCAAGTACTTCTTACAATCCCTGAATAATGCCCAATGGACAGTAATGTGTCATGTTAAGAGAGAGACACACAGACTCTGATCCCAGGGATTATCTCAAGTAGACAAACATGTAGATAACTTACCTGTCTATATAGACACATAACCTTACCTACACCTTCTGACCTCACCTGTATATCTCACCATAATGGGGGTCAGAGGGGGTGGATTTACATTGTACGTAATGTACATATTAATTCTCTCTGTCATGTTTAATGGAAGTTCATATTAGAAAGCAAATAGCTGGTAAAATCGGTAATGTGGATCCTTTACCTGTATCGTTGACCTTAAATCATTCAGTATACATACAAATGGTCTTACATAGTCCCTACAGTATGTCTGTCTATTGCATGACCTTTAATCATGATGCTTGGTGAAAATAGTTAATAAAATGCTTTTATACTGATTCTGTTGTCTGGTACAACGTAACATTTTCAACTTTGGATTATATTTAATGCATATCTGTTTTCTTCTTTATCTGGTGGGTCGAGGAATATTACACAACAATCCATCTGTAGTCATTTGTCAATTATTAAGCAGGTAAACGAGTAATATGTAAAATGGCCAATCAGAATTATTAGACCTACCTGATTCTGAAACTTAAGTGTTAACAAACTTTCAATCACTCATCTCCTTATTCTTCCCTTCATCTATATCTAAAACATTCAACACTAGTGCC